>OZ014524.1:377050361-377485361 GCA_963966055.1 Lathyrus aphaca | reverse complement strand
ATTCCTCAGCAGGTCTTATCAGACAAACTTTTCTCCAATAGAGCAACAAGAAAAGAGTTGGTATTCCCTTGGAAAGGGTCATTAATAAAGGATGCTCTATATCTCTCATCCTCAACATGAGACGTTTTACATCTCTTATCCCCCAGCAAGAGATGACTTAAGACTCTTATCTTCCACAGGAAGTATTCTCATTGATGTTCTCCATCATCCCTGGTGGAGTCGGAAATCAAAATCTTCCCCAGCGGAGCAACAAAAGGTTGATATCCCCAAGCAGAAAGTCCTCCTTCAAAATAGAAGTATTCTTCATAAAAGTCTACTTACCCCTAACAATACATAAGGATTCCTTATTCCCTTGCAGTGATGATTCATTCTTCATCTATCTTAAAGTCCAATTTATTTTTGGAAAGGGTGGAAATTTAGATCCAATATATCATTAGCATCCTCACCAGTAGAGATGTTATTCCCCATAGGGATGCATGAAATTAATGCAATGATTATTTCTCCACAGTAAAGTTGCCAGGGATACCTGTTATCTTCTCATCAGGAGATCACCTTTGCGTATGAATTTAGTAATCCTCATTACATTTGCATCCTTTAAATCATAACATTTCCATCATTATAGAGCATTGCTCCATGGAAAAATTCAAACATATGCATACGAAGCATAAGCTAGTTTTGCTACCTTGCACAAAAGCCTGAAACATTGTTTCTTCTATCAAACCGAAGTATCCCTACAAAGAAGGCCAGGTTCATTCTTCAGGACTGTCACTCCTTCCAGTCAATACTTATTGTCCCAGTCGAGTTTTCATCTAAGTACGATGATCTCATTCCTGTTGATTTTGTCTAAGTACGATGGTCTCATTTCTTTCGATTCCATCTAATAAGTACAATGGTCTCATTTCTGTTGAGTTATCATCTAAGTACGATGATTTCATTTCTTTTGTTTTAATCTAAGTATGATGATCTCATTATTATTGATTCCGTCTAAGTACGATGGTCTCATTTCTTTCGATTATGTCTAAGTATGACGGTCTCATGTCGTTTGAGTTTTCATCTAAGTACGATGATCTCATTCTTGTTAATTTTGTCTAAGTACGATGGTATCATTTATTTCGATTCCGGTTAAGAATGATGGTCTCTTTTTTGTTGAGTTATCATCTAAGTATGATGATCTCATTTCTTTTGATTTCATCTAAGTACGATGATCTCATTCCTGTTGATTCCGTCTAAGTATGATGGTCTCATTCCTTTCGATTCCGTCTAAGTACGATGGTCTCGTGTCTTTTGAGTTTTCATATAAGTACGATGCTATCATTTCTATTATTTTTATCTAAGTACGATGATCATATTCTCGTTGATTCCGTCTAAGTATGATGGTCTCATTCCTTTCGATTCCGTCTAAGTACGTTGGTCTCGTTCTTATTGATTTATCATCTAAGTATGATGATCTCATTTCTGTTTATTCCATCTAAGTACGATGGTCTCATTCCTTTTTCTCACTTTGTCACTCCACTTTTTCACTTCATTCTACCATTTTCCAATGGAATCTTCTAGAACAATCCACGACATTCTAAGGGAAGGTTCTAGAAGCTTCCTAACTAACTCTTAACTAACTCCTAAGCTAGTCCCAAACCTAACCCCTAAGCTAGTGCTCAAGCCTAATTCCTAACCCAAACCACCCTCTAAGCCTAACATGTATATAAATATTTTTCCCTCCAAACCTCACAACACACTTCATTTTTTACAAAATTTCTCTCATCACTCTCATTTTTCTCACTTTTCTCCCATTTTTCAAAACCACACTCAAAGCTTCATCTTCCAAAATTCTTCAAGTATTGCATTGAAACTAGAAGAATTTGAAGTTAAGAATTTGATGTTTTGCACTTCACAATACCACTTTCCAATGGAATCTTCTAGAATAATCCACCACATTCCAAGGGAAGGTTCTAGAAGCTTCCTAACTAACTCTTAACTAACTCCTAAGCTAGTCCCAAACCTAACCCCTAAGCTAATGTTCAAACCTAATTCCTAACCCAAACCACCCTCTAAGCCTAACATATATATAAAATTTTTTCCCTCCAAACCTCACAACATACTTCATTTTTTACAAAATTTCTCTCATCACTCTCGTTTTTCTCACTTTTTTCCCATTTTTCAAAACCACACTCAAAGCTTCATCTTCAAAAATTCTTCAAGTTTTGCATTGAAACTAGTATAATTTGAAGCTAAACCTCCATCATTGCATTGATTTAATGGATTGTTGAAGAATTTGCTACTGTTTTGGTGTTGAATTGTCATCTTGGAAGTGATTCTTGAAGAAGTTCATCATGGTTTCATCAAATCGCATTTATTTTGCGTATTCTTGGGGAAGAGCCTCGGATCTACGATTTTTCTATTCTATAATGCGTCTATTCTTCATAGCAACGATTACCAAAGAAAACCTCCTCTTTATAGGTTTGTGAAACTCATAATCACTTTTGTTTTAAGTTATTTTGCATTTTATCGACATGTGCGTTCTTCACGTTTTGTTGATGTTTGATGCATTGATTAATCAGATCATTAGGTGTTAGGATCTTGATGTGTTTGTGGTTCCAATTAGTGATAGATCGGTGCATTTTGGTGTTAATTTCATGCTCACTTGATATGGACTGTATTAGGAACTTTTGGAAATACGGTGGTTGCCGGAAGTGCTTTTTTCTGCATGATTTTTATTTCTGGTTTAGTGTTAATTAGTTAACACATCCGTTAACCGGTTAACACAGTGTATTTTGCACAAATCTGCAGATTTTAGGTGTGTTAACCGGTTAACACATCCGTTAACCGATTAACACTGTACAATTTTGTTATTTTGTGCATTTTCATGCATGTTTTCATGCCATGTCATCTTTAATCATCATGGACCATTAATACATCATTTTAGGGAGTTTTTAGAAGCTGTTTTGGTGCAGGTTCATGTAGCTTTGACATCTTTCGACGCGTATGTTGTATTCTTTTGTTTTTGTGCATAATCATGAGTTCATGTTCATGGTGTGTTGTGAATATTGTTCTCATGGTTTAAACTCATTGTTAGCATTATAATATTTATTTAAAGTTCTATTTTATATTGCTTTCATGATCGATGCATATTTTGGACACTTGCATGCATAATTGAAAATGTTGTTCATTGCTTGAAAATGCATAATCCATGTGCGCATGCACATTCTTGATTACATGTTTGTTCCATGTTTGTATTTCATTGTTAATATTTGCATTAGGTTAGAATGCATCATGGTGTATGTTCATACTTTGTGGTTTTGGTTCACGTTAAATACTTACTTTTGGAAAATGCATTTATGCTAGTTTGTGAAAGTCCATTAATGTGAAGTGTGGGAAATGCTTGCATGCTCACATATCCGTGTTCATATCCATCATGTTTAATTTCTTGTTTGTTATGTGATGCATTTTCATACATTGTCATTCATGCGTATTAAATGATGTAATTCTGCCATGCATTTCAATGCTGTATTTTTTAATAATAGTTGTTAAGTGTATGCTGCCTTGTATTGTTTTTGCACTTTTTACACCTACTGCCATGTTGTTAGGTAGCTGTAATAGGTTGTTTGTATGTCATTTGCATTTGATAGTTGATTGTGTGCTGAGGCGTTGTTATAGCTGCTGACATTGGGTTGAGTTTTAGGAGTTGTGGCAATAATGTGGCATAGGGCATAGGGATCGGATCGATCACCCTATTGGCCTGAGAAGGTCTCTGTTGGAACGGTCTTTGCTGATTGTTGTTGCTGGTGTTGTTGTAATTTCTCTGAGGAGGATACTGAGTTTGTTGCTGATAATTTTGCTGCTGTGGTTGATAAGCTGGTTGTGGATGAATTGGAGCGGGAATGGTGACTGCTGCCACAGACCTATGAACATATTGGGGTCTGCCCCTGCTGGTATGGATAGCATTGGTCTCACCAGTTCTTCTTGGGCCCACGAAAGGCTTTCTTGTGTTGCTGGATGAGCTGGCACCGTTGTCAGAAATTTTGCCCATCTTTAACAGGCTCTCGATTCTTTCTCCAGCTATAACGACATCTGCAAAGCTGGTAGAAGAAAAGGCAGCTAGCCTATCAATGTATGTTCCTTGGAGGGTGTTCATAAACATATCAGCCATCTCTCTCTCTGACATGGGTGGCTGGACAGCAGCAGCAAGCTGTCTCCACCTCTGGGCGTACTCGCGGAAGCTTTCCCTGGATGACTGTGACATTCCCATCAGGAGAGTCCTGTTGGGTGCCATATCCAAATTATACTGGTATTGTCTAATGAAGGCCTCTGCCAAGTCCTTCCAACACCTAATGGTTGCTCTAGTCAGATGGGAGTACCATTCCCTTGAAGCTCCCATTAAACTATCCTCAAAATAAAACATCCATAGCTTCTCGTCCATGGTATATGCCTTCAGCCTCCCCAGAAAGGATTGCAAGTGGGTCCGTGGGCAGGAAGTCCCGTTGTACTTCTCAAAGCACGGTGGTTTAAACTTATGGGGAATCCTGACCCCGTCCACTAAGCCCATGTCCATAACATCAAAACCCAAGGAGTTTTGAGACTCCAAGGATCTTAATTTTTCAGCAATTTCATCCAGCCTTCTGTCATAGGCCTCTTCCCCAGCTCCCATTACTGTGAACTGATCCTCCTGGGGGTCTTCCTGCAGCACTCTGCTTGTGGTAGCATTCCCTTGTACATTAGCAGGGATGTTGATCTCTGGATGAAGGTGGGGTCCAAATACAGGTGGGTTGATGTGAGGCTGAACCCTCTCATTGTTGCTTGTCCCAGCAGTCCCTAGATAGGGGTCTTCCTGATTCTGCCTCTCTACCATTGCTCTTAATCTCTCTTGGCTTTAAGCCATATTATTCATCACCTCCATAAATTGTGTCATCTGAGCCCTCATTTCCAATCTCTCATTGGCCATTTGGTTCCTGACCTCTGTAAGGTCCTGTTGTACCTGGTCCATCTGTATACCCAGAAGGTTGTTACGGGTTGGATATCTGTGTGGACGGTTGAGTGGGAACTCCCGACGTCGAGCAATAGTTCCTGAAATCACAACATAGTTAGTAACAAAAACAAAACAAACCTACAAAACAAACAAAGGTTAGCATGCAATGCAGTATGCTTATTTGTTCCCAAGGTATCCGGCTTGGCACTTGGTTTTGACCTTTCCAGACCCTTGAAGATGCTGTTAATGTTGCTTGAAAGAAACTCAGATGGTACAAACTGATACATATATTACAAAAAGCAAATGATACATAGTTTGTTTCTTACAAATCATGCCCTTTGAGGGGTCAAAATACAACATAAGAAAATAAAAGTACATGAAATGAAAGCAACAACAAGCAAAAGTCAGATACTAAGACCAAATTCATCCTCCTGAACTTCCTTGAGAAGTGCTTCAGTCACAGGATCAGCTGGACGCTCTGTGAGGTTCCTGATGAGAAGATTCCTGGTAGTAACAGCTGCAGTTAGCTTCTTGTGTTGATTCTGGTCCTTTGACCTCTTCACTCCAGCTCTAATCTTCAACTCTGAGATTTCTCTTTGGGCTGCTAGCAGGGCTTCCTGTTGCTCCTTTGCACTAGCCTCCAACTGCTCAATCTTGTCCTGGGTCCTCTTATCTTCCAGAGTACGAGCTTCGATAATCCTGACCCACCTAGCTTGACTCTCCTTCAGATACAAATCAGTCCTGGCTTTCTGGAACTGAGCTTCCTTGCAGGCATTCTTCAAGATCTGCTCTCCAGCCCTAGACTTCTTGATGTAATCCTCTGACCTTTCAATCCTGGCCAGATGCTCCACCCTTAGCTTTTCTAACCTTTCGATGTCCAGCCGACCATCACTCCTCTCCCAGAGGGTCTTCTGCAGAGCCTGAGTCAATTTCTCATTTCTCTCCTTCAAATTCTCAAACTCCTCTAGACTGACAGTGACAGGAGGTGGTGTTGAGGATGGTCCAGGTATATCCTCCATGGTGAAGGGCATCCCAGAAAATTGAGCCCTGGCATGGGACCACTCATAGTACTGTGCTGAGGCCACATTGTTGCATTTTCCCAGAATGGTTACTCCTTTAGTCTGGACATTGTCCCAAGCCCAGGATGCTTGCCTGACAATAGCCAGATTAGGCTTAATCTCACAGTAAAGAGTCTCAGCCAAGTCTTGTGCCTTAGGAGTGTGGACCAATGCATAGCCCAGTTGTCTTTTGAATAGCATAGGGTTGTAGTTGATGCAACCCTTCACTCCTATCAGGGGTACATTGGGAAACTGCCCACAACTGGTAATGATGTCCCTGCCTTTTGTGCTTTGAGTGCACCACCTGATATCAACTGAAGTTAAAGCAGTGAGTCTTCTAGCCCAGTTCCTCTGCTGATGAGGATTCAAAAATGCATCAGTCTTGGGCATGTGTCTGAGCAACCAGGTATGGAACAGGGGAGCACATCACCTCACCAATATTCCTCTTTGCTTTTCATTCCTTTGGTGGACAGAGTAGTAGAAATCTCCCAATAAGGTGGGCACTGGGTTCCTCAGGATAAAAAGATGGATTGCATTCTTGCTAACAAACTTAGGCTCATCTGCAAATAAAATGACCCCATATATGCTAAGGGCCAATAAAGCACAGACTGCCTTCCACTCTCCCAAGGAGGCCTTCAGGATGGCCTGAGAAGTCAAGAAATCCAAATGTAGACCAGAGATTCCAGCCTTGGTAGTCATATTTTGCCCAATCAGAACTGGTTCCAGATGTAATGCCTTTGCTATCTCTTCATTACTTGGAAAAGCCATCTCAGGGTTGAAGGGGACTCCACCCCTGATAGGTACACCAACCAATGATGAATACTCCTCTAATAAAGGTCCCAACTAAAAATCCTGAAAAGTGAAACACCTCAGAGGGGGATCATAGAACTGCAGGAAAGTATGAATCAGGCTCCTCTGTGAAGGGTCCAAATCCATAACCACATCAAGTATGCCTCCATAGTGTTCTCTGAATAGTGGTATATGGTCTGGAGTAATCAGGGTCTGAATCTTCCTGATGTCAGCTAGCTCAGGCTGAAAGAAATGGTAGGAGATATTGCTCTTCTTGGGTGCCATGTTGCTGAAGAAGAGCTAAAACAGATGCTGAGAATAACACTGAAGATGGGCCAATGACAGGCTGGTGCAGGTGACTGAAGCAGGTAGCTGATAGCTGAAGTAGATGCTGATGAGGATAGGTCTATGCTGATGATGGGGTCAAAACCAAGCCAAAAATAAAGTATGGATACCCTGAAAAACAAATAAGCAAATGTTAAAATGATGCAATGATGATGTATGCAAATGATATGCAAGGGTTTGTGACTGAGCTGGATCTGATCAAGTGCTCTGATATAAGTCCAGGTATGTTCAAGAAATCCAGATGGAGGTTCATAAGTCCAGTAACCAAGGTGGGGGACTCAAATAAAGAGTCACATGTCCAGGGTTAAAAATCACAAGAACTGTTCCAAGATGGAGTACTCTTAGTCAAAACAAAGTAACAGTGTATGTTGAGGTCAAGGGTACCTGCAAACCTGTAAACATCCCAACCCCCTCACAGGTGGTGTTCTAAAACAAGGATCCTCAGACTTGGATCAGTTATGAGAAGTGTAAACACTTCTAACCCGGAGGTACAGTGTTTATAATAACCATAAAAGATCCTCCTCTAATTCACCTCAGTTTCTGAAGGTCAATACTAAAGGTCATCCAGACTTAGCAGGCTTCCCAGATAACCCTAGTACTACAGGAAATCTGCAGCACAGAGTTCTCAAGAAGAAACCCACATCTGAACCGTGTTTCATATTCCCGCACCAGACCGAAATGGAATGGGAAAGAACATGAACCACTCTAGCCTAGGTGTCACTCAGGTCCCAGGTATAGGACCTCAACTCTCAATAGAACACCCACCCACCAAAGCAACATAACAGATCTAGCCAGCATAGTATGACAGTATGATATATGTAAAGCTGTAAAGAAAGCGATAAAACAACTGTACATAAAGCAATAAAATAAATATACAAACACAATTAGCACATAACACCCCAGTAAACACAAATCAAACAAGCGCTAGGAGGAACCCACAAAAAGAACCAGAAGCCTTGGTTGCAGTATAAGGGTCCCCAGCAGAGTCGCCAAGCTGTCGCTCCCACCAAATGAAACTGGGTCAAATGGGGTACAGACGCGAACGATCGGCGAAAGAGGGATGTGAGAACACACAAGAGTGAACTCACAGGGAATGAAAAGAGTCGCCAGCTAGGCATTTTTATCCCGGAGGAAAGGCAATGCTGCATAGACCTAGAAGGATATGGATAAGACGGTTGCGAACCTGAGAGACTGAGAAAGGGGGTTGGTTACAACCTGGGAAGGTATTAGCACCCAGATTGTCCGTCGTACTCGACGGGATCCACGTCTAAAAGATTTGTGTTTTAAAGGGGTAATGTCAGTGCAATTAGTGTGTAAAAGAGCTGGAAAAGGATGTACAGGTGTCAGTGTAAAAGAAGTATAGTGTATATAAGTGGAGTGTCAGTGTAAGAACAAAGATGAAATGCTCATGATAATGAGGCTAAGAAAATAATACTGAAAGAAGGGGGAATATACAGAGACTTTTGTTCGATAACTGTTAAGTTATGCCTACGTATCCTCTCGTGCAATGAGGAAGTCAGAACACCGTAGTTCGACCCAAAGAGACTGAAAGATAAATTGACTGGTGAACTGCTTACTTGCCTATGCTCAAGTGTATGATCTGTCTGGCACAGATGCAAACTGTCTTGCATTAGACGGAAGAAGCAAGTTCTCGTTTGTGAGTGAAGATGATGAGAAAAGAATCCCGAAGGAGACGATTATTGTTTGTTTTTTATTTTTCAGTCTTTTATTGCTTTTTGAAGTTTGTCATAAGTTAATGAGCTTAAGCCTAAACCAATGGGTTAGTAAACTCATCACATCTTCCCTCTGATTAGGGGTAATGAGAATACCTTAAGTGTGAAGTCAGCTTCTCACACTTAATCACCATGGTGTAGGATTAAGATCATTAACCTACTTGTGATTATTTAGATGTTTTTGGTGTTTTTGTTTAGTGTTAAGTAATGAGGTTAAGCCATAATCAAGGATTAAACAGACTCATTACACCATCCTAATAGAAGGATAATAGATGAGGGTGTTTAAGCTGAGGAGGGCTCCTCAACTTAATCCTTGATTAGGGATTAAACTCATGACAAAACAAAGCCTTTATTAGATGGATTTTAGTTAATGATAAGATGATGAAGTGTTTTTTAGGGTTTGTAAGACAACTTGAGGGGGACTTGTCCATTAACACTAGGGTTAGTCCTTCTTAACAAATTAAGGAAGAATTAGAACCCTAATGCAAGGCCCAAGTTACAAGCTTGATGTCTTGATGATTATTAAGTGAATTGATTAAAGGGTTTAAACACATTAAGGGTTTAACACTTAGGATTAAAGTTATACACTCTATCCTAATAGAAGGATGCAGGCATAAGCTTAATCACAAAGCCTTAAAGCCTTTAGGGTTTAGTCCCTGATTATGAGGTGAGAAGAGAAGACTCAATGAGACACAAAGGTAAAACTAAGTGGGGAGACTAATCAAAACCCTAATCATTGTCATGCTTGGTTGTTCCTAAGGTTTGTGAGGTTAACAAGAGAAATCTTCAATGGAACCACCAGGAAGCAGATGAAAGGAGCAAAGAGAAGCAAAGTAACTTGCTTCACTTAAGAAGACAAGTCACTTGAAGAAAGAAAGTAAGAAGAAAAAGAATGAGCAAGCTCAATCTCAAACACAAACAAAATGCAGCAATGATGCATAAGAGAGATGAAAAGGGAATGTGAGAAGTGAAGGCAAATTCACTTCTCAAAGTTGCTCACCACCTGAAAAGTTAGTGAAGGAAATACAATGCAATGCAAAATGAGATGAAATGGCATGATGCAAATCAAAACCAGAAGCATATATGGGATGATAATGATGTCATGAGATGATACAAACATGAAACATGGCATGGGGATGATCACATGAACAAATGGATGCAAATGGAGCAAGTTTAGAACCATGAACACACATGAAAAGTTATGAGATGCAAATGACATACAACATGGCAAATACATGATGCAATGATCAAACATGCCTTCAATATGTCTCAAGATGTCTAATGAATCAAATGGATGCATAAAATGTCATGGCAAGTCAAGGTATGAATGCAAATGCAAGATGTATGCAAATGGAAGCCCAAATTAGGGTTTATGATCAATGCATCAAACAAAAAACCAAAATCAGAAGCAAACATCAAGATAAAAAATTGAAAATGCACTCAAAGGGACCCTAATCCTATACTAACTCACTGCCCAAAGGAGAGGTTCCAACTCTTAACCTAATTAGGGTTATGAATTTTCTAAGTTTTCTAGGGTTTTAAGGTACCTTAACAATAAAAATGCCAAACAAATGGAAAATGAAAGATCAAATCAAACCAATTTAATCTCACAAATTACATGCTAAACACAATGCAATGCAAGAAGAATCAAAGTCCAACTCTCAATGGTTAGGCAGAAATGATTTTTTGAAGTTTGGATCAAAATAATGCCTTGAAATGATTTTAATTCCATGAAAAATTCTCAAAAGGCATCAAGATCAAAAAAGAAATTTGGTTTTAGGGTTGGACAATGTTTCTAAATGATTATGAAGGTTTCATGAATTTTTTGGTGATTTTTAAATACCTAAAAGTATTTTTAGTTAATTAATTCTCATTAATTAATTAAAAATAAACTTTTAAATGATTTAAAAATATTTTTTAATGCAAAAAATAAAAATAAAAATGTTTTTGGTTTCTGAAAATTAATAAAAGTGTGTATAAAAATTTTCAGAATTTTTGAATAATTTTTGCTATTTTAAATAAAATGGAGAAAACAAATGAATTAAAATGAAAAATAAAATGAATTAAAACTGAAAAAAGAAAAGTATGCGCATCCAAGGGTCCAGGTTTGAATTCACACGCGCGGGAAGGTACTTGGCACCACATCCAAGGGCTGACATTCAAATTCACTAATTAACTGATTAAACCCTAATCCATGCCCTAATCACTCTCAGGCGACCGGAACACTGTTCCGGTCGTCTTCTCCGGCTAGGTCATCTCCCAATCTCTCTCAATACGCCATGAAATCATGCCAAACTCTCCAGATCAACTAAACTAACATCCCTAAACAATAATCCAGCAACAAAATCCATTTATTTCAACACAAAATCAAGATACGAATCAAACATCAAAAACTGCCAAAATTTCAGAAACACAATACAACCTTATTTCTCAATCTTTTTCAAAAGTAACAAGTTCAGTGAACTCAGGGAAGCATGCTTTATCATTTAGAAACAAGAAATAGAGGTTCTGGAAAAATGAAATGCCATAGCTACCTGAATCGAAGCTTTCAAACCAGGAGCTTCTGGGCCAGTTTCTTGCTTCTAAACAGCTCCAATGACCTCCCTCAAGTGTTTTCCAGGCTTGTTTGAAGTTTATTTGGGAGGGTTTGAGAGTTTGCTTGAGTTCTGTTCAAGGGCAGGTGAGAATCGTATCTGGCTTATGTGAGGTTTCAAGAGTGAATGAAGGCAGGGAAATGATCAGGAGGATGTGGTGATGTGTTCTATGAAGTTTGTTTGTGAGTTTGTAGCTTGTATGAGGAGTTTCGAATGCTTTTGCAAGATGAGGTGAAAATGATAATGTTGTGCTATGAAGTGTTTCAGGCTTTCTTCTTGTTGTGTTTGGCTTGCATTTTCTTTGTATAAACAAATGCCATTGGTCAGATGAAGTGACATGTGCTTTATTGATTGGTATGGGTGCTTTTGCCAAAATGTCAAAGTTGTGTAAGAAGGGCATGGGCTACTTGCTAGCTGAGTACAAAAGGAATGTCCTGCGCAGCATGATGTGAGGAAAGGCCTAGGATTGATCAGCAAGCTAGCCAGCAAGTGGATGAGAAGCTATGATGAGTTTTGCAACTTGGTTTACTTTTGCCTCTTATGAAAAATCTTGTTCCATAAACCATAAAAATGTGTAATTCTTTGGTCCATTCTGAACTTTAGATGTCACATGATCATGTTGTATGGATTAGAAGTGCATTTGATAGCTTTAGAACACTTGATCAAGTCATTTTGCAAAATACCTCTTTGGTAGAAATTTTGAAATTTTGTGATTTTTGCCAACTTTGACAAGCCGTAACTTTTGATCCAAAATGAATTAGGTCATGTTCTTGTACTTTTTGAAAAAGGAAAGATCTATTCTAAAACTTTCATGACCAAATTTTTTCCATTTGAAGCTTCTTTGAATCAAAAAGTAAAGGTTGAAAAAGTTGCCTAAAATGACAATTTCATTAAAAGTCAAACTTGCCCAAAAAGTCAACTTTGCAAAAACTTGAAATTCTTGAATTTTGTGAACTTCCAACATCTTCCATGATCAAATAAAGATCATATACAATCAAAATGATGAAGAATGCCCTTTTGTTGGGTCACTGAGGGCCTCAGATGCCCTGATTTTGCACTGACTTGCTTGAAAAGTCAACCCTTGATCAGATGACTTCCCCATGGAATTTCTTCATGAAAATTGATATGCATACTCCCTATACCATATAGAGACCAATAGAAACAATAATGACCAAAAAATTTGGAGTTATGGCCTTTGAAACCAAAACCCTAATTTTAGGTCACCTGTGCAGTCAAGCCTGGCTCTGCTTCCATACCATTCTCAGTTCTTGTGATTTTTTGACATTCTTGACTTTGAGAGGAAATAATATGATACTTGAACACACATAGACCCCTTTGAAGTGATTGATGGCCTTTGGAGTGGCTCAAGAAGCTCTAGGGTTGCTCAGATCACAAACCCTAGATGCAGATGACTTAGAATCTATGCAGTGAATCAAAAATGTGATATGAGATGGTATGATTGAGTTTATGCATATGAAATGATCACAAGCCATGGTGTGAAATGGGTGGGGGAAAATTTGGGGTGTTTACTCCTCCATACCTAGGTGTACTTCTTATCCACCTCATCTCAGAAAAAGTACACACTCCTTTGAATAAGACATGGACACATTCTCCTATGCCAAATTCAATAAAAGCTACAAACCAACAATAAGAGTCTCTCCTTCGAGAATTCTCTTCTCATCTCTTCACTCTTAATGAAAGAAATCGCTCCGACTTGTCCCTTTTCAAGACGGTAACACACTCGTTCAAGGCGAGCTTGCAACACCTGAGCATATACATGAGCAGTTCAATCATAAAAAAACACAAACAAACAAATTTCTTCCCTAGTTAGGGGAGCTTCGTTGACTCTGATTCTCATTCCCGATGAGATACATAGGAAATGGGGTAAGGCCCATTCGAGCACATTCTTTATTTTCCCTACATTTTTTCAGTCCTTCTTTCTTTCCAGTTAATCTCCAGGTTATTCTTACCCTTTGAAACAGTTCAAGCCAGCGTGGATCCCGTCGGGTACGACGAACGTGAAAGGGGTGCTAATACCTTCCCTTCATGTAACCGACTCCTGAATCCAGTCTCTTTGGTTCATAAGACCTTGTTCTTTCATTCTCTTTGGTTTGTGCAATATTACCTTTCCCTTTCCTTAGGATTAAAATGTATGGCTAGTGACTATGTTTCTTTTTTGCGTCACTTTCGCGTTTGTACTAGGATGAAAATCCCGGGAGGGACAACTCATTATAGAGGGGAGCTCCTTTCCTTAATTGGAATTATGGGGATATGACTTTGCGAGGAGACACAAGTTCATCCGCTCAGGATATTTCAGTAGTTTGGTTGCTTTTGGAGCAACTAAATGATTTCCTTTTACGTTCACAGACCAAAGGAAAATTGTCGTTTTTATTTTGAAAGTTAAAAAGCGAAATAAATTCATTTTTATTTCAATACAAAACAAATTAATTTAAAATTATCAGTCGAAGGCATAGTTCCACAGAGCATCACAAAGGAGAAAATGGTAATTTAAAGGGAAATAGGCTACGTTGAAATATAATGATCCTTATCCTTCTACCAATCCTGAGTTCGGAGTATTCAGAACTTTCGTTGATGATGACTTTGATGAATGACTTTCTTATGATGATCCAATCTGGTTGGATGCAGTTACTTGCCATTAATCCCTAACATTTTGCCTAGATTTTTTTAGCGGGATATATTTTTTAGAATGGTCTCTTATTATTTCCTGGACCTCCCTTTCGAGTTTTCAGTCCACTAGGACTATTTTTTTTCATTTTTAGGCGAAATATTTCTTGACTGCATCAACGTTTGTAGGATAAGTGAATTCCTCACCGTCCATTGTTGTGAGTATCAGGGCACCGCCTAAGAAGGCTTTCTTGACCATATAGGGGCCATCATAATTCAGAGTCCATTTTCCCCGAGAGTCGGTGTGGAAAGATTGGATTTTCTTGAGCTAAATATCTCCTTCTTTGAAGACACGAGGTCGAACCTTGTTGTCGAATGCTTTCTTCATCCGTTGCTGGTATAACCGACCATGAAATTAGACAGTCATTCTCTTTTCTTCTATCAGATTGAGCTCGTCGAATCTGCTTTGGCAGCACCCATCTTCTGTGAGTTTGGCCTCCATCAATATCCTTAATGATGGGATTCCAACTACTATGGGGAGCATTACTTCCATGCAATATATTAGTGAGAAAGGGGTTTCCCCTGTTGAAGTGCGAACAGATTTTTGATATCCATGAAGCACGTAGGGGAACGTCTCGTGCAAGTCCTTGTATGTCACGAACATCTTATGGATATTTTTCTTGATATTTCTGTTGGCGGCATCCACCGCGCCATTCATATTTGGCTGATAAGGAGAAGAGTTATGGATTTCAATTTTAAACTCTGCCCATAATTCCTTCATCATTTTGATGTTCAAGTTGGACCCATTGTCAATAATGCGTTGTTTGGGAACACCATAATGGAAGATGATATTGTTTTTAATAAATCGTACGACCACTTATCGGGTTACTTTGGTGTATGATATTGCTTCGACCTATTTGCTGAAGTAGTCAATGGCTACCATAATGAAATGATGTCTATTTGAAGCTTTGGGTTCGATCATTTCAATCATGTTGATTCCTCGTATTGAAAATGGCCATGGAAAAGAGAGAGCCTTGAAAAGTCTTAAAGGTCTATGAATTTTATCATCATAAATTTGGCATTTATGATATTTCTTCGCATGCTTGCGGAAATCATCCTCATTGTGAGCCATTTGTATCCTGCTCGGAGTATTTTCCTTGCCGTTATATGTTCGTTGGTATAAGTACCAAAGGATCCTTCATGAATTTCTTACATGATCATTTCTGCTTCGTGCTCATCTACGCATCTGAGTAGAACCATGTCGAAGTTTCTCTTGTAAAGTATATCTTGGTTGAGGAAAAAGTTGTATTCCATTCTTCGAAGGGTTTTCCTGTCTTTTCCTAACGATCCATATGGGTATTTCCTTTTCTGCAGGAATTGTTGAATATCGTAATGCCAAGGTCTGCCATCAGTAGCAGTTTCGATTGCAAATATGTAAGCTATCTTATCTAGGCGCATAACTTTAATTCTTGGTATGTCATTCCATGGACTAACTGTAATTGTGGAAGAGAGAGTAACAAATTCGTCAGCCATGTGATTTTCCTCATGAGGGATGTGATGGAATTCGTCTTTCTTGAATAATGGAAGCAATCTCCTTGCATAATCTTTGTAAGGGATCAATCCATGTTAGCGTATTTCCCATTCTCCTTTGATCTGATTAATCACCAAGGCAAAATCTCCATACACATATAAATTCTTGATCTAGAGATCAATTGCTTCTTCGAGACCCATGATGCAAGATTCATACTCGGCCTCATTGTTTGTACATCTGAATGCCAATTTGGAAGTGCATGAAACATGGGTTCCATTTAGAGTAACAATGACTGACCCAATTCCATTTCTATAAGAATTGACTGCTCCGTCGAAGATGAGTCCCTAACGGGATCCTGGCTCTGGCCCTTCATCTGGAAGTGGTTCGTTGTGATCTTTCATCTTAAGATACATGACGTGTTCGTCTGGGAAGTCAAATGTGATTGGTCCCTGATTACTGATGGGCTGATGAACCAAATGATCAGCTAGGATACTTACTTTGACGACTTTCTGAGCGTGGTACTCGATGTCGTATTCTGATAATAGTATTTCACAACGAGCGATTCTTCTTGTCAATGCAGGTTTCTTAAACACATATTTGATCGAATCCATTTTTGAAATGAGCCAGGTAGTATGACATATCATGTACTTAAAAAGATGCTTAGCTGCCCATGCTAAAGTGCATCAAGTTTTCTCGAGCATGATTAATACCGAGTTTTACAATCAGTGAATTTCTTGCTCAAATAATAAATTACATATTCTTTATTTTTCTTTTCGTCTTGCTGGCCAAGGAAACATCCCATGGAGTCTTCCAAAATGGCGAGGTACATGATTAAAGTTCTGCCTTTTACTGAAGGAGACAAGATTGGTCGCTTAAACAAGTATTCATTGATTTTATCAAAAGCTTCATGGAAGTCTTTGGTCTAGTCATGACTTTGATTCTTTCGTAGAAGTTTGAATATTGGCGTGTATATCGCAGTCATGGGGAATATGAACCTTGAGATGTAATTTAGACGTCCTAGGAATCCTCATACTTGTTTCTCCATTTTTGGAGCAGGCATTTCTTGAATAACCTTGAATTTTTCAGATTGACCTCGATTACTTTTTTTACTGGAGATGAATCCTGGGAGTTTTCCTGATCGGACTGTCGGTGTAAGCTCTAGTGGAAAATACTTTTGGTACTTGTATTAAATTATTTATTAATAATAAAAGGCATTTCTTTATTAATTTTTTTTCTAAAATGATAAAGTCCCTAGAATAGCTAGTTCGTTTAATGAAATATTAAGTGTGACTTAATCATAAGATTCTATTAAACATAAGGACACTATTCTTAAAGCATCCATAGTCGAGCCTTAATGTAAAATGGGATAGCCTTAAAGCATTAAGACTATTATGTAGATAGACTGATGATCATATGTCATGGATCATGTATAAGGAGTTATCAAGTCTTGACATAGGTATGAATATTAGGAGTAATATTTATACTGGATTGACCCACTATGAGAGTATTACATAGAATGTTATGCAAAGTGTCAAAAGTTACTCTCATGGTGATAATGGTGTATACCATCCTTCGACCTGAAACTACTATGGACCCTAGATGTAGAGTCAAGTACTTTATTAATGATCAAACATTGTCTGTAACTGGATGATCATAAAGACAGTTGATGGGTACTTCACAAAGCATGTTGAGGGACATGAGTAGTCTAGATGGAATTTGCCCATCCTGCATAACAGGATAAATGTCTAAGGGCCAAATGTTGAACTAGACAAGAATGACACAGTATATGCCTTGTGTTCAATATAGACATAAGGGAAAAAGGGTAATTATACACACAAGTACTATAACAAAAGGTTTTATCGTATCATATGACAATTTTGTGACTTGGGTAGCAGTGATGTGTTGCTAGATACCACTCACTGTTAATTATGTTAAATACATGATTTAATATAATTGCCAATGTCGCAAAATCCCATAGGGTCACACACTTAAGGACAGTTAGAGAAGAGGTAGAGTAAATAAGGAACGTCGTAAGGTACGATGCACTTTAATGGAATACGGAATATGGT
The DNA here is from genome assembly GCA_963966055.1 of Lathyrus aphaca. NCBI lineage: Eukaryota > Viridiplantae > Streptophyta > Magnoliopsida > Fabales > Fabaceae > Lathyrus > Lathyrus aphaca. The sequence goes on along the minus strand of OZ014524.1, from coordinate 377,467,657 downwards.
AAGGTACCATGTGCTTAATTGACATATGATATAATAATAGTTAATATTAATTTTATGATAGTTATAAAATATAATAATAATAATAAAATTATGTTTATTATAATAATAGTTATTATAATAATATAATAATATTATTATTGAGTTGGGCTTTTTAGCTTGTAGCCCACACAAGTAGTTCTATAAATAGAACCCTTGTGCAGAAGATCAAAGGTTATTGTTGTCGAAACCCTGACCATATTCTATTTTCCCCTCCCTCCCTCAAAAACCTTCAATCGTAATCATCTAGCACTGTGACTGAAGTTAGCTGTTTGTGTGGACTGAGTAGAGGCGATGTTCATCATACAATGCTTGTGATCATCCATCGATTCAGATTCAAAGGTTTCATCACCACAAGAGGTAACATTTCTATCACAGATCATGATCTTTCGTAAGGATCTCTAAAGGAACATTTTTGTTTTTCGCTGCGTTTATATCGCAAATTTCCCTTAAGTGGTATCAGAGCAACTTACGAAACCATAAGTTTGATAATTTCTTACTTTCTGTTATTTTTTTTTAATTGGATTAAAACACGTAAAAATTAAATCAATCCAGATATTGAATTTTTGGCATCAGACTTTGTATGGTTTGGATGATTGATATTGTTTTGCTCATAATAGGAGCACTTGTGGGAATAATCATATCATTGTCATGCTAAAATTATGTCACTATGCTCTAGTACCTAATCACACATATATAACATAACATCACATGCATACATGAGCATACATACATAACATATGATTTATGACCGCTCGTAGAATTCAATTCCCGATGGAATTCTTATTGGCCTTCCCTAGGGTTACATTAAGGGTTTTTATCAAAAGTTTCCATTAGGTGTTCTTATCAAATTTCTATCAGAGGGATTCCACTAAGGTTTCATATACGGGTTTTAAGTAAAAAATTGGTCTAAGGCTTTGATTTAAAGGATTCATCTAAGGGCTTGAGTTAAAGGATTCAAAGTATTCATCTAAAGGTTTGAGTTAAAGGATTCATTTAAGGGTTTTAAGTAAAGGATTTGTCCAAGGGTTTATTTAAAGGATTCGTCTAAGGGCTTGAGTTAAAGGATTTTTCTAAGGGTTTAGTTTAAAGGCTTCAACTAAGGGTTCACCGGGGTTTTATCAAGAAGTTTCAACAAAGTGGTATTAAAGGGTTTCATCTGAGATTTATCAAAGGGTTCACCAGAATTTCCTATTAAGGGGAATCAATATATTCCATCAATGGGTTTTATCAAAAGGGGTTTTATCAATAGGTTTTATCAAAAGGGATTTCATCAATGGAATTTATCAAAAGGATTTCATCAAAAGGGATTTTATCGAGAAATTTTACCAAAGGGAGTTTATCAAAGGGATTTGTCAAATGGGGTTTCATTATGAGTTTTATCAAGTAATTCAACCGAGGAATATTATCATGTGATTTCATTAAGAAGGTCTTATCAACGGGGTTTTATCAAATAATGGTATTAAGGGATTTTTCCAAGGTTTTATCATCAATGGCTTTTATAAAATGGATTTTATCATGAGTCTCCTCAAGGGATTCATAAAGGGATTCTAAACAAATTACCTACGAGATTTACTGGATTTTTATCCAAATAATGGGTTCTATCAAGGGATTTTGACCAATGATATTTCATCAAAATTGTATCGAGGGATTTTGACCGGATTCTTATCCATGGGATTTATCAAGGGTTTTAATCAGGATTTTTAAAGGGGTTCTACCAGATTATATCTTTCAGGGGTTCTACCAGAATGTTATTAAAGGGTTTCACCAAAGGATGTTATTAAAGGATGTCGATTCATTAGGGTTTTATCGGGGTTATATCAAGAGGTTTTCTATCCAAGGAATTTCGTCAACAGGGTTTTTATCCGAAGTCTTATCCAAGGGGTTCCATCAAAGGGTTCTAGCAATATGTTATTAAGGGATTTTCATCAGAGATTCCATCGAGGGATTTTATAGAGGATTTTTATCAAAGGTGTAGCGGTAAAAACATGAGTGTAAGCTATTGGTTAACTTAACTCAAAGTAAACAGAGTCGCCACCGCGCTTTTATTTTATTCCAAGAGGAAAAGGAAAAAAGAGCGAATAAATCATAATGAATCTAAAAGCAAAAAGCTAAAGATACACAACAGAGAAACAGGTAAGGGGATAGGTTACACAATGGGAATGTTTTACGCACCCAAAATGTCTGTGGTACTCCACGGGAGCCCTTTGAAAAATTTACTGCTTTTGGTTTGAAAATGGATTGTAAAATATGAGTGAAAGGATGAGAAAACAATGTATTTTGTTTAAATATTTTTTGTTTGGAGAGGTTTACCACCTCATGCCTACGTACCCACAAAATGCAATGCAAGATCAAAACCCCGTAGTTCGTGGTACAAATAGTGAAAAGGCTGGGTTATGATTCATTTTATTAAGTGAAGAGAATTTGTCATCTTCAAGTGGATAGCCAAACAAACTACCATGGGAATGAAGGCATGGACTCATACATCATTATGGGGAGGGCGCCAACTCGGATAAAATCAACGAGTATGCCACTAAACCCCCACAAATGACAAGATAATCAATTATATCAAACTACAACCATGGAGATTGAGAGACTTGCACCCGACTAAAGAATAATGACTCATAATAGACACTCTTTTAAAGAAAATAAACAAAAATGCACAAAAGCACAAAACAACTTGAATGAGTTTGATTCTTTTTTTTTTTTTTGAATTAAGGTCAACATGATTAGATTCATTGATTTTAAAAAGAAAAAAAAAAGGTAAAAGCCACTTGACAAAATTCAAGGTTTTATTTTGTTAAAAAAGTGATGATTTTTAAAATAAAAAAAGGAATCCTTTGAAAAAGGGGGAAGGTTTTGAAAATTAAAGAATGGGAGGAGATGAAGGGACTATCCTAAAAAAGAAAATAAGGAGATAAGGGAAGAAAGATCTAACCAAACTTGATGACATTCCAAATATTGATCATAAGAGTTCCATCCTTATAAGCTAGCAAGTGGCCAAATAAAGGCTAAATCCAACTTCATGAAGATCAAAGCAAGGGGAAGGGATCCTAAAATCTAAGTCCAAAAATCTCCATTCCAATGTCAAGGATAGTAACCAAAAGTCCACAAATTAAAGTCACAAGTCTTTTAGAAGTTTAATCATTTATTAATGTTTTTGTGTTCAAATGGACAAAAGGAAAATCAAAATAAAAATAATAAGAACAAATAATACATGATATGGATGAATAAAGAAAAATAGAATAAAAGCAATAAAAGTGCAAGAAATTAAATGTTAGTAACAAAAGAAATTAAAGTGCAAGAATATAAAATATTGATAATAATAGTATAATAATATTCACATAATAATGGTATGGTGAACTTAATCAACCACAACCAAAAAGAAAGAGTAACCAAAATCGAAGGCAATCGGATCCGCTTAGCATCTTAAACTATAGCGATTAATCAAGGCAAAACCGAACCGAATTCAATTAAATTTGAAAGGCGATTGGGAGACCCAAAGCACCTACGCATCAAACATTCATAAGTCTCGATTCTTAATGCAATATGATTAACCACTTTGGGATTACGCGATCAACAAGAGATCCGGTCCACGAAAGTGCAAGTACCCAATTAGATTTTTATTCCGAAGTCGGGACACATTTAGGTCTATGTTAAATAATCGCCGAGTAATTTACGAAGTAATTATCCTACAAATGAGGCCGGCCACCACCAATTAAGGTGCATAATGTTAGTTCTAATGCATGCGAGATAAACGATATGTAAATCGCTATCCGGACGCAATACCGCACGAAAATAAAGGTGAATACCAAATTGAGCCGTACTTGTGATATTCTTCCATCCTTAAGTTCAATCACTCATCTTGGTGGATTCAAGCATGAAAATGTATCACTAATGCAAAGTACCTTAAATGAATTGAATAATCCACTTAACGGTAGTTTTGAATTAATGAACATTAACTACTCTAATCTACACCCAAAGTTCATTGAAATTAAGGAGAAATCACTCCCAAAAGTGCTTCCCACGGTAAAAATAAAAAGGAGGAAGAAGAAGAAGAAAGAGGAACTAAAAAGGGGCTTGAAACAAACCAAGAATTCAATTCTGACTTGCGTTAACCGGTTAACCATATGGTTAACCGGTTAACGCTGAAGCAGCAGCAGAAAATCAGCACTGATCCATTTTCAAAATTCTTTCAAAACATTTAATGATCATCATCTGAATTTGCACGAATTTTAAAACAAAAATACACTGGATTCCCTGTAATCAAACAACAAATAAAGATCCAAAGGATCTAGAATCAAAGGAACCAAAGATCTACATCTTGAATGGTTGATGGTGAGTATGGGTTTGTTGAAGGAGAGGAATTACCAAAGTCACTTCTTCAAATTGAACCAAACCAAGCTAGATCTAATGCAATTGATGAACAAGAGAATGAAAGGATGAAGGTTTAGCTCAAGTTAATCAATAATTCAATGTGAATTCTTGATAACTTCAAAAGAAAGAAAGTGAGCTCTTGAGAATTTTGGTGTTGGGGGAGTAATTTGCAAGAGGTTTTGTGGCTATCAAAAGCTTGTAGAAATTTTTGCAAGGTGAATTTGACTCTCTAAAGCTTGTTGAATGAATGAAATTGTGGTCCTATTTAAAGGCCTTAGGTATGGAAATTTGGTGGGGTGGAGCTTGCTTTGGTAATTTGAATTTAGGTTTGGTAATTGAAAATTTTGTGGGAAATGGAAAAGAGTGGTGATTAGTGTGGGTGTAGGAAATGATCAAATTGATGTAGAGAAATCAGAAACCAATGGATCTAGAATATTCCAATTAAATCAATGATTTAAAGGTGATGAATTTGAATAAAGAATTCAAATTTCGCACTGGTTAACCGGTTAATGCATTTGGTTAATCGGTTAACCAAGCTGAAATTTGAATTTTTTTATTCAAACATGGTTGCTTGGTTGTTTCGGCCCGATTCTTGTTGTACGTCGAAGAAGTAAACACATGATCCTTGGAAATCCTTTGAGTGAATCAATTAACTTGGGAAAGTTTTGATCAGATAAATTTGAATTATTTGCGGATCAACTTCGACTTTTGTCTGCGAAATTTCGCTCGAGCTGCAGGATTGATATTTTTGGCATTTTCAATGGTTCCTCTTCCTGAAAAAGGTTAGCAAAAGGAAACAAATTTTTTATTTATTTTGATTAATGGTTAGTAAACATAAACAAATAAAGTAATTAAAGACAACGGTGATCCACTACGAGGCATAAACCTAACCCGAGAATAACCGAGTAACCCGTGCGATCTTGTTTGTATGCAAGATGCAGATGAAAATGCAAAGAAAACTTAGGGCAAAAATTAGGGTGCAACAAATGGGAGTTTATCAATGAGGTTCAATCAAAATGGATTTATCTAAAGGATTGCATCAAGAATTAATAAGGGTTTGATTCGGGACGTATCAAAACATGATTACATTAGGGATTTACCAAAGGGGTTTCGTTAGGGGTTTTATTAAAGGTCCATCACGGGTTCTCAAATAATTTTAAGGATTTTATAAAAGGGATTTTAATCTAATGGGGTCTATCAGAATTTTCTCAAAGAGGGTTCTACTAGACTTTTGTCAAAGGGGTATTACCAAGGGATGTTTATCCAAAAGGGGTTCTATCAGAATTTTGTCAAGGGGGTTCTACCAGATTTATATCAAAGGGATTTTATCAAAGGATATTTATTCAAATAAGGGGTTCTACTGGATTTTTATCCAAGGGATTTTATAAATTAAATATCACCGGATTTTATCAAGGGATTTTATAAAAGCAGTTGAATTTGGATTTTCCATATGGGGTTCTATTGGGTTTGTTATCTAAATTAAATATGGGTTTACAAAATATCTACATGGATATGGGAGTGATTGGAGCACCAGGGTATAATTCGCTTCAGAGCCATGGGTTTGTTTTCATCAAAATTTGAGGTTCTCTTATATCTAATTGTCTCCTCCTCGGAAGGAGGAAGGCTCATCGACATCATCCGTCCGAGTCGAAGCCGATGAAATAGGAGCTGCTGTCGCACCCTAAATTTTGACCAGAGATTTTTTGTCTACCTAAAAAGTCAAAGAGAGACTTTTTTGACCTTTTAGACTGATTTTTGAATCTTTATTGGATTTACTATTTAAAAACTAATAATTAATTATTTTAGAAGGTTAATTCAAGGGGTATCAAATTATAATATTTTTATTTGCATAATTATAATGGGGGTTTTATTTTTAAAAAGAAGTATATGGTTTTAATTTGTAATATTATTGTCGCGGTGAGAATCAAATATCAAGCTATTAAGTTAACTTGTATCGCAAATCATAAAATTCACCACCAAACTTTAATTTATCCAAGGGAAGGGAAAAAGACTGAGAAACTCTAATAAACTTACTAAGCTAAAGACGAGGCTAAAAGCTAAAGGAATCAGAGATCGAAGGTACGTATGTTGGTTATACCTAGGGAAGGTGCTAGCATCCTAAGTATCCGTAGAACCTCTTGTAATATTTATATTTTTGTGCTTAATTGTCTGCTAAATGAATGGGAACTAAACTAAACTAGGAAGGTGAGAAATGGTAAAAATAGAAAAGAGTGAAAAAAAGAGAAAGAGAAAAAAAAAGAGAAAAAGGTGAAAAAAGAAACATGTGAAAAAAGAAAACAGTGAAAAAGAAAACTATGCTCGCCAAGGATAAACCTCATGCCTACGTATACCTTCGTGCAATGGGAAAGTCAGAGCATCGTAGTTCAGAAAACTACGGGTAGAAAAGGGGCCTAAGAACTAAGCCAACTAAAGGAGAAAGGTTTGAATGCAAAACTTAAAAAAATGAAGAGATTAATTTCCATCTCTTAAGAAGAAGGAATGAAGGGTCTAAAAGTGAGAGAACTAAGACAAGATATGCGAGCGATAAGCGAAGTGACAATAAGTCAACAGAGCGTCCACTTTCCCTTGGATCAGGTCACGAAATCGAGAACAAATAAAATCGAAAGAATGTGTCTATCTAATATTTTTTTTTTGGCATTTTTAATATCTAGAAAGATAAACTAAACTAAAAAAAAATTTCTAAGAAACTAAATCGAGGTAAATACACAAATTAATTTTTTTAAATTTTTTTTTAATGTATTTTTTACTATACTATATACTATTAATTAAGTTTCATAATCTAAATTATAAATTATTTAACTAAATCATTAAGAACTAAAAAAACAACTTAAACTAAATAAGGCTATTTTTTCTAGATTTTTTATATATTAAAATAAAATTCCTAAACTCTAATAATAATAATCATAATATTTTTTTATCATTTTTTTAAGAATAAGTTTTTACTAATCAAACTATATATCATACGAAAAAAATCCTAAATAAACTAACTAATTAACTGAGAAAATATACCACTTAAAATAAACTAAACATAAATTAATATAAAAAGGTTAATAAAATTAAAGGGCTAAGGGTGGTAATTTGAAGTCAAGGATGAGTAAAAAACAAGAATTACAAATGGCTCGACCCAATAGTTACTATCCTAATTAATTCATAACTAAGTGAATAAATAATAAAAAAAAGAAAAAAAAATGAAACTAAACCTAAAAAGGACACGGTTACCAGAAAAATGGAGAAATGTGATACTCTGCTTCTCCTCCTTCTTTGTGATGTTGGTCTCACCACCATTCTCACTCTATCTCTCATTTTCATACTATTTCCGATTGCTTCTTCTCGGTTTCTCTCTCTTTTCTTATTCTATGTAGCCTCCTGCGATCTCTCCCTATGGTTTACGGCGGCGTGACGGCGGCGGGGGAGGCGTTAGGTTGTTGTGCGATTATTGATGGGATTGAAAGGTGAGGATTGTGTCTTTGGTGGGTGGCGCAGAAGTTTTGTTTCTGTTTAGTGTTATGTTTTCATATGGATGGAGTGAAGAAGGTGTATGAAGTTGATTTGATGGAGGAAAGGTTGTGGAGTAATGGCTGGTGATGAATTCTGTGATGGTGAGTCATACTAACGCATCAGAGATGTGTTTTAAAAGGGTGGCGGCTGAAGTTGGAGGGTTTGCGGTTTAGTAGTGTATGAAGGATGGGGATGGAATGACTGAGTAACTGGTTTGTTGAAGATCAGGGCCGACCCAATAAATCCAGAGGCCCCGTTTTATTTTAAAAATAGGCCCAATTTTTTTAAAAATCAATTAAATAATTAAAAATGATAGAAAAATATAATTATATATTAATAAAAAATAAATTTAATTATAATTATGTTAACATTTGATCCATTTCATTTTTTTATGTATTAAGTTTCATAGTATTTTTTATTTTATTGAATTTTTATATAATTTTTTTTAAATATTTATTAATATTAATGAAAAAGATTGCATCTTTTAAAATTTGAGGCCCTCTGCGGTATGGCTTATTGCTCTTTAACAGGACCGGCCCTGTTGAAGATGATGCCCTCTTGAGGAGTTTCAAGGTTTGTTTTTTTATCAGGAATTTCCTCTCAATTTTCTGTATATTTCCTTCTGTTTTTTTCTCCGAAATCTCGTTTTCTCTTTTAAAACTCAAACCAAACTTAATCGATAAGTTTCTCTGTGTTTCCTGAATAAGCTTTTATTGATGCATGTTTGATTTTTTTTCTTCTAATTTTGTGAAATGAATGATGGCTGGGTTGATGCAGTGGTGCGTTGCCGTCCTTGGTGAATAGCAGAAATTTGGACTATTGTAACAGTGTTTTGGTCAAAGTTTGTGTACAGGTTTACGTTGGTTGAGCAGGAACTTGCCCAACATGGTCATTGTCTTGTAGCAGTAGCGCAGGGCAAGTGTTTGGCTTGGTGGAGTTTTGGATTGATGTGTAGGCAGTATGCAGGAGAAGTACTATTATTCACAAAATTAAAATAGGCTAAACTAATTTAAATAAAGAAAGATTACTAACTAATTAAGAAATACTCTAATTGAATTAATCTAAATTAAGAATAAAATTAAACTAAATTTAATTAAACTAAAAATATAAAAAAATGAAGAAATTAAACTAATTAAATTAAACTAATCTTAAATTAAATCTAAATTCAAATATACATTAAAAATAAAATTAAAATAAATTAGAAGTTAAGCTAAATAAACTTAAAATGATCTAAAATAAATATTAAACTAAAAATTAATTCTAAAATATCTAATAAATATCTAACTTACAAAAAATAAAATTGCGATAATTAAATTATAAAATGAGATAAATATTCTAAATAAAAATTCTAAAGAATAAAAAAATTAAATGACGTGACACGATAAAAATTAAATATAAAATGCATGATTAATGATTAATGGACTAAAAATGCAAAAATGACTGACTATTGATACTGCGATAAAATGCGTCAGATGAATGAAAAAAATTTAGAAAAGATGCCCGGTCAAAATTTAGGGTGTGACAAATGCTCTTATTTAATCATCTTGAACCTGAATGTATGGATAATAAAGTTTTTTGGACATTAAAGGTAGAGGAGGATTAAATATTAAAATACCTAGAATTTTGAGCGAATGCAGATGAAATGCAATGAAAATAAATGCATGAATGGTTGAGTTGCAGGGAATGATGCCACATGAAACGGGATAACAAGAGAGAATTCTACTAGGGAAAAGGCTTGAGAACACTGAGGATGAAGAAACAAAGACGTGAAGTATTCGAAGTGATAAATCAACAGGTTTAAATATAATAGTTGACACTAAGAATAACAAAGACGGAAAAAAAAGAAATCCAAAGTGTTGGTTTAACTAACACAGGTAAAGTTAAGTTGACACTTAGGATGACAAGAAAATATTCAAAGTGAATACGCAGTGGCACAATACGACCAACTGACACTAAGAATAGTAACAAAAAATAAACAACGTCTATGGATTGAATTGGACGTAGTGGAACAAAAACTAACATTCATGGATTGTATTGGATGAAAAAGAGGAAACAACGTCCATGGATTGGATAGGACGAAGTGGAATAAAACTGACATCCATGGATTGTATTTAGAAAAAAACCTGAGGTGCATGAAGAATGAAGCCCATGTAGGAAGTGTAGCACCCCCTTTCTATACCCCCAAATAATCAAATAATTAATTAATCACATAATAAAACTTCCATCAGAGTATAATTAAAACATGGTATAAAAGAGGCATGTCACATTATACTTGAAATTTAAACATACAACATCTTCTCATATAACGATATGCAACAATGGGGTAACTTGCAACAGAGGAATTAAATCCTTACACCCATATCTCAAAATTAAAATAACAACGGAAACTAAACATTAATCAACATCAAACATACACACACACACACACATACACAAACATACACACACATACACACACACACACACACACACACACACACACACACACACACATATATATATATATATATATATATATATATATATATATATATATATATATATAATCAAGTTTGATTCACCAAATATCCATGTTTACATAAACATTCATCACCCAGATACATATACAAATCCATCACAAAAAGGAATCAAGCCGACCCTAGCTACCCGGTGCTACATATCAGAGCCGACCGACCAAAAGAATGAAGATACGCTTCACAAAAGACCTCCAGCAAACCTACTCTACAATGCCTCACAGAGCATCATAAAACAGCAGAAGGGTGAGAAATATTATCATAATAACAATGCATATAATTATATATCTTAACATAAAAATATAAATATACATATTCTCACCAAAATTTATTACTCATCACGCATATACCACAATTTATATAAACCAACCAAGCATATTCATCATGCACAATTTCACTATTTCACATCATTCTACATAAACATATATTATTCATGTTTATTCATCAATTCTCAATTATAGATGATAAATTCAAATAATAGAGACCGACTCACGACTCTATGCAAATGCAATGCGGTACCGACTCAATCATCTCAAGTTCACTCAGGAACTTATTGGAATCATCGCTCGTTACCTAAAGTAACTCCCCGTCGGGCATTCGATGTTCACCCATTGCTCACACCCCACATGGGAACACAATGTTTATGGATTGCTCACACCCCACACGGGCACATAATCTGATTGCTCACACCCCACACGGACACACAATCATTTGTGATTAAATCTCCCATTGCTCACACCCCACACGAGCACACAATGTTTATGGATTTCTCACACCCCACACGGGCACACAATCCAATTGCTCAGACCCCACATGGACACACAATCATGTTGTAATCATAGCTCATACCCCACATGGTCACCCCATGTTACAACGGATTCACATAGAACCCCACCACACAAGAATGCATACAATATGCTTCACATGCAAAATGACACGCAACATTCTTGAAAATGCATACATATTCACAATATAATTATGCATTCATCTCATACAACCACAAACAACTATACACATTCACATTAATTATGCCAAACGGCTACAAACTCTCTCACTATCAATATGCATTCATATTTACTTCAAAAAATGCATTTATTTTCCAAACGGCCAATATACCACAATCAATCCCACAATTCCTTAACTAACATAATAACATTTTATCGGAAGAGTCGGGTAAAAGTTGGCTAAAAACTACATATTTTAGCATTAATAGTTTCTATATGTTTTAGCTTCGAATCGATATGTGGAACGCTTAAAACAGATACTCAGATCAAAAGTTATGAATTAAAACACAATTTCCAACCTACAGGTCTCGCTGACCGAGGAACATGCTCGTTGAGCGAAAAATATTCTGGAAAGCTCACTGAGCAAGGGAACGCTCGTTGAGCGAGAACTGTGATTCCAGCAACATCTCAGCCACGCAACAGTCAACCTAAAACCTTCCAAAACCCAACCAAACCACAATAAACATGATCATTAACATGTATTCATTATCATACTTCGATTATATCAAGTTCTAACCGATTAATTTTCCATTTTTCTTGGATTTCCATCAAAACCCTAAAACTTAACATTCTCTAAACTTCTCCAAAATAAAAACCCAATCAATCTAACACATACATAATCATACACAATGTTAAGATAACAATACTTCACACCCTTACCCGATTGTTTCGATTCCTAAGAGCAATCTTGAAGAATTCCAAGCTTTTTCCTCTTTTCTCTTCTTTTCTCTTCTCCTCCCTTTTCTTTCTCTTCTATTTACTTTCTATCTCCCTTTCTTTCTATTCTTTCTACTACTTATATCTTTTTATTTCTATTTCTTTTCTTTTCCACCAAATATCATTTTCTCACAATTTCTAATTCCACTAAAATTCTAACTTATCATTAATTAGCAAATGTCTAAAATACCCTCCAATCTAATTTTACCCATAAATTCTCAAAACGGTAAAATAATATAACACATCAACATATCACATAAACACACCAATTTTATAATTAAAATAATTATCACCTAATTTGAATAAAAGACTCAACAAAATGGAATAATTGAATCGGTTTCTTCAAACCACTAGGCTTCTGATGTTCTACCTTATACTTTTGACAAGTGAAACACGCATACACAAAATGAGCTACATCTCTCTCCAATCTGGACCACCAAAAGATCTTCTTCAAATCTTGATACATCGTATTCGCTCCCGGATGAATACTTAAGTTACTTCGGTGTCCCTCTTCCAATATCATCTTTTTCAACTTCACATTATCGGGAATATAAATACGACCACAAAATCTCAAAACTCCAAAATTATCAACCTTGAAATCCTCATTCTCATTCATCATCAAATCAACAAACTTCAAATCCAACTTTTTCTTTTCACAAACGGTTGCAAGAAAATCATTCGTAACGTGTAGTATACCAAGTCTCACACTCCTCGGCGTCATTTCACAAACCAAACTCAAGTCTCTAAAATCCTCCAAAAGTTCCCATTCTCTTATCATCAATGCGAACATATGTAACAACTTCCAACTCAAAGCATCGGCCACCACATTTGCCTTACCCAGATGGTAATTCAAACCAAATTCATAATCCTTCAAAAGCTCTAACCATCTTCTTTGTCTCATGTTCAATTTCTTTTGATCAAATAAATACTTTAAACTCTTGTGGTCACTAAAAACTTCAAATCTTGCACCATATAGATAGTGCCTCCAAATTTTCAAAACAAACACCACGGCCGCTAACTCCAAATCATGTGTAGGATAATTCTTTTCATGCTCTCTCAATTGTCTTGAAGCATAAGCCACAACCTTTTCATCTTGCATTAAAACACCACCTAACCCAAACAATGAAGCATCACAAAACACCACAAATGGTTCTGTCGGATTTGGCAAAATCAAGATCGGAGCCGTTGTCAACCTTCTCTTAATTTCAATGAAACTCTCTTCACAATGAATATCCCAAATGAAAGCTTTTCCTTTACAAGTGAATTGCGTTAACGGAAGTACCAACTTTGAAAATCCCTTAATAAACCTCCGATAATAACTTGCCAAGCCTAAAAAGCTTCGAATCTCCGTAACTGATCTAGGAACTTCCCATTGCATTACCGCATCAATCTTGGATGGATCAACAAGTGTTTCTACCATCGGAAATAACATGCCCAAGAAAACTAACTTTCGACAACCAAAACTCACATTTCGACAACTTAGCATACAATTGTTTCTCTTTCAAAAATGTAACACAATCTGTAACACAACCACAAAACGATCCAACTGTTCATGAAAAATACGATTCATGTATTCCATAAACACACCCGGCTCATTAGAAACCCAGAATGACATCACGGAATACTCGTAATGACCATACCGTGTCCTAAAAGCCGTCTTTTGAATATCCTCTTCTTTCACACAAATCTGGTGATATCCTGATCTCAAATCAGTCATACTAAAAACACGCGCACTAACCAATTGGTCCATCAAATCATAGATCCTTGGAAGCGGATACTTGTTCTTAATTGTCACCTTGTTCAACTGTCGAAAATTAATGCATAACCGCATACTTCCATCCTTCTTCTTTACCAACAACACCGGAGCACCCCTAGGAGAAACAATTGGCCTAACAAATCTCTTGTCCAACAAGTCATTTAATTGCTTTTTTAGCTCTACCAACTCTGATGCTAACATACAATATGGTGCCATCAAAATCGGTCTAGTACCCGGAACTAGATCAATAGAAAACTCAATATCTCTTTCTGGCGGTACATCCTTAATATCCTCCGGAAACACTTCCAGAAAATCACACACCACTGGGAACCCACTGAGTTCAACTTCGCTATCCACCGACAATGATGCAAACAAACCGAACAATTGAGCTTCATCCACTAAAAGTTTCTTCAACTGTTTTGTGGATAGGAAACTCTCATCTTCATCACCATCCAAAGAAGGAAACCTTACTAACTTATGATAGAAATCTATAAGAACTCGATTAAATTGCAACCAGTTCATACCTAAGATTACGTCCAAACCCTCCAACGACAAACAAACTAAATCCATAACAAAATCTTTACCATACATGGTCAAATAACAACTTACACACACCAAAGAAGTAGTTACCGACCCTGAATCAGGGGTGTCAATAACCATCTCACCACCCCAAGAAGACATAAACAAATTCAAATGCTTAGCGCACTCAAGAGAAATGAACGAATAAGTCACTCCCGTATCAATAATAGTAACTAAAGGTGTACTATTAATAAAACATGTACCTTTAATCAAACGGTATGTACTAGTAGTGTCCTTCCCTTCTAATGCAAACACCTTTCCGCACGCTTGATCTTGCTTCGGCTTAGTACAATTTGTACTAATGTGACCCACTTCTCCACAATTGAAACACTTCACAACATTCCTTCTACACTCGGTAGTAGCATGTCCAAGACCTCCACAGTTTGAACATTTCACTATGTTCTTCCCACACTCAAAAGACTTATGACCCAAATCGCCACACTTGTAACACTTAACGGGAGCAAAACCTCCTCCTCCAGATCTCTTATCAAAGTTTCCCCTATGCTTGCACTTATCAACGGGTGTCACATAAGGTCCACTCCTAGCTTGTTGCTTTCCTTTCCTCTCATTCAAACTCTTGTAATGTGTAGAACGAGCTTTGCTATCCTCGAAAATTCTACAACACTCTGTTAAATTCGAAAACCTTCTTATTCTTTGATATCCCACAACTTGCTTAATCTCAGGATGTAAACCATTTTCATACTTAATACATTTCTAGAACTCAGCAGTAGCAGCAGCATAATGAGGATAAAATTGAACCAACTCCACAAACTTAGCAGTATAGTCCACCACAGACATAGTACCTTGTTTAAGTTCAAGGAACTCCATCTCCTTCTTCCCCTTCACACTTTCAGGGTAATACTTCCCCAATAACTCAGCACGAAAAACATCCTAAGTTATCTCTTCATCCTCTTCTTCATGAGCTTGGCTTCTACCGACCCACCAATCATCGGCTTCTTCCTTCAGCATGTGAGAACCAAATATCACCTTACTCTCTTCAGCATAGTCCATGACTCTAAAGATTCTTTCAATCTCTTTCAACCAATTCTGAGCACCATCGGGATCAAATCTTCCTTTGAAGACCGGGGGTTGATTCTTCCTGAACTCGTCATTAACATTCACATTCGGTGCACCCTGCACCGTCCTAGACATTGCTTCCAAAGCAGTAGCCATCACGTTGTCATTTCTACCAGCCATATTCTGATTATTCCCAAGGACAACAACAAGATTAAACAAAAGTTCAATCATCACAACAATAAGACAGACACAACTGACTCGATAAAGGCTCTGATACCACTTAATGTAACACCCCCTTTCTATACCCCCAAATAATCAAATAATCAATTAATCACATAATAAAATTTCCATCAGAGTATAATTAAAACATGGTATAAAAGTGGCATGTCACATTATACTTGAAATTAAAACATACAATATCTGCTCATATAACGATATGCAACAATGGGGTAACTTGCAACAGAGGAATTAAATCCTTACACTCATATCTCAAAATGAAAATAACAGCGGAAACTAAACATTTATCAACATCAAACATATATATACACATACACACACACACACATACACATACACATACACATACACACACACACACACACACACACACACACACACACACACACATATATATATATATATATATATATATATATAATCAAGTTTGATTCACCAATAATCCATGTTTACATAAACATTCATCACCCAGATACATATACAAATGCATCACAAAAGGCATCAAGCCGACCCTAGCTACCCGGTGCTACATATCAGGGTCGACCGACCAAAAGAATGAAGATACGGTTCACAAAAGACCTCCAGCAAACCTACTATGTAATGCCTCATAGAGCATCATAAAACAACAAAAGGGTTAGAAATATTATCATAATAATAATGCATATAATTATATATCTTAACATAAAAATATACATATACATATTCTCACCATAATTCATTACTCATCACGCATATACATCACAATGTATATAAACCAACCAAGCATATTCATCATGCAAAATTTCACTATTTCACATCATTCTACATAAACATATATTATTCATGTTTATTCATCAATTCTCAATTATAGATTATAAATGCAAATCATAGAGACCGATTCACGATTCTATGCAAATGCAATACGGTACCGACTCAATCATCTCTAGTTCACTCAGGAACTTATTGGAATCATCGCACGTTACCTAAAGTAACTCCTCGTCGGGCATATGATGTTCACCCATTTCTCACACCCCACATGAGCAAACAATGTTTATGGATTGCTCACACCCCACACGGGCACACAATCCGATTTCTCACACCCCACACGGGTACACAATCATTTGTGATTCAATCACCCATTTCTCACACCCCACACGGGCACACAATGTTTATGGATTGCTCACACCCCACACGGACACACAATCCGATTGCTCACATCCCACATGGGCACACAATGTTTATGGATTGCTCACACCCCACACGGACACACAATCCGATTGCTCACATCCCACATAGGCACACAATCATGTTGTAATCATTGTTCACACCCCACATGGCACACGATGTTACAACAGATTCACATAGAACCCCACCACAAGAATGCATACATTATGATTCATATGCAAAATGACACATAACATTCTTGAAAATGCATACATATTCACAATATAATTATGCATTCATCTTATACAACCACAAACAACTATACACATTCAAATTAAGTACGCCAAATGACCACATACTCTCTCACTATCGACATGCATTCTTATTTACTTCAAGAAATGAATTTATTTGCCAAACGACCACTATACCACAATCAATACCACAATTCCTTAACTAACATAATTACGTTTTATCGGAAGAGTGGGTAAAAGTCGGCTAAAAACTACATATTTTAGCATCAATAGTTTCTACATATTTTTAGCTTCGAATTGATATGTGGAACGCTTAAAACAGATACTCGGATCAAAATTTATGAATTAAAACACAATTTCCAACCTACATGTCTCGCTGAGCGAGGAACATGCTCGATAAGCGAAAAATGTTATGGAACGCTCGCTGAGCGAGAACTGCAAATTCAGCAGCATCTCAACCACGTAACAGTCAACCTAAAACCTTCCAAAACCCAACCAAACCTCAATAAATATGATCATTAACATGTATTCATTATCATACTTCGATTATATCAAGTTCTAACCGATTAATCTACCAATTTTCTTGAATTTCCATCAAAGCCCTAAAACCTAACATTCTCTAAACTTCTCCAAAACAAAAACCCAATCAATCTAACACATACATAATCAAACACAATGTTAAGATAACAATACTTCACACCCTTACCCGATTGTTTCGATTCCTAGGAGCAATCTTGAAGAATTCCAAGCTTTTTCCTCTTTTCTCTTCTCCTCCCTTTTCTTTCTCTTCAATTTTCTTTCTATCTCCCTTTCTTTCTATTCTTTCTACTACTTATCTCTTTTTCTTTCTATTTCTTTTCTTTTCCACAAAATATCATTTTCTCACAACTTCTAATTCCACTAAAATTTCTAACTTACCATTAATTAGCAAATGTCTAGAATACCCCTCAATCTAATTTTACCCGAAAATTCTTAAAACGGTAAAATAATATAACACATCAACATATCACATAAACACACCAATTTCATAATTAAAATAATTATCACCTAATTTGAATAAAAGACTCAACAAAATGGAATAATCGAATCGGGGCGTTAAAGGAAGGGTTCTGCCTAAACCCTATTCAACAAAGTTGATTATCCAGAGTAAATCCAGAGTGTTGATCTATCAAGGAGTCAAATACTGACTCCCAATCAAGGGTTGAAAGGAGAGGGCACACGGTGGGGGTGGATACACATGCATGGAATCCAAAGGAAGAGGAAGGACCAGTGATACTCGTTACCAGTAAACATGGCCAACACAATCAGTTAAGAAAACAATGTAGTAGAGACAAGTAAAGGATGGACCAATATAATCGTTTCAAACTTCACTCTCTCTATTTATCTCTCAACATATCACTCTCATATTCTCTCATCTCAACATTCTTCTCTTAACTATCTCTAAAATTCACATGCCATAAACCTAAGAGCTGTCGGAGAAGGCGATGACACACGGCGGCGGCAGCCGTCTTCTCCAGCGAGACCGACCCAAAACGTCTAATACAAAGCACAAAACCCTTTAAATTTTCTTCCTCTTCATGAATCCAATATCAATTTAACCTAAAACCTCCTCAAACAACCCAAACGACCTATTTCTAAGTCGAAAAACCTAGGTCTACAAACCTAAACCATCTCAGATTTGAAGCAAACAAAAAAGGGGTTCCCTCACAACAACCAGGCGAGTCAAACAGTGATAGAATAAAAGTGAAGAGAAGAGTGAAGGGTACCTCAACAAAAATGAAATCCAAACTGGAAGAGATTTTTCGACAAAATCAACAGACTTAGGTGAAATCACTCTCCTTCTTTTACTTTAAATCCGTCCACTATAATTTCTTCTCTTTCTTTTTCGCGAATGTTGTAGTTGTTGTATTAATTGATTGTTTCCTAGAAAAAATAGGGTTCTTGGTATGGTGTTTGTTTTTTCGAGTTTTGTATAAGTGCAGTGGTTGCTGGGTTTTTCTTATTGTAACTATGGCTGTTGAAATTTTTTGTTATGGTGGCTATGATTCTTGATTCTTTGTGGTTACTGATATCACCTTTGTGAGTGAAACAATGTTTGTTTATATAGTGTTGGAATTAGGGTTTTATAATTTGAAAACATGTACTGAAACTTGTTAGGGAAAGGTTTGTAGACAAGGTCTGAAATTGAGTAGTGGAGAGAGGGATGATACAAAAACAAGGGAGAATAATTGTTGTTGGTTTTTTCTATTTTTGGAGGGAAATGGTATGCTATGAAAACTTGTGGGGTGGTCCCTACTATACCGATTTTGCAGTTGTTATTGTTGTTGTTTTCTTGGTCTGTTATGAAGTGGTGGTCCCAAGTGATTTTTGATATACTGACCTTGTGACTACATGGCCTTAAAGAAAATTTGACATGAATTGTTATGCATATGTTGTGTGTATGATGAAATGTGACATAACTTAACATGAATTTGAATTGGAATGTTGAATGATATGTATGAATTTATGTATGCTTGTATGAAGACTTGATTTATGAATGTGTTTTTGAACTAAATTGGATTGATATGGTTGTTCTTATTTCTCTGTAGGTTGATAAAAGATGAACCATGGTAATGAAGTGGTTTGAATAGGAGAATGATAGAAGTTTGGCAAGACTCGAGGATTGACACATCAATGGGGAAAAAGGCTTGGAATTATATGTATTCCTTCAAACTTAAGGAGAAAGCCTAACACTTATTGTAATCACACAAATATTTGTAATTTGTAATTTTTGTTATTTCTTACATGCCTTGTAATTGAGATTGGACATGGATTTGGAATGAAAAGAAAACTTCTAATTTGAAAATGAACAAATAATGAACCTGGAATGAATATTATTAGGCGAATGAGTTATATTTCAAACTTAGAACTAATAGGAAATAGAAATATACAACTTGACATGGACTATTTGAATGAAATAGAAATTAGATTGGATTTTTTTAAAGAAACTTGAAATGGAATTTTAGCATTTGGATTGGAAATTGTAACGAAACTTGAAATTTGAAATGGAATCCTTGAATTAGAGTTGGAATTGAAATATAAATTAAATTTGAGGAATTTGAATTGAATTTGAGGTTTGAAAATGAAACTTGGATAAAAATTTAGATTAGGAAGATGAATATAGAATTGAAAGTAGAAAAGGAAATGAGGATGGAAACTAAGAAATATGTATAATAATGATGAGATGAATGCTGAATACAAAAGTTGGGGTAAAATTTGGGGTGTGACAGTTGCTCCTATTTAAATAACTTTACTAGATGGCATGAGTGATGTTAATCCTCATGGAATCAGGGTGAAAGGTATTTAAATATAGAAATAATGAGAAATTTTTACCCTAAATGAAATGTTATGCATGACTACAAACTATCTAAATTTTTTTATGTAATTTTATGCAATGAATGATGATTATGATATGAATGATAAATATGAGATATGTCAACGGCCAAGGGCCAAGACTCACTGGGGATGACATATACTGGGAATAAGAAACGAAGACAGGAAGACTTAAAAGTGATAAATCAATAGGCTCAAGTGTAACTTCTGACACTGAGAATAACAAAGGACGGAAACAAAAGGAAATCCAAAGCGTTGGATCAACAAATACGGTCAAATCCAAGTTAACACTTAGGATGACAAGAAAACATTCAAAATGAATATGCAACAACTCGATGCGACCAGCTGACACTAAGAATAGTAACAAAGAGAAACAACATCCATGGATGGTATTGAACAAAGTGGAATGAAAACGGATATCCATGGATTGTATTGGTAGACAAAGAAGAAAGAACTTCCATGGATTGAATTGAATGAAGTGGAATAAAAACTGACATCCATGGATTGTATTGGATGAAAGAATAAAGATTGACATCCATGGATTGAATTGGATGACAAAAGGGAACAATGTCCATGGATTGGATTGGATGAGGTCGAATAAACATTGACACCCATGGATTAATTTGGATGAAAGAATAAAAATAGATAGTCATTAATTGAATTGGATAACAAAAGGGAACAACGTCCATGGATTGGATTGGACGAGGTTGAATAAAAACTGACATCGATGGATTGTATTAGATAAAAAAAGGAGCAATGTCCTTGGATTGTATTGGACGAAGTTGAATAAAATTTGAAACCCATGTATTGTATTGGATGACAAAGAGGAGCCACGCCCCTGGATTGGATTGGACGAGGGTAAAGTAAGAGATTTTCAATCATGGATTTGAATAAAAAGGCAAGACATACAATCATAGTTTTGGACAAGGAACACGAAATCCGAGAATGGCATTGGATAAGGTGAGCAAGGATTTTTCAGAAATGGCACTAAAGGTACATGAAAATCACTACATTCAAGAATGGCATTGAATGACAGTGAGAAAACACATTCAGGAATGGAACTGAAAGAGATTCCATACGATCTATTAGGAATCGTAGAAGAGAAATATAATTTCCAGGAATAGCACTAGGGGAAACAAGAGGAACGAGATATTCAAGAATAGCACTAGAGGAACAAGATATCCAGGAATGGCACCATAGTGAAAGAATACAAAGATCCAGGAATAGCACAAGAGGACCGAGATATCCAGGAACAAAACCAGAGTTAAAGAATACAAAGAACCAAGAATAATACTAGAGGAATGAGATATCCAAGAATGGCATTGGAGAAAAAGACATGTATGTTTTTGGTAGGCGCCAAGTAAGTTGGACTTTGATCACAAGGTGAGATGTTGAGAGTAACACAACCTATGCAAATGAGGATAATAGACTCCTGTTATGCATGATATATAAATTTGTTATGATGCATAATCAAATGCATGTAATGCAAATGTTGACAACACGACTTGACTCTTTTATGGAGTGGACAAGAATGGAAAAATGATTTTTCAACATTGTGAGATCACTGTCATTCTTCTCGGGGACTAAAGATGCTGATGTTGAACAAATCTATGCCACACTCATAAACTGTACCAAGTTGATGATCCTTGGAGAAAAAAGGAGAGCTGCTTAGGGATTATTCCAATGAATTTCCCTAAATAAGATGATTGTTATAGATGAGTTGATCATTGCTTCAGCTTGACTAATTGTAAATGACTAACTCATTGTGCACTTGGAAGGCTTGCCCCGGTATGAGTCTTGAAAAAATATTCAGGATAAACCAATTATGAGGAGGACTTGTACTGAACATCATCTTTGAACTGATTCTCACAGGGTCTTGAAGGAAAATTGCTCCTGATAGGATCACCTGACAAAGTTTCTTAACTGTTTGAAAATTCCTTGAGATAAAGCTAGTTTGCAAAAACAAATGTTCATAATATCATGGTAATCTTGATGCAAATGCAACTTTTGAAATCAAAATCATTGTTGGAAAGATAGAAAAGAAAATGAATCACTAGTCAAAACACGACGGTTTATGACATTCAATGAAAAAGGTAAAGCAAAGATATGTACAAAACAAATGACTTTCAAATATCCCTTTTGGAGTCAGTTTACGCAACCTTGTTGTAGTATGCTTTTCAGAATAAACCCTACCTCAATTAGGTCTTATAAGGGTTGTTACATGGCCTGGTTCACGACTTATGAAACGAAGGATATAAGGTTCAAATTATGTTTGTACCCAACCCTCTTCGTGATGTATCTCTAGTCCTACGTTCAATTAATCTAATTCATATTCGTCTTGACAATGTAAGAGTAAAGATGATGATTTGAGGTTCATTGGAAATGACAGTCATTTTATTTGGCCTTGATGGATGTTTGTAGTGACCCAATGGTTTTGTATATGGTGGTCACTAAATCTTGGTATGTTTGAAGTTGAGGATTTGCGATTCTCTTTTCTTGATGTTCTCTATTTTGATCAGATCCCTAACTTCGTCTATGTCTTCTCTTTAGGTGTTTGACTTATCGAGATATTTCTTTCATTTATTTTTTTTGTATTTTATAAAAGGCTAAAAGTTGTGACTGCCAAATAGTTGGTCATAATGGATCCTCAAACAAGATGTTTTATCTGATAAATTGAATGTGTGGTCAAATTAACTGGACAACTACCCTGCCCCAGGTTAAGCATAAGGTTTTAGATCCGAAGGAAAATTCTACTTCTATGCTTGAAGTGGTGAACTATGGACTAACTCCTTATCTCTCCAATGTTTGGGAATTAAAATAATGCATGTACATCATTGAAAATATTTTATCTGAAAGCATATAACAATAGTTATGGATGTTTAGTTTTCATCATCCTCCCACAAATCTTTACTTAAACAAAAGTTTTGAACGAAAGGTATATTTTTGAAAGTGAAAGTGTAAAGATGCAAATAAACAGATGAATTGAATTCAAAATATTGCAAAATGCTCATTTCAATAATCATGGAAGTATTGACATAATTGAAAAACAAACATTTGTTATGAATACAAGGAAAATGCAAACAAAAAGGAAATAACGACATAGTGAGTAATCTGTAAACAATGATGAGATATCTTGTCTTGAAACACTAGATTTAGGGAGAACAGACTGAAGTTGATTGAAGCTTCAAGTCGCATGCCCTGGAAAAGGATTGTCTCTGACATTTGGATTGGTATCATGCTGAGGTCCATATCGAACTCATCTATCCACAACTAAGATAACATTAGTCTGATCTTCCCACTTCCTCTGGAAATTTCCAAAAGGTTTCTTAGCACCATTGGAAGTGTAACACCCCGTTTTTATTTTGAATATTATTTATGAAATAATTGTGAATTGATGTAATTGATTGTGTGTTTTGGTGTTTATTCATTGTAATTTATGTACCCGTATTAAGAGATAGTGGCCTTAAGAGTGAGACTTTAAGGTAGTAGGGGTGTGTGAACAAAAGTGTAGAGATTGGTGGTGTGGTGAGCAAAACTAATTAGATTATGTTAGTTAATATATATATATATATATATATATATATATATATATATATATATATGTGTGTGTGTGTGTGTGTGTGTGTGTGTGTGTGTGTACACACACACACACACACACACATATATATATATATATATATATACACACACACACACACACATATATATATATATATATATATATATATATATAATTATAACATTTTGAGAATATTAATTTAAATAGATATTGGGTGGAAGAATTATTAATCTTATTGTTCCGGGCTGGCCCAATCTTTAGAATTGGGCCCTATCTATCTCGCGACCCAACGACCCTATGACCCCACAATGCTCGAAATCCTGAGGATCGTTTGCTCGATGAACCCCTCACTTTATACAAAAGTCATTCGACCCCGGGCAAGTCGAGCATATTCATTCTTGCCCTAACGGCTAGTTCCTAACCGTCAACGGTTATTGCGGAATCCACAATCCGCGCCCAACAATTTAGGCCAATAACCATCCACTTGGACCAGTATATAAACCCTCTCATTTGAGAGGGCCAGGTATTTAAATCTTGACCCAAAAATATCGTACTTGCTCACTCGTTGCTCACTTTCTGACTTTAGCATCAGAGTGCCTTTGCAGGTACACCCCATTTTCTCTATCATCAACCGTGCTCATCCACGTTCGACGCGACCACATCGGATCCTGATCTCCAGGTACGATCAGGTGGCGCCGTCTGTGGGAAACAAACTTCCCTGTTCTTCTTCATCAAAGAACTTCAAGAACCAAAGTTCCTATTCAAAAAGATCCATGGCCGCTAACGATATCCCGTGCGAAACCCGTACTGCTAATGGTATCCTCATTACTCAACGGGGGAGCAATATTTTCACCCCCTCACAGGAAGAAACCGTCCAGGATCGCCAGCACAGAAAGACAACTTCACCTTCTCTCGAGCTCGACCAGCCACTCGTGAGCCAACCATAAATCATACCTTCTGTGGTCGCGCCCACCGGATCAGACTTCCCCGTATTGGTTGAAATAAACAATCAAACCCATCTCCTGCTCCTGGCGCACGGTGCGAAGATAGCCCGTCTCGAAGAAACCGGTCGTCTATCATCTCGATCTCCCAAAAGGCACCGGGGGCAACACAGTCTTTCTCCCCGAAGAAAGAAAGATAAAGGCTATCATGATGAATCTTCTATCTGGAATCGTGGTCGGTCACCTCCACAGAGACTTCGCTCTCCGATGCCGACCAAGGTTCATCAAGGGTCACAAGAGGACGATCGTCGTTCCCCTCCCCAAAAAGGAAAACGATCGAGATCTACATCCCCGAAATGATCAAAAAAGAACAGGTCAAAATCTCCATCCTCGTGACGGAACAGAAAGCGTCGTTCAACATCCCGTTCACTCACCTCTAGTGATGATGACAAGATCAGAGGACCCCTATCATCTGAGATTATGGCTACCAGATTATCGAGAGGGCTCGAGAAGCCCTGCCGCTGGGTTCGTATGACGGAACAACTGACCGCGACCAACATTTTAAGAACATTGACGCCCTACTCGACTTCAGGGGCGTCCAAGGAGCAATCAAATGTCGTCTCTTTCCTACCACCTTAAGGAAAGGAGCGATGAATTGGTATAAAAGCCTCGAGCCCGAATCCATCACTTCTTGGAGACAGCTCGGTCGAACCTTCTCCAGACATTTCACTGCTTCCAGACGCCATCCAAAGACATAAGCATCACTTGAAGCCATAATCCAGAGCAAAGACGAGCCCCTCAGGACCTACATCGAAAGGTTCAATAAAGAAGCCGTCCAGGTCTCAACCACGGACGACATGAAGAAATATTTACTAGAGCGTGGACTACGCCCATCTACCGATTTCCACCGAGCAGTGGGTATTGAGAAACTCGTTACTCTATATGTTTTCCTCTTGAAAGCTCAAGCGTATATCCAATACGAGGAAAAGCAGGCGGTCAGTTCTGTCCACGATGCTCAACGTAGAGACGCAAACCTTTTCAAATCCGACGAACCCTCGACATCTCGTCAGGTAAGCGACAAAAGAAAGGAAGACCGATCCCGTGAATCGTGGGAGCAGAGAGGACCAGTGGGCCGATTTCATGAGTACACACCTTTGCTGGTGTCGAGGGAGAAAATATTGTCTGAATGTGCTAATTCGGAGTTCTGTCAAGCGGGGGTTCACTTTCCCAAGAAACTATCCGCCAAACCAGACACCGATAAAACCAAGTACTGCAGGTTTCACAAGAGCCATGGACATAACACCAAGGATTGCATCCACCTGAAGGACGCAATAGAGATACTCGTCAAAGATGGCCACCTCAAACAGTTCACTAAATCCAAATAAACCTCCAGGCCAGAGGCACAAGAAACCATCGAGGTCGAGGAAGCGGTGGTAGTCCCCACGGACACCAATATGCAAGTAGGCTTCAGCATCTATCGCCCGAAAGATTTCTTTATGCCCGACCGTCAGGCGAATCCAGGTTATCTATCTTCACATAGCCCCTAGGAAGCCTTCTCGTCCGCCATGGTGATCTCGGGCGGAGGATTCAACAGAATCACAGTCGGCTTCATAAAGAGGAAATTCGATGCCCATTTCCTTCTACAAGGAGGAACTATTAGGGGGAGCTCCTAATGCCAGCATTCCACTGCTCATTCGAGCCCAGAT
Source organism: Lathyrus aphaca (assembly GCA_963966055.1). Taxonomy (NCBI): domain Eukaryota; kingdom Viridiplantae; phylum Streptophyta; class Magnoliopsida; order Fabales; family Fabaceae; genus Lathyrus; species Lathyrus aphaca. Next base: position 377,440,930 of record OZ014524.1, on the reverse strand, counting down.
GGCCAACTTCGACGTCCGTAGAATATTGCCCCAAAGATGCTTACCCATTGCCAAATATTGATAAATTGGTCGACAACTCGGTCGATTTCAAACTAATATCATTTATGGACGCTTATTCAGGATATAATCAAATTCCCATGGTTGTGGCTGACAAAAAACACACGGCCTTCATGACCGAATCAGGAAATTACTACTATAATGTTATACCCTTCGGTCTAAAAAACGCGGGCGCCACTTATCAGCGCATGATGAACAAAGTTTTCCAAGCAGAAATTGGGGACATGCTCGAAGTATACATGGACGACATGATAGTCAAATCTCAGGAAGAAACTGATCACGCTTCCCACCTATTAAAGGTGTTCGACAAAGCTCGAAAATGCAAGATGCGTTTAAACCCTGAAAAATGTACGTTCAGAGTTCGAGCAGGTAAATTCCTCGGGTTTTATTTGACCGAGCGAGGGATCAAAGCCAACCTAGATAAATTTCGAGCGTTCACAGAGATACCCGCCTCTAACTCTAAAAAATCCATACAATTGTTAAATGGAGTGCTCGCCTCTCTCGCTCGATTTGTGGCTAAGTCTGCCCAACACGCGCTCCCATTCTACAAACTCCTCCACAAAGAATCAACTTTTGAATGGACTGACGAATGCGAGCAAGCCCTGACTCACTTGAAAAAAGCACTATCAGAACCCCTTGTACTCTCCAGACCTAACGTAGGCGAAACGTTGTACCTTTACCTCGCTGTAGCAAACGAGGCAGTCAACGCCGCCCTTATTCGAGAGCTCCCCGAGGGACAGAAACCCATTTACTTTACGAGCAAGGTATTGAGCGGCCCTGAACTCAGATACTTACAGATTGAAAAGGTAGCACTAACCCTACTCTTTGCAGCAAGAAGGTTACGACACTACTTCTTGGCCCACACTATCGTTGTCAGGACAGACCAACCCATCAGGCAGATGCTCGGAAGGCCAGATATGGCCGGACGAATGCTAAAATGGTTGTTATAATTATCCGAGTTCGACGTAAAATTCGAAGGACGGAAGGCCCTCAAAGCTCAAGCCTTGGCCAACTTTGTAGCAGAGCTTACCTTCACCGAGCAAACTGTGACATCTCCGTCTAAGTGGACCATCTTCGTTGATGGAGCGTCTAGCTCGACAGGCAGCGGGGCGGGTGATGCTAGAGAACGAGGAAGGAACACTCTTAAAAGTATCCTTAACCTTGTCCTTTCCCACATCCAATAATCAAGCAGAGTACGAAGCCTTCTTGGCCGGTTTACGCCTAGCAGACGACCTATGAGCAGAAGGAATTGTAATATGCACGGACTCCCAATTGGTCGCCAACCAAGTATGGGGCGATTTTCAAGCCAAGAATGACAACATGGCCGAATACTTATCCTTGGTCAACAAGAAACTAAAATGATTCACATCCGTGGAAGTCAGGCATGTCCCGCGTGAAAACAACACCCGAGCGAATATATTGTCCAAACTGGCGAGCACCAAAAAGAATGGGGGGAAATAAATCCGTCATACAAGAGATACTCCCTCAACCCAACATTGGGAAAACGTCAACACAAATAGAGATCAACATCGTAGGCGACATAACTATTGGATGACCCCAGTTTTAAACTATTTGACCAAAGACGAGTTGCCAACAGACCCGAAAATGGCTAGCACCGTTCGACATAGATCGTGCTCGTATACGATGGTCGGGGGGATGATGTATCTCCTAGGTTTCTCCACACCACTCATCAGATGCGTCGAGGAAGAAAACATCCCACACGTGATGAGGGAAGTCCACGAGGGGATCAATGCACAACACCCGAGTGGGAGATCACTCGCTCGCAAGATTCTACGAGTGGGATACTATTGTCCGACGATGCAGGATGATGCAAAGGAGCACTTTAAAAAATGTTACAAGTGCCAATGACATGGTGACGTTCACCTAGCGCCCCCTACTGAGTTGAAATTGTTGTCTTCCCCATGGCCATTTTCCTGGTGGAGACTGGACATATTGGGACCCTTCGTCATCGGCACCGGCCAAAACAAGTATCTCATCGTGGGTGTCGACTATTTCACCAAATGGATCGAAGTGGAGGTCTTAGCCAAAATCACCACACTAAACATCTTACGCTTATTAAAGCGGAACATCCTCACTCGATTCGGAGTACCCCTCGCCATCGTAACAGACAACGAGACCCAGTTCACCGACAAACATTTCCAGGAATTCGCATCCTCGGTGGGAACCAAACAACACTTTGCTTCCGTCGAGCACCCTCAGACTAACGGGCAAGCTGAAGATGCTAACAGGGTAATCTTGAGAGGCCTTAGGCAAAGGTTGGATGAACAGAAAAAACGTTGGTTCGAAGTGCAACACAACATTCTTTGGGCGTACAGGACCACACCTCACTCGACAACAGGGGAATCCCCGTTCCGGCTAGCATACGGAACCAAAGAAGTCATCCCCATAGAGATGCAGATACCGTCCATGCGAACAGAATCACCCATGGAACAAGATACAAACTCTGAAACGCTAAGGGAAGAGCTCGACTTGGTCGAAGAAATCCGATCAGGAGCAGCTCTTCGAGAAGCCACGCTCAAACAAAAATTTGCAACTCGACACAACACAAAAGTTATTAAACGAGCATTCGAAGTCGGGAGTCTCGTCTTGAGGAAAAACCACAAAGACTCCCAAGAAGGGAAACTAGCACCAAATTAGGAAGGTCCATATCACGTCCGAGCAAAGACCGAGAACGGGGCCTACTACTTAGGAAATCATCAAGGGGAAGAACTCGCATGGCCATGGAACACCGAGAAACTTAAGTAATACAACAGCTAGTATGAAGGCCGCCTTACTCCCCTACGAGGAGAAAAAGGTTCGACCGAACCTGCATGCCCAGGTACAAGCATTGTAGCCCAAAACATTGACCAACAGGACCTCCCCATCACGATGAGGAAGGTAACTGTCTCACGAACGGATACTCGAATGAATCCGATGTCTCCTAAGAACCACAACCAGGAAGAACCCCAGCTCGCAATGGAACGTTCAAGCCATGGAGATCCGAGTCACAATCTTGTCCTCCAAACCGATGGATCACATTTCCTTATGAGCATTTATCCCCTTATCGACCACTATGCCATATTCCTTGCACCAACCGAATGCAAAACACTTAGCGAAAAAAGACATTTAAAATAAAATTCCTCCAAGGGACGGGCAATCATACACATAAAAAAACACTGCATAAATAGTAAAACAACCACCAAGGTTAGAATTTTAATCAAAAGGTTGCGACCCCTAAAGGCCGACTTGTTCGAAATTACATAAAAAACAGACCATGTCCCCATGCAAGGATTATAAATTACACATAATTTAGACACGCGGGCCGGCCTAATTACCCTCCCCTTCTTGCACCCCTGGCTGATTTTCGCTCAGAGGTTGCTGGACGACAGGCTGGGTCGGCTAGTCGGACTCCCCGGTTGAGAATCATCCGCAATTATGTAATCAGGGACTATGACCTGACCGTCCATAACTTTGTACAAATAGATGATCTGGTCAGCATCGAGGTTCAGCTCGGGATGAAGGGCCTTAATCTGATCTACATCATCCTAGAAGCTCAACTTAGTCGAGTCCCTCAAATCCTCCAAATCCTGATCCAACCGGACAAGGAAATGCGCCCTACTCATCAGCCCCTTGGTATCCTCGTCTTCATCATCCTTGGGTAAGAAAGTCTCTTTCAGCTTCCTGTTCTGATCAACGACCCTCTATTTATCCACCTCCAGCTTGGTGATCACGTCCGCCTGCACCGTCAACTATTTGGTCGCGGCCTCACCATCCTCAGTGGACTTCCTTGCTCTCTCTTCCGAAGCATCTAAGAGGGTCTTCAGGCGGGTGATTTCGAGCTCCTGCCCAGAACTCCCCTCAGAAAACATAGAGGCCATCGACAACACCCGCATCATCGCGCTAGCGTCCTGCACCAAGGATAATCTCCGAGTAGGACGGTCCATCTGCTCAAGAGACAGCAAATCCACCTCCAAAGATGTGCTTTCAAAGAAGTTCCGCTGCACGAAAAACGGCGGCAAATAGTGTTTTGGTTTTGCAGGGGCGTTGATCGTCAGATCTGTGATGACCAATCCAACTTTATGCTTCTTAAGGGTTGAACCCGAAGTCACGCCCGGAGATCCTCGTATCATTTTGTAACACCCCAAATTTGCCCTCTCATTTTCATAACATTTAGCATATCATTTCCATATTTCGCATTGCATCATTAGCATAGAAAAATAAAGCATAACATCTATAGCATAACATAGGCTGGCAGTGTTCTAATTCAAGTGCCGTGATTCAGTGATATTTCGATTTAGAGGGAAGTTTGGCCCTATCTTGGTCAAATTATGGAGGGATCGCTCCAACTGCAAATTATTTATGCTAGTGGTTATTTCTCAGGCGTTGCATAAGTTGAGATATGTTGGGGGAAAGAGTTCTCTGGCTTATCAAGTGGTGATTCATATTGTTTTGTTTCAGTTGTGAGTGGTGCGAGGATGTTTGTGTTCAGTTTATCGAAAAGTTGTGCAAAAAAAATTGAGATCGACCTTGGGCTAAAATTAGGCTTCCTATCCATAATCCTTGATCCATCATCATATCCATATTTCTGTTTCTCAACCATGATCCATTCTTATTAATTCCCATTCACACCCAATTTAGTCGATTATCCGTTTATCCATTTTTATCCGATAACTCGTATCATCTATTTAGAAATCCATTCCAAGTTTTATATTATTTCAATATCCAATTTCATATTCATTACCTTTTTGTTAATTTCTATTTTTTTATTCATTTTAGAGTCAATATTTTTCCTTTTTGCCTTAATTCATTTGTCTAAGCCCATATTATCATAAGCCCATATTGTCATAACATTGCAACAAAGCAAGAAAAAAAAACCATTAGCCATTCCCTTTTCTATACACTTTCACCAAGCCCAGCCATCACACATTGAAGCCACATTCCAGCCGCATCACACAAGCAGAATCATGCCTCACATACTTTCCCAAAACGCAGCAAGACGACCAAAACGCAAGCTCATGAGCAAGAAAATATAACAGAATTTCATAAGGGAAAGAAGAGAAAAAGTCCACGCATCAAAAATCATTTTCTCATGCACTCATTATACAAAGGAAGCTAATAGAATTTCAGTAACAGATGGTGAAAAAAAGTTCGTTACGAAAAATAACAAATTGAGAAAAAGGATCGTAATAGAATTTGAAAAAATAAAAGAGAGTTTATAACAGAAAAAAAAAAGTTTGTTAAGGGGCAGAACCAAAAACTCTCATTGGAAAGACTCTTCACCATCAATAACAGAAAGAAAATTCTGGATTCATGAACACAAAAAAATCACAACAGAATCGGCTTTCATTTTTTCGCCATCACCCTCACACAGAAGCGATTCTCATCAGAAAAAATTACAACAGAAGAGATCAGCAAAAGACTCTTCAACAGAGAACCAATTCATCACTCTTGACGAAACCGAATCAACGCCTTTGTCGTCACCAAACCAAAGTCCATAGCGCAATCAAAGCCATCAACATCATCTTCATCATCATCGCAGATTCGACGTCAATCTTCATCAAATTCTTCAATCGGACGAGTCTTCAGGCGTCTCGAATCAGCATCCATCAACCTGCATATTGCACAAAGTGATTGCCATCGTTATCAGCATTTCAACATTGTCGGTTAGCAAAAAAATCCAGTAAGCAAAAACAGAGTCAAATCTGCCGAAGAAGGAAGAAGAGTCAGAGATAAGGTGGTCGAATCTTACCACGATTTCGAGTCTTCAATCGAAAGGTGCACATATCTGAGTTTTAGGTTGGATTATCGTTTGTGTTGATTTTCGTTCGTCCTTGCTTCTGTTAGCCTCGATCCAATGTTTCGAATGAGCGTTTATTAGTTTTGTTCCCGGATTTGTACTTGGAGCGGAGATGTAGTGAGGCGTCATGTTGTTGTTGATGGTGGATTGTACTTCGTTTGTTTACGATCTCTGTTGTATGTTTGTTGTTTATGATTTTGACTTAGGATTGAAAGCTAGGAAGGAATTTCAGTTGGATTTCGTGTTGGTGGAGTGGTGTTTGAAGGCGTTCCTCCGGCGAGATGGAGAACGGTGCCGGCGGCGGGATTTGAAGGTTGAAAAAGAAAAGGTGAACGGTGTCGGAGGTTTGAGTGGGGTTTGGTGTTTAGTGTTTAGTTTGTTGATCGGAGAGGAAGGACGGTGGCCGACGAGAGTATGGTGCCGACGGCTAGGGCTTGTGTTGAGGAAGAAGATGATGAGAGTGTGATACTGAGAGAGAGAAGGGTTTTGTCTCTTGTATTTTTCTGTTTAATTTGATTGAATGTTAATAAAATATTGTTAATAGTTTTTATAAGTTTCATAATAAGAAAATGAAATAAAAGATTTAATAAATAGAAAAAAAGTTAATGAGGATAATGGTTGTTTAGAATTTAATTAGTTAATAATTGTTTAGAATTTGTTTAGGAGTAATAATTGTTTAGAATTTGTTTAGTTAGTATATTTGTTTAGAAAATGTATGTAATGTTTAATTGTTTAGAATTTGTTTAGGAAATAAAAAGATTTTAATTAGTGGAGAATAGATTAGTTAATATAATTGTTAGGGAAATTGTTAAGAAAATAGAATAGATTAATTAGAACTTTGTTTAGGATATTAATGTTTATAATTAAGGAATATATTGTTTAGTTAACTGATACATTGTTTGAGAATATCAAAGAATTAGGATTAGTATGTTTAGTTTAGATAATAGTTTAGAAAATATAATATAGTTTTGGGATTAGTATATTTGTTTAGAAAAAAAACTGTTAGAAAATATAAAAATATAGTATTAAATAATCATGTTTAGAAAAGGACTGTTAGGAAATAATATAATTGTTTAGAAAAATTGTTTAGAAAATATAGTGGAGTTTAGTTGATATTTGTTTAGATAATTGTTTAGGATAGTAATGGTTTAGAAAATAGAATAGATTAATTAGGATAATAATGTTTAGTAATTAGTATAATTTTGTTTAGAAACATAAAAAGAATTAATTTGGATAATTTTGTTTAGAAATATGAAAAGATAAAAATTAGTATAATGACTGTTTAGAATATTGTTTAGGTTTAATTAGATAATAATTAATTAGAATATTGCTTAGGTTTAATTAGTTAATAGATTGTTTAGAAACTATAAAATGTTTAATTAGTTAATGCAATTGTTTAGAAAACATAAAAAATGTTTAGTAAGTATAATAGATTAATTGTCATAATGTTTAGATAATCTGTTTGGGAATAGGAATAGATTGATAAGATAATTGTGTAGAATATATTGATTAGTATAATAATGGATTAGTATAAAGATTAATTAGGGGAATAATAAGGTTTAGAAAATATAGAAATATAGAATTAGTTGATAATGTTTAGGGAATGTAAAAAGGATTAATTAGAATAATTGTTTAAAAATTGTTAGAAAATAGATAGAGTTTAAGTAGTTGAATAATGTTTAGATATTTTGTTTAGGAAATTTAAAGTTTAATTAGTATAATGATAATTGTTTAGAGAATAAGAGAAGTTTAAAGAGTTGTTTGTGTGTTCAGACCTGGGCCCATGCCAGGTTGATTTTCGCACCCCCTACCCTGCCTGGCCCATTCGAATTCACTTCCAAGGCCTGCTTCCAGCACCTCCCCCCTTTTCCTTTCTTAAATTCTTTTTCTTTATTTTTTCATTTTTAATCCAGTTTCATTTTAATTCGTATAAAATAGAATAATTCTCCCAAAAATTCTCAAATAAATCATAGATGTTCCTTTGTGTCTCTAGTATTTTGTCGCATTTTTATTTTATTTTTTTCATTGATTAGCGTGCCAGAAATAATTCATTAATGTACATAGCTTCTTTTGCTTTATTTCTTGACCAGCCTGTCTTGTTGATTTTCTATAGACTTCAATATTTGGAGTTTTGATCCCATTCTTTTTACATTGTGTTCCTAAGATCTTCTAGTTTTCATATGATTTTTCTCAGAATTTTTAGAAATTTATTTCTTAAGTTTTGGTCTGGTATCTTGTGATATAAGTTTTCTGTCCTAACTTGGGTTTATGCATTCATTTGACCTAGTTCCTTTCTGAATTTTTGCAAGTCCTTTTGGCAAATTGATATAATGTGTTTTAAGATCATTTGGGTTCAGTTGTAGAATTTTTAGATGGCTGGTTGATTATTTGTGGATTTTTATTCTCACCTTGTCCCATTTTGCTTCTTTTGGATTGTTAGATCTCTTATAAGCTTAGAAGGGCACTTGTGCCAACTTTTTCTTCTTGTTTGGGGTTCCTTTGGGGTATGGGTACCTTCCTGGTCCTAGGATAAGTCTTGGTTCTTCTAAATTTTTGAGTTTGCTTCATATTCAAGTCATTTGTTTCTTTAAGTGTTTAAATTCCGTCTTTTGGTTCCATGGCTTTTATTTTGATAATGTTTGGTATTGTTTGACTTCTCTCTTCATCTTGCTGGACTCTTAAGCCATTCTTTATATCATTTTGATTCTGGTTTTGAACTTTGTGTTTGTATTTTGTGTGTTTTGTATTACATCTTTCATAAGTGCGCATTTGTTTCCATATGTATCCATGTTGCCTCATTTTAAGTCATAAGTTTTTCATCTTTATTTCTTTGAGTTGAATTAGCATTAAGCATTTGTTTACTTCATTTCACTTCTGATTGTTAGATGATGTTATGTTAATTTGTTCATTTTTGTTCACTCGTGCATGCTAACCTTGCAGGGGCTATGGTAAGTGTGAGATGTGGGAATTGAGTTCCACATCTCTAATTCTTATCTCTTCCTTTTATGTTTATGTGAACTAACTCTCTTTTGTTGGGCCTAGGCCTTTCTCATCCCTTCTTCTACCTTCTTTTTCCTTCTTTATTAGGATAGAAACCTCACTAACCTTTAGGATATCCATGCATGTGAATACTTAGGATTATTTTAGTTCCCCTTTAGAATTTTTCCTTTGAGATCCTTTGGTGCTCTCTCATCTCATCTTCAAACTTACTTCTAATTCATTTAATAAAGGTTGAGTACTTTCATGTGACATGAGACTTTGCTATGAGATGATCACATGCATTCCATTTCGGGGCGAGGTGTGAGTCATCACTCGTGGTGGATAGGTCTTAGCATGAGTACCTCACAAAGAAAAGCTAAAAAACACTTCTTAACCAAAAAACCACAAAAACACTTAATAAGGGTAATAGGCCAGTGTGCTTGAGCCTTTACTTGTGGGACTAGCTTTGGGGATTTCCTCCATAGATAGGTGTGCATCTTGCGCATTCCATTTCGGGATGATGTGAGATGTACACATCCCATTGAGTAAGACTTAGGTACACTTACCTATGCAAACCTTCACAAATAAAAGCTTCATAAAAATCGCAAACAAATAATAAGTGTATTTCCTTCGGGAATTCTTTTCTCATCTCCTTCGCTCCGTACGCGAACTTGCTCCTACTTGTCATTTTGCAAGACGGTTACGCACTCGTCGTCCGAGCCTTCAACACCTGAGCATTGACATAGGCAGTTCAAGCCTTTAATTCACAAGCAATTTCCCTTTTCTACCCCTAGTCAGGGGAACTACGACGTCTCTGATCCTCATTATCCCGATGAGGTACGTAGGCAGCGGGGTAGGGCCCGTTCGAGCACAATCTTTATTTTCCCTACATTTTTCCTTTTGCTTTCTTATTCAGTTCTTTTCCAGTTCCAGTTTCTTTTCAGATTCATTTCTTTGCTGCAGTTTTCATACCCTCACCCTTTGAAACAATTTCTTTTGCAAGCGTGGATCCCGTCGGGTACGGCGGACGATCTGGGTGCTAATACCTTCCCAGGTCGTAACCGACTCCCGAGCCCAGTCTCTTTGGTTCGCAGGACCTTGTCCTTTCCTTCTTCCTCAGGTTTGTGCAACATTACCTTTCCCTTTCTTTCGGGATAAAAATGTCTGGCTGGCGACTCTAACCTTTCCGCGCCACTTTCGCGTTTGTACTAGGATGAAAATCCCGGGAGCGACACATTTCCTACCAGTCGAGTCTGAATGGTCTTGGCCTTCCGCTTATTGCATTGCATCAGTCTCTCCTGGATCTTGTCCAGATATTTCGCCATTGAGCCTACAAAATAAAGGACATGAAGGTCATACCGACCACAAGCATAAAATCAAAACAAATAAACAACAATAAAAATAAAACAAGAAATACCAAACAGGTCAGACACTTCTTGTCCGTTTTTGCAGGCCAAGAGAGTTGTGACGTCGATCAGCGGACGTTCCACAGCTTCTCCATAAGAAGCTAACATCACCTTCCCCTCCCGTCGAGCATCGGGATCGGAGTGAAAGATGACACCAACTTAAGAAATTTATCGAAGCTGGTTGCATCTTCCTCGCCTAGAGAATCCCCTATTTAGACAAAGTCACTCACCGATCGCCCGTAATGACCGTAATCCCACGAGAAAGGGAACCTCCAAATCCTCTTACGGATCGGACGACCTTCCGCGTCCAACTGGGGAACATCATTTTCATCAATATCGTCCCCCATGAAACTGATTGACCTAGTTGCTCCCCTAGTCACAGGCTCGATCAAGATGTAGTCACCTTTGAACGATCGGATAGACTCCAAATGCGCCTTAAAAATTTTAGCCCGTTGTTTGAAAGATATGAAACCCTTCCGAGCAGTTCCAAGCCCCACCTTGCGCTGTAGAGAGAACAGCCGGAAGAAAAGAGGAAGAGTATCCCCGGCCCCCAGGTGCGCGCATGTCATCTCAAATTCCCTCATAAAAGCATAGGAATTGGGGTGCAGTTGCGAGGGCGCTACCCCCAGGTAACCGAGCACCAAGCAGACCGGGTCACTGAAAGGCATCCTAATCCCCAGGGTCGTGATGGCATACTCGTACATCAAAAACTTTCTTCCGCCAAACTCCGAGAAAATCCGATTATCGTCACCGGGAGGTCACCCTCCAGTGAGCAGGGTCCCCCACCACATGCAGAGGATCCACACGCGGTCAAGCGTAAGACGAGACCTTGTCCAGCAAGTCTTCGACGACCTACTCCTCAGGCATCAGTACCATCTCTTCCTCTTGCGGAACATCAGGGGTGCCAACCTCGTCCCCAGATGCTATCCCAGCGTCATTTACTTCAGTTGCCTCTGAATCCCCCGAGGAACTTTCAAAGCCCGACGGGACAGTTGCCGGGGAGCCCGAATCCTCCGATGAACTCTCCTCCGAGGATATGTCGAAGGGATCGACGAGCACGTTTTCACCTGAAAAGTAGAGGAAAGGTGTCAGTGAATTCGATCAGAATATCAAATCCACCCTTCCACTACCTATCAAGTGAAAGGGCACGCAACGGCCCGGGGACAGAATCCCGACCAAATCCCTTGAGTGATCGACGCCCAAAATGCGCGATCAACACTCAACAGGGAATCACTAAAACGTGTGGTTTGCAACGGACGTAGGCTTGTCGCGAAAGCCTAAACCTTGGTCGAACGTCGACCAAGGTCACCGCCCACCGTGAACCAGGATTCAGAGTAGGCAGCGATACAGCTACTACAATAACCTAAAATCTATATACATTACTCTAATCTACCGATAAAATCGAAACCTAAACCGCATGTTATACTACTTCTTAAGAACTAAATCTAAAAAAGTCAAAATAAAGTTCTAACCTTGGCCTTGAGACGCCATTGCATAAGAGTATGTTGAGAAGTGTGGTGGTCGATAAATATCTGCGGTGATCGACGACTGAGTAAGGCAAACAGAAGCACGTGCAAAGAAGAAAGGTAGAAGACGGAGCAAAAAGTGCCAAAATGAAACATCATTTCTATTTATAGGGAAAATGGCACGTGCAGCTGAAGCGTGACCCCTATCCTTAGGCAATGATAGCCTACTCGCTAGCCCTTAGGCTAGCCGTCAGAGCATTAAATTGGCACAAATCCCAAGACACATCACATTTTCGTTTGCACTTCCTCCACATCGACCAACGAGTAGAACGCTTGGAAGATCAATCCTATGACGTCCGCCAATATTTTCAAGCATCAAGCCACCTTTAAGTCATCACTTCCTCGACCAAAAGCAAAGACTTAGGGGGCTCCCCTGTTCCGGACTGGCCCAATCCTTAGAATTGGGCCCTATCTATCTCGCGGCCCAATGGCCCTCTGACCCCACGATGCTCGAAATCCTGAGGATCGTTTGTTCGACGAACCCCTCGCTCTATACAAAAGCCATCCGACCCCGGGCAAGTCGAGCATATTCATTCTTGCCCTAACGGCTAGTTCCTAACCGTCAACGGTTATTGCGGAATCCACGATCCGCGCCCAACAATTTAGGCCAATAACCATTCACTTGAACCGGTATATAAACCCCCTCATTTGAGAGGGTCAGGTATTCAAATCTTGACCCAATAATCTCGTACTTTCTCACTCGTTGCTCACTTTCTGACTTTAGCATCAGAGTGCCTTTGCAGGTACACCCCTTTTTCTCCATCATCAACCGTGCTCATCCACGTTCGACGCGGCCACATCGGATCCTGATCTCCAGGTACGATCAATTATTATTAAGTAAAAATAAAAATTTATCATTAATATGGTTAGTGGGAAGTAGAGGGTGTAATTAATAATGATAATATAAGGAATAATAATAATAATAATAATAATATTATTATTATTATTATTATTATTATTATTATTATGGTCACTATTATTATATTATTATTAGCATTATTATTAATATTAGTATTATAAATATTATTCTTTTAATTTAAAATTAGACTTAATTAGTAAATGGATGTGGGAGGAAAATAAGGAGTTAAGTGAGAAAAATAAGGAAAATTAGATTTTTAAGTGAACTTAGTGGGGAGGTTAGCCAAAAGGAGGAGAATTTCACGTAAGAATGTTGCACCCCAAAATTTGCCCTCCACAAGACAAGACTTTGTGTACTAAGAGGTTCACAAGGTTCACAAGGTTCACAAGACATCTCATGAGGTTCACAAGGTTCACAATCAATCAGAAAGTTTGACAATTCCCTCAAACAATGCATCCTCCTAAGCAATGCATCTTAAACTAGGGTTTTGACTTTTATCAGGCTAAATGGACTTCCAATACTTCAATTGAGCTTCATAACACTCTATATGTCTTCAAGAATCCCTATGTCAAGTTTCAAGACTTTCCCAAAAGATTTGCTCAGTCAGATGATCAGAAAGGTTAAAATCAGTCAAGGCAGTCAAAAAGTCAAACTAAGGTCAACTGTCGTCAAACCAAAGTCAAACTTCATGATTTTTTTCCAACATCAATTATATGAAGTAAAATTCATCATTTGATCAAGGGTTGATCATGATTCATCAAGGAGATTTCAGATCATCAAGAATCAGGAGTTTCTAAATTAGGGTTTTCACAGGAAAAGTCAACTGAACTTTGACCAGCCATAACTTTCACATGCTTCATCAAAAAAATTTCATCCAAATCTCATTTTGAAGGAAATTTAATTCTCTACAACTTTGTGTCTCACAAGCCAAGCCCAAAAATGCTTCATTTGGAAGGTATGAGCTAAGACATTATAGGTCCTTTTAAAAGTCAACAAAAAGTCAACAACTTCCAAAGAGCATAACTTGAGAATGGTAAAAGATATGGACATGATACCAAAGAAGTTGGTTAGAGGACTCTCTAAGCTTTCCAAAATGTCCAAGAACACCTTCATAGCCTTAAAATTGAGGGATTTGTGCTTTTGCAAAGTTGGGAAATTTTTAGAAGGTATATGAAGCAAATGAAGCCTTAAAACCAAATTTTGCCAAATGGGCCTACCAAATTGCCAAATGGGCCTACCAAATTTTGCCAAATGGGCCTACCAAATTTTGCCAAATAGGTTTAGATTAAATAATTAACCCTAATATTTTTATATGTAAAAAACCTAATTTTTTTATAAACCCTGATTTATTTTAAAAAACCTAATTTTCTTTTATGATTTTAATTTCTTATTTTTGTAATTATAATTATTAAATATTTCTAATATGTATATATAATTAATTTATTAAACCATTACTCATACTTATTAGTATATAATTATTATTATTTATTTCTTTTCTTAAAAATTCTAAAAAATGATTATTTATTTAAGTTTGAACTTTTAATTTATTTTTATATTATATTATTATGCTAACCTCTTTTATATTTATTTTATTTATTATTACTAACCTTCTTATTTATTTATTTATTATATGCTTATTTATTTAAATTATTTTATCATTATTATAATGTAATTGTGCAAATTATGTAATAGTCGTAGAATTTTTATTATTTATTTAAATTGCTATAGTTAGTAAAATAAGGGGTGTAAACATGTTTGTATCTTAAAATTGAATTTAGATCACTAATCATAAGATAAATATCTGAATTTGTACACGCACACACGTAAGTCGATCCTGGATCGCCATCTCACTTTTTAAGGGTTACCTCTCATGTTGCCTAAATAAAAGGTCAAGTAAGGTGTATAAAGCAAAGTCCCTTCTCCTACTTATATCATCTAGTCCCTTTAGAGAATTATAAGATCAAGTCCCTTCATGGTTGCCTTCGTAAATGATCTTGTCCCTTTCGAATAAAAGATGATAAGTCCCTTTGAATTGCTAAGTACACCTTACAATTGCCTAATCACAGATGTCCCTTCACTTGTCTCTCATAACATCCAAGGTAATGACTACTTATTCCTTAATAATAGGGATAGTCTTACCATTGAAAGAACATTTAAGAACAGAAAAGATTCAAATTAGGGTAGGTTCCTCTTAAGTACTTGCTCACTCATTCAAAAATATTTCATAAACACTTCACATTTTCAAACAAATTTTCAAAACAAAGTCTTTATATATATCCATACAAGGATCATTATAAAGTACTTAAGAAAATTTTTAATCACACACTACACTTCTCAAAACAGTTTAAAGTGAGCTAAGTAACTAAGAGCCCATGGATAACCATGGATGTAAAGGGTGTTAACACCTTCCCTTTACATAACCTACCCCCCGAATCCAAAAATCTTTTAAGGTCTTTCCTGTTCTTTTATGCCCTTTCCTTTTGGATAAAATAAAAGTCGGTGGCGACTCTTGCTATCCGCAACATTTAACTAAAGTCAGTTCTCCCACCGTGTTATAGAACTGGCGACTCTGCTGGGGAATTTTAAAGAGGGGTACCCTTAGGAATTAGATCACTTTAAAATTGTTTGCCTTGTTTGTTTTATACTTATCTTGTTGGGTGCTTTTATGTGTGAAAGATCCTAACCCGGATCTAGTGTACCTTAGGTAAATGGCAATAGAACAAGGAAACTGTACGGCATATACCGATATGGTTGATCTGGTGGCCATAGTTAGTGTGACTTCTTGGTTGGTGCTTATGTTCCTTAAGTCAAGTTGAGGATAATATGAGGCTGCCATATGTTGTCAATACACTAACTAACTTTTAGAACCCTAGTTATCCCATCTTGGCCTTTAGAAAGTAGTGAGATAGCCGGCTTTGGTGAAGACTGAAGTTGGTTGATACTCGATGCTACACTCATTGAGATCTTAAACTTGGAGGGTTTTGGTTGGCAAGTAAGTTGCCTACTGAACAACCACCCTTGTGAAGGATCAATGATATTGAGATCCCTTAGAACCTGGTTACTTTATAGGACAGGATGAACCAACTAAACTTCAGGGGAGGGTACTTACCTTTGAACCTCATGCAAGCCTTCAAACCTAGGGCTATTGTGTGACTTGTTTGTGTGTGCCACATGTTTGTGATTGAGCATAACCTCATGACATCATGCATCATAAGCATAGCATTTTCACTAACCATTTCAAGGACCAAAGGATTTATCTTTGTTCTTTGTTGCAGGTCATGGCTTCTGCTCGTAGGAATACTATCAGGATCAACTTTGTAGGAATACCTTCTAAGCTTAAAGAATTGGTCTTTCAAGTTTCTGAAAAACTCCCAGTTCATCAAGAGGCATGGTCACCTACTGGATCTAGTCACTTCAGGGTTCAATGAAGACATGATGAGTGTTCTGTTTCAGTTCTTTGATCCTAAGCACCATTGCTTCACATTCCCTGACTATCAACTGGTTCCTACAATGGAAGAGTTCTCCAAACTTCTGGGTATACCTGTACTTGATCAGAAACCCTTCACAGGCTTAGAGAAAGAACCTAAACCTGAAGTCATTGCTGCAGCCCTACATTTAAAGAAATCAGACATTGTTCTAGAGACAAGGAGTGGAGTTAAGGGTATTCTTGCTAAGGTATTGATGGAGAAAGCTCAAGTATTTCTGAAGACTATGAGTTATGATGCTTTTGAGGAGATCTTAGCCTTGTTGATTTATGGCTTAGTGTTGTTCCCCAATCCATATCAGTTCATAGATGTTCACGCCATCAACATATTTCTGACTCACAACCCAGTGCCTACATTACTTGGAGACATTTTACACTCTCTTCATACCCGTACTACGAAGGCACGAGGAACTCTGATGTGCTACATACCTTTATTGTCTAGGTGGTTTATTTCTCACCTTCCTCGATCAGTGATGAAGAATGAACAAGGGTTCAGGTGGTCTAAGAGAATTATGTCACTTTCACATTCAGATATTCATTGGTGTTCTAGATCTATGGAGAATGTTACTATCATTGACTGTTGTGGGGAGTTTCCTAATGTGCCACTTCTAGGCATAAGATGAGGCATTACTTACAACCCTTACTTAGCTTTACGACAGTTTGGTTACGCTCGGAGTGATGGTCCTCATGACATATTGATTCAGGGTATTGTGTTTGACTACGACAACGATCTGCAAGGTTATCGTCAAAGGTTTATACAAGCATGGGGGAAAGTGAACAAGGTTGACAGCAAGACTCTGGAGCCCAAGTACACTATTCCTATGGAAGCTTATCTCAGATGGGTACGAACTCGTGCTCAGACTCTTATGATGCCATATCCTGCCATCCTGCCAGTTACTATGGAGCCTGTTGCTGAAGGAGATACTTCTTATACCATCCTTCACCCAGACATGCCCACTGACATGGAAGACTTGCAGAGGTCCTGGATCCAGTTGAAGGAGCAAAGGGATACTTTTGTGACCCATTACAAAGCAAGTCAAGAAAGAATCCTGGAGTTAACAAAGCAACTTCACGAGGAGAGGAATCTCAACTCATACCTCAACACAAAGAGGAAACGTCCATGGGAGATTTAAAACCCCATCTTTTGTACTTATTTCATTTCATTTTTATTGTAAGCCCAAGGGGAAAACAAATTTATTACTAATAAAAGTTTACTTTCTTGATTGTTTAAGCAAATTTAAATCCTACGGTCCTTGGAAACATTGCATATGCATTTACATACCATGTCATTGCATCACAGGTTTCTTATGTACAGGTATCTTATCTTCTCGCTGTTTATTTCAGCAATGGCTCTTGAACAAACAGTTAAAGATCTTCAGGCACAAAATGCACAGTTCCAAGAACTGATCCTGAACTTGTCCAAGGGGCAGGATGAATTGAAGACACTGCTGGCAAAGAAGACTAAGAAGACTAGAAGGTCAGGAGGCCTAATCAACATGGAAAGAAGGTTCAGAGGTCCTGTCAAGACCAAAGAACAGGTTGAAGATTATGAGTCTGAAGAGTCTGAGAAAGAGGGAGGCAGTCTCCATAATACAATGGGGGATTCTGATTCTGAGGCTAACTACTATCATGATCCTAATGAATATAAGTTCAAGATGCTGGTGGATAGAATGGATGCTATGGAATTGCAAAAGTCTTCTGGGCTGGATTTTGAAGACCTAAGTTTGATATCTGGAGTGGTTATACCCATAGGTTTCAAGGTCCCTTCTTTTGTAGTGTATGATGGTGTTTCTTGTCCCAAACTGCATCTGAGGTCCTATGTCCGGAGGATCCAACCCCATACTGCTGATAAGAAATTGTGGATCCATTTCTTCCAAGAGAGCTTATCTGGAGCTCAATTGGAATGGTACTATCAGTTGGAGAGTGTCAACATCCGGGATTGGAATGATCTTGTTGAGGCCTTTTATAAGCAATATCAATACAATGTTGATCTAGCCCCTACTCGCATGCAACTACAAAGCATGTCTATGGGTGCTAAAGAAAATTTCAAGGAGTATGCCCAGAAGTGGAGAGACTTGGCTGGAAGAGTACAACCTCCTCTAACTGACAGGGAGTTAGTGGATATGTTCATGTGTACGTTGAATGGTCCTTTTTATAGTCATCTCATTGGAAGCTCATCATCTGGCTTCACTGAGTTGATAATGACAGGAGAGCGCGTAGAAAGTGGTATAAGGAGTGGCAAGATACAAGTGGGTGCTTCTTCATCAAGTACTACAAAGAAGCCCCCTAGTGGGAAGAAAGAGTCGAATGATGTTTATGGTCAATCTGATCGTAATAGGAGGCACCAATCTGTGAGTGCAGTTCATATCTCCAACCCTACTCCTGCAACACCAGAACCACCACAGGGCAATCAACAGAGGCCTAGAAGACAGTTCACCAAGCTTAACATGTCAATGGCCCAAGCCTTGAAACACTAGTTGAAGGGTGAACTCATCACTTTGAAGGACCCTCCTCAGAACCCCAATGTTACCTCTCCCAGGTACAATCCTAATGCATGATGTGCATATCATTCTAATTGCCAGGGACGTGATACCAATAATTGTTGGATATTGAAGAATAAAATTCAGGATATGATTGATGCTGGAGAGATTGAGTTTGACCCTCCGGGTACTCCAAATGTGATTACTGCTCCCATGCCAAATCATGAAAAGACTATTAATGCCATTGATGAAGTTTCACATATTTCCTCAGTTGCAGATGTAACCACACCATTGTCTGTTATTAAGAAGAAGTTGGTACAAGCTGGGTTCTTTCCAGGTTGTAATGAAGATTGTTTCTATTGTGCTTATAAACCGGCTAGTTGCTGGAAGTTGAAAGACGGTATTCAACGCCTCATGCACAATTACACCATATTGTTTGAGAGGACACCTTCTGTGGAGAGCATGGTTGAACACATAACTAAAAGTGCGAAGGTTGAAGAGGTGGATATGGTTGATAAAGTGCCAGTAAGGATCACTTCCAAGGGCCCTGTCAAAATCACTCATAAGGATCCAATTAAGATTACTGCTGAAGGCCCTGTGAAGATTGTTGTTGAAGCTAGAGTGGCTCCTATGATCATCACCACTCCGGGTCCTATTCCATATACTTCTGATAAAGTGGTGCCTTGGCATTATGGCTCCGATGTTTATATTCATGGTATTAAGCAGGAATCCTTAGCTGATACACATGTTGGTGATGAAAATCTTGATGTTGACAATATTGTTGGATATAGTAAGATCACACGAAGTGGAAGAGTTTTCTCTCCTCCAGTTACCTCCAAGAATACAATTACTCCAACTACCACCTCCACTGCTGATGCTCGGGGCAAAGGTCCTGTTATTGAACCAGTACAAGCTAATGTACCAACTGCTGATGATCTTTCTAAACAGATGGAAGAAGTACTAAAAATCATTCGCAAGAGTGATTATGATGTTGTTGATCAATTGGGGCATACTCCCTCCAAGATTTCCATGTTGTCTTTATTATTGTGTTCTGAGGCTCATGCTAAAGCCTTGATTAAATTTTTGAAGACTGCTCACGTGCCAAATGAGATTTCTGTAGATCAGTTTGAAAATTGTGTTGCACACTTGACTTATGATAATGGGTTAGGTTTCTCCGATGCTGATTTGACTCCTGCCAAAAGGAATCATAATAGGGCTCTACATATCTCTATTGAATGTAGGGGCACTACCCTGTCACATGTGTTAATAGACAATGGTTCCTCGCTGAATGTGTTGCCCAAAGAAGTTCTGAATAAGGTTAGTCCTGAAGATGATGTGTTGAGGCCCAGTAATATAGTGGTGAAGGACTTTGATGGTTCGAGGAGAGTGGTGCATGGAGAAATTGATCTCCCAATAAAAGTAGGTTCTCAGGTCTTCAATGCTACTTTTTATGTAATTGATATTCTTCCGTCGTATTCTTGTTTGCTTGGGCGTCCCTGGATCCATGAGGCATGTGCTGTGACTTCTACTTTACATCAGAAGATGAGATATCCAGTGAAGGGAAAAGTTGTTACTGTTTACGGAGAGGAAGGATACATGATTAGCCATGTGAATACATTTAAATATCTTGAAGTGGAAGGGGAATATGTTGAAACTCCGTGCCAGACATTTGAAGTAGTTCCTTGGGTTGTTCCTAATTTTGAAGCTCCTCCTGTTGTCAAGAAAGTTCCTGTGGTCACCAAAGTACCTCCTACAATGGCCTCCCTCAAGGATGCTAGAGTTGTGGTGGATGAAGGTGGTTGTACTATTTGGGGTCAGCTTCCTGACATTCCTTATAAGTCTGACAAATTTGGTTTGGGTTTCACTGCAGAGTCCCAAAAGGCTGTTCGTCGTGCTCGTGTTGTTCGTATAACCAATCAAAGGATTATGAAAGATCAGATCAATGTTATGGATGACTATGATGAAGATTATAACCTGGATGCTTGGATTTTTCTTACTGTGGGTGCTGGGCTCAATAATTGGAAAGCTGAAGATGTTATTCCTATCTCCTTTAGTCAGGAGTAAATACTATTACTGTGTTGTTATCTTTTAAGTTTGTAATTTTTGAACAATTAAACTCTTAAGCCTTGTGCCTTACCCAGGGCACAATGGTATGCTTGTTTCGGGATGTCATTTCATTTGCATACTTCATTCAATAAAAATCAGTGGACGTTTCGTTTTCGTAAATATTGTGTTCCTTGTCTTTCTTTTATCAGCTATGTGTTCTTACACACACCCACATCACTAAATGCAGATCCTCATCCACTATGGATCCTGTTGATAACAGTTCTACTATTACCCATTATAATTTCTAGAATCCGATCTATCAAGCTGAGGATGGAAAGGAGGACGATTGTGAAGTACCTGTAGAGCTTGCTAGGTTGTTACAACAAGAAGAGAAAGCTATACAGCCGCATGAAGAGCCAATCGAAGTTGTGAATCTGGGAACTGAAGAGAACAAGAAAGAGGTCAAGATAGGGGCTGAATTAGAGGATGGTGTCAAGAGCAGATTGATTCATATGTTACATGATTATGTGGAGATCTTTGCTTGGTCCTATGAAGATATGCCAGGGTTGGATACAAACATTGTGGTTCACCGTTTACCAGTAAAAGAAGATTGTCGTCCAAAGAAGCAGAAGGTTCGTCGCATGCGTCCTGAAATGTCAGAAAAGATTAAAGCAGAGGTAATGAAACAGTTTGATGCAGGGTGATGGGCTAAAGTCGTACTCTAATATGTGTCTAGCGGTATCTTAACTGCAAGCGCACAGCCTATCAAAGTAATAATTAAGATTATCGATCCCACTGGGACTTTATGATTACTTAGTGCTAGAGGATTTACTAGTTTAACTAAGGTGAATGGTTGTCACGATTTTTTTTTGGTTGTTTTTAAAGATTAAAGGCGGGAATTAAATTTAAGTTTAATAAAATAATACTAAGGCGGTCGGTATGTAATTATGTGAACTTAGGCGGGTCAATCTAACCTAGGCTTATAAAGATGGTTCACTTAATCTATTCTGTAGAGGTTACCAGTTTAAATATCTTTAACTCACACTCTCGTGGTCTTATCTCAGATCTTGCCCCTAAAGCCATATGCCTGCTCTCGCTAGCCCATAAGTGTTTAGAAATAATTTTTGGAAACTTAATAAGTCTAATTCATTTTAAAGCGCTCACGCTGTGTTTAAATTAAATGCCTAACTTTAGCTATCTGGTTAAAATCTCACACTCTCGTGGTCTTGACCTAACCTATTACACTTTCCTTACTCTCGTAACAAAAAGATTGATTTTATAATAAAAAGTCACAGCCAGAATTTTAAGCTCTTAATTATTTTAAGCCTAGAATTGAATTTACCGATTTAGTTGATTTTAATTACATACCGCCCTAAGGTGTTTAGCTACTCATGATTGTTGTACCAGACAGATGCAGAAACAGAGTAATACAAAATAAAATAGGCATAATAAAATAAATTCTCAACATTAATATAAATGCAAATTAAATAAAAACCTGAATAACAATTATAATGTTAGACTCCTTCTTCCACAATCTGGCAAGCTCGAAGTATGAATCGGAATCGGAAATAAAATTACTAAAAGAATTTCTGAAGGCTTTGAAAGAAATTAAATTATAACAATTTCCTAATGTTGGAAATTGTTATAAGGTTGGTTGGGATATATAAAATTAAAGCAAGAACAAAACAAATGCTAGAAAAATAAATGAAACAGGGTGCAAAGGAAATACGGCAGAGCTTCCGCAAGAAAAATTAAAATAAAACTCTGTAAATTGTTCTTTGAAACTAAGCTATTTATAGAATCATAATTGGGCTTGGCAGTTGGAATAATTGCATGGGCTTCGTAAATGCTGAGAAAATCCAGGAAAAAGTTGCATTGCTTGGTCTGCGGGAGAATAGGAACTTTGACTTCACGTAACACACACGTACATGACCAATTCTCAGCAAGTTACCCTAAATTCCCCTTGTCACGTTCGTGACAAAGGTGTCACGCTCGTCTCCCTTGTATTACGCGTGTCACGGTCGTGAGGGACTGGTGACGACCGTGACTGCTCCTTTTAGCGTGTCACGGTCGTGACTCCTAGGTGACGGTCGTGACTGTTACAAAAAATGCAGATTATGCAGAATTCCTCTTTTCTTCTTCTTTTCATGGTTGTTTTTGCTCATTTCACTTGTGGCTCATGATTTAGCTCTGTAATTGATATACCTGCAAAATGACAAAGAAAACTCGAGGAATCGGGTGTTAAAACGGCAAATGTGTGATAAAACAGCATTGAAACATAGCAATAAAAACGATACTTTTTCTCGTTATCAAACTTCCCCAAACTTAAACTTTTGCTTGTCCTCAAGAAAATAGTCGGATTAAAATTGTCGGACAGGCTTTCATCGACGCACACACATAACAAACCGTACGAGGAATCGTTTTGTCAGATAAACCGGTACTGGGATAAAACACTAACGATACACTAATGACACACGCAACAAGCTAAGTCGTCGACTTCCCGTTAAACGAAACATTCGGTAATTGTGTTACGATTCCACCTAGAGTCTTTCGATCCTATTTCACCTGGTTTCATTCTAGCGCAATCACATTAAGCCCTTTGCCTTAGCACGCACGTAGTGGAGTAGCTGGTTAGTGACTTTGATCCTTTATAAGCACGGGGTCTGGTACACGAATGTGGTAACCCTACATACATTATCCGATTTGGAGGTTGTGGGGGATCGAGCCGTAGCACGCCCTACCAAGTTCAGAACCAGGTACCTCTGAACCAACCCGCAATGGACTCCTTCTCATATTTCTCATTTCTTATATGCGACCGTGTACTTTGGTGCAATTTCTTTTCATCGGCATCGAGATATGAAGGATCATTATAGATTAGGCATCAAAAACTTATATTCATCGGCTCCCCACGTGGTTTGTGTTCAGACGGTGCTGACTGCTAGTATAAACTACTAGGGGTTACTTTTGAACTGAAACTTAAGGTGTAGTCGTAACAATTATCGGAACGGAATGCTTAAGTGGGAAGTCTAAGGTGTCAAGACTGTATTGATCTTGTTGAATCGTTCTCAACTTCCTAACTATGATTTCATAGGTAAGTCGGGTAATGCAAAGAATAAATTAAAGATTTTTTTTCGGTATGGCTAAATAAACGGGGAAAATTCGAAACTAAAGAAATAGCACAAATATTACTTTGTTTCATTAAAATACGAAAAGGAAATACAACGGAATGGAAAGTGCGGAAATGGAAAATGCGGAAAAATGAAAGGTACCTCTCCCACACTATATCAGACATTGTCCTCAATGTTGTGATATAATAGCGGGTAAAATACAATACAAACAACGGAAATGGAAAAACATAAACAAAAACTAAAACTAAGGCTGCTGATGACCACGGCCTCGGCTTCTGGTGCGGGAGCGTCTGGTCGGAGTCGCTTCAGGATCAGAACCGGTGCCGGTGAGAGCAGTGATATCAATACGCAAAGACTCTAGCTCGCTAAATATCTCCCCAAGCTTCTCATCAGTCGTCCTCTGGTTGGTGGCAACAGCTAGAAGTAATGCGTCATGTTGCTCTTTTTGCCTTCGCTCCAGTGCGGCATTCATCTGGTTCTGCTGATGAATCGCACGGAGGACGTCTTCAAGTGTGAATTCCTGTGCAGTAGGCTGTCGGGTGGATGACTCAGGAATGTCCTGTACAGGCTCAGCTGCATCCATGGTGTCTTGCATCTCGTCCACTGGTGGATCGGCCTGCTCATCAATAATGGGGGCATGGCCGGCAGCATCCGGTAAAGCAAATAGCCAGTTGGCTCGGTTGGACGGATCGATGTGGTCACGGCACGGCAAGATGATGTGGTGATAAACAGTGCCTTGGATAACAGGGTTGTACCTGCCATCCTCTCTCTGAGAAATCAAGTGGGCGGACCTGCAATAATTCTTTGTTAGGAACTCTGCGGCTCTGCGAGGCAAATTGATAACCATGTCACCAAGCTCCAGCTGAATGGCGAGGGTGGTGACAATCCCGCCTATGTAGAAGGGGGTTGCGCCTCTTTGCTCTATGGACTGGATATGGGACAACATGAATGGGGCAGCATTTATGCGCTCGTTGTTTAAGGCGCAGTGCAAGAATAAGAGCTCCTTGGAGTTAAGCTTGTGGTTGCTCTCTCTCTTGCAAAAATGGTATTGCAGATGATGCGATGAAAGTATCGGATCGCCGGGTTATGGATGTGGGTTGCATTCAGGCTCTGAAAGGCAGTAGCACGGGTGTTGGTGATGTCGTGCCATAAGGTGAAAGCGGTTTCACTGAAGTTGTCCGGCACGCAGAGATGAGCATCGTCGCCGTGATCGAAACCTAGCAGTTCCGCGATCCTTGTTTGTGTATCTTCGAACTCCCGACCGAGCATTCTGAACTTAGCAATGCCGGTGAGTTGGCTTGATGAACCGAGAGGAGTGATATATTGAAACAAGCTCAGAAATTCCAATGTCAGGAGCTCGAATGTAGGCTGGGGTTGACTGCACAAGTGCCACAGGCCAACATGCCTAAGCAGGAGCTTCACACCGTTGAGTAGTCCCAACTCCCTCAAACAGTCAGTGTCGACATATCGAGTGGGTTGAACACCACGGTTCTGAAATCTAATGAACTTCTGTCTCTGATTTTCTCCATGCTCACCATCTCTAAACTGAATTTCTTCCATTGCATGCAAGTACAGGAATGGGAGATGAGAGGTTTTTGAGTTTTGTGAGAAAAGTGAAAAATGTGAAGAAATTGGTTCTGATTATAGTGTAAAAATGAATGTGAGAGGTTTGGAGTAATGGAGAGGTTAATGGAATTTATTTAGGGTAATGGGAGGTTACGGGATTTGGAAGAGATAATGGGGGGTTTCTAAATGTTATGGAAGTTGAAAAAGAAAGGTTTTTGCGAAGAAGAACAGTTCTGGTTTCTGAGAATTCGTATAACAGGGTCGTCACGGTCGTGATGAGTGAATGACGGTCGTGACGCGCTAATTAGCTCGTCACGATCGTGAGAGGGCGATAACGACCGTGAGGGATTAAAAACTTATTTTTTTTCTTCACAGAGTGCATTATCTCACACGTTCAATACAATTTATTTTTATTATCACTTCTCAATTAATTATAACACAAACAATATATATATAATTTATATCAACATAAATTAGAGCAAATTTCATCACACAAGAAATAAAAATATTAATCAATTTAAATATAACAGTAATGAATTGAAAGCATAGAAATTGATTAAATTGGAAAAAAGGGTAAAACTAGAAGTGCTTTGCTTTTGATATAATTGAAGGAAAATTACATTAATAAAAATAAGGTACGAAAATGTTTGCGAAATGTTAAACTAACTAGAAACGAAAACAATAAGTTAAATCACTACAGTATTTTCAAAAGTGCTTCTTCAAATCTTCAATTGCAGAGTTCAGGTGGTAGAATTGCTCACATGTTATGTCAGTTAAACCTATAACGTCCAATCGCATGCTTTTAATCTCATCCTTAATAGTATTAATATCAGCTTGGTAAACTTCAAGAGTATTCATGATTTTCTTTAAGTTGTCATCATATTCTACTTGATTCACTTCAGGGGTTTCAATCACTTCGTCAGTGTGTGCAATGTCATGGTAACCAGGAGGTGTCTCAGGGTCACTTTCTACATCGGTCATTATATCATCCCTTATCTTGTAAGATTGAGGTGTTTCAGGAGTGGATGGATAGTCAGGAGGGGTAAGCTCATAAAGCCAATTATCTTTATTATGAACACTGACTCTAGCATGGTTTGGTAGTGTGAACAGGGTTACTACTTCATTCCTGATTAGGTACTCGAAAGGCGGTTGTCCTAAATTTCTTATGATATGGCGGTTAAAGCAGAAGTTAAGATTCATAGGACGGATGGTACCTAAGCGGTTACACCTGTGTAATTGGTATCTAAGTCCTAAGGCATCAGCAATCATGGTGACAAGACCTCCTACTAATATGGGTAGATCAGGTTCTTCTTGGATCCGGGTGAAGGTTTGCATCATGAAAGGTACACCATTGACTGGTTGTCCATTATTCATACATGACATAATGAATATCTCATCTTTAGATACTCCAGTAAGGTTCTCTTCTTTTCCAAAGAAGGTGTGGGAAAGGATCTTATGGAAATAGCGGATAGCAGGGTTATGTATTTCATCATTGTTCATGTTATTTGGTTCAGGATGGTAATTTCCGGTTAAGGTTCCCCAAAAGAAGTCCAGCTCAATGTCCATCAATTCTACCTGTGTGGTAGTAAAAGCAAAGGGTCCGCTAGGGAATCCTAATAAGTCAGCTAGTTCTCTATGGTTAAAGTCATATTCTATTCCAAATAGTCTGAAACTGATAAATCCTTTCCTGAATCCAAAACCGCGCTCAGGTAAGTAAATTAAGGAGCTTAGGAACTCAAGGGTGAGCTCGCGGTAAGTCACAAACTTTTGTTTAATCAGTGCATTCTCCCATCCAAGTTGGTTAAACAAGTATAGGATGCTATCATGTATACCTAAGGTTTCCATAGTCAGATCATCCGGGTACAGAGTCAAATCCATTGGTCTCTGTGATAACTCTTCAAATTTCATTCTTTGGTTCCTACCTCTAAATTTGGTTTCCATAATGTTTCTCGGTTGGTTAGCCATAGTTAGTGTAAATACGGAGGAAACAAATCAGGGGGAGAAGGAAAGTGGAAAAGACTTTAGAAAATCTGTAAAAGTGATTTAAAAATTAAAATAAGGAAAATAAGAAAATAAATGCATAAATAAAAGCAATAATAGTAATAATGAAATAAAACTATAAAACAATAAAATGACAAAATAAATAAATGACTAATAAAATAATAAAAGACAAAATGATAAAATGATTAAATGGTTAAATGGGTTGCCTCCCACTAAGCGCTGTTTTTATCGTCAAAAGCCTGACGTAATGCTTAGGTGTAGATAAATCAGGGAAATTAGTGGACAACTCTAAAAGCCTTAGACTATTTGCATAATCTCTATTTTCAACTTTATGGTAATGTTTTAAACGTTGTCCGTTTACTGTGAACGGTTCACTATTCCTACCCTTAATTTCTATTGCTCCGCTCGGGAACACTCTAGTTATTTCAAAGGGTCCTGACCATCTAGATTTTAGTTTTCCAGGAAAGAGCCTAAGTCTTGAATTAAAAAGGAGTACAACGTCTCCCACACTAAATTCTTTCCTAGATAGGCGTTTATCGTGCCATCGCTTAGTTCTTTCTTTATATATCTTAACATTCTCAAAAGCATCTAACCTTAACTCTTCTAATTTGTTAATATCAAGGATTCGCTTTTCTCCTGCAGCATTATAGTTTATATTGAGGGTTTTGATCGCCCAATATGCTTTGTGTTCTAGTTCTACCGGGAGATGACAAGACTTTCCATATACTAATTTGAAAGGTGTAGTTCCTATGGGTGTCTTGTAAGTTGTCCTATAAGCCCATAGAGCTTCATTAAGTTTACATGACCAATCTTTCCGAGATATGGCGACAGTTTTTTCTAAGATTTGTTTAATTTCTATGTTTGAGACTTTGACTTGTCCACTTGTTTGTGGATGATATGGTGTTGCCACACGGTGTCTGATTCCATACTTAGATAGTAATTTGTCAAAGATTTTTGAAATGAAGTGCGAGCCACCGTCACTTATGACGAGTCTAGGCACACCAAATCTAGGAAAGATTATATTTTTGAAAAGCTTTATTACTACTCGTGTGTCATTTGTAGGAGAAGCTATAACCTCAATCCATTTTGAAACGTAATCAACAGCTATGAGTATGTAATTATTACCGAAAGATGATGGGAATGGTCCCATGAAATCTATTCCCCAGACGTCAAAGACTTCTACTTCTAATATTCCTTTTTGAGGCATTTCATCTCTTCTTGAGACATTACCGGTGCGTTGACACCGATCGTAGTTTATAACAGCGATGTGGACATCTTTCCATAAATTAGGCCAAAATAGGCCGGCTTGTAAAATTTTTGCACAAGTCTTGGAAGTGCTTGCATGTCCACCATAAGGAGATGAATGACAATGAGTAATGACATCTTCTATTTCTTCTTCGGGAATACATCGACGAAAGATTCCGTCGGGTCCTCTTTTGAACAATAATGGTTCATCCCAATAGTAATGTTTGAGATTGTGAAAGAATTTATTTTTCTGCTGATAGGTTAAGTCAGGTGGAAGAGCTCCTGCAGCTAGGTAGTTGACAATGTCAGCGTACCATGGCAGTCCTACAGTTGTTTGGATTGTTTCCACGGGTTCTGGTTCATCTATGTCTAACTGAACTAGGTCGCTTCCTATTTCTGCTATCAGCTGTTCATATGGAAAATCATCGTTAATCGGCACTAGTTCGGGTTTAATACCTTCTATTCTAGATAAATGGTCCACTACGACATTTTCGGTACCTTTCTTATCTTTTATTTCAAGATCGAACTCTTGCAAGAGTAAAATCCATCTTAAGAGTCTTGGTTTAGCATCTTTCTTAGTTAATAGATATCTGATAGCGGCATGGTCTGTGTAAACGATTATTTTCGCTCCCACTAGGTAAGAACGGAATTTGTCAAGCGCAAAGACAACTGCTAACAATTTTTTTCCAGTAGTGGCGTAGTTCATCTGAGCAGAATCTAAGGTTCTACTGGCCTAGAACTGCGCCTACAGCGTAGTCACTCGCATCGCAAATGATTTCGAAAGGTAATCTCCAGTCAGGGGGTTGCATGATTGGTGCGGTGATGAGGGCTGTTTTTAGAGTTTCGAATGCTTTAAGACAATCTTCATTGAATATGAACTCAGCGTCTTTCATTAATAAACCGGTAAGAGGTTTAGTGATCTTCGATAAATCTTTGATGAATCGTCAATAGAAACCGGCGTGTCCTAAAAAACTTCGTATTTCTCGAACGGTTTTAGGGGGTTGAAGATCTTTTATGACTTCTATCTTAGCTTTATCAACTTCAATTCCCTTGTCAGATATAACGTGTCCTAGTACGATTCCTTCTCTGACCATAAAATGACATTTCTCCCAGTTAAGCACGAGGTTTACTTTTACACATCTTTCTAACACCATTTCTAAATTTGATAGACATCCTTCAAAACTTTGCCCGCATGCAGAGAAGTCGTCCATGAACACTTCCATGATGTTATCTATGAAATCTGCGAAGATTGACATCATACATCTTTGAAAGGTTGCAGGAGCGTTGCATAATCCAAAGGGCGTTCGTCTATAAGCGAACGTTCCATAAGGGCATGTGAATGTAGTCTTCTCTTGATCATCTGGGTGGATAGGGATTTGGAAAAATCCTGAGTAACCATCAAGATAACAGAAATATGAATGCTTGGCTAATCGTTCTAACATTTGATCTATGAAAGGTAGTGGGAAATGATCTTTTCGAGTGGCTTTGTTTAGTTTACGATAATCGATGCACACTCTATGTCCTGTCACTACTCTTTGTGATATCGATTCGCCTTTAGCGTTTTTCACAACATTGATACTTCCTTTCTTTGGTACTACATGTACTGGACTGACCCATTTACTATCAGAGATTGGATATATTATTCCAGCATCTAGTAGTTTTTTAACTTCTTCCTTTACTACAGTGCTAAGGATTGGGTTAATTCTTCTTTGAGATTCTCTGGAGGTTTTGCAATCTTCTTCTAGCAGAATACGATGCATACAGATTGAAGGGCATATTCCTTTGAGATCAGATATGTTATATCCTAATGCAGTTGGATATTTCTTTAAGACATCTAAAAGTTTCTTTGTTTCAATTGTTCCTAAACTGGAATTGATTATAACTGGTCTTGTACATTCAATGTCTAAGAATTCGTATCTTAGGTTCTTAGGTAAAGTTTTTAACCCTAATGTAGGTTTATTCTTACTTGGCATCGGATCCGGTGTAAGTGCTAAACTTTCTCTTAGACTATCATCCTGATACGGTTCACGCCAATTATCATCTTCGAAAATCGGAGGGATTTGACTTTTCATAATTTCAGAATAGGTAGTTTCTTTCATTTCCATTTCTCTTACGCATTCGTCAATTACGTCCAATAGATAGCATGTATCCTCTATAGCTGGTGATTGTAAGAATTGTGTTAAAATAAATTCAACTTTTTCTTCACCTACTTCAAAGGTTAGCTTTCCTTTCTTTACGTCTATTATAGCTCCGGCGGTAGCTAAGAATGGTCTTCCTAGTATGATAGGTGTAGTGGAGTCTTCAGAGATGTCCATGATTATGAAATCAGTAGGGATGTAGAATTGTCCTATACGTACTGGGACGTTTTCTAGTATGCCTACAGGATATTTAACAGAGCGATCGGCTAGTTGAACAGACATTTTAGTTGGTCTTAGGTCTCCCATGTCTAGCCTTTTGCAAATCGTTAAGGGCATAACACTGATACTGGCTCCTAAATCGCATAGAGCTTTGTCAATGACGAATTTTCCTATTACACAGGGTATAGAGAAACTTCCTGGATCTTTTAGCTTAGGAGGCATATTATTCTGAATTATGGCGCTACACTCGGCAGTAAGTGTAACGGTTCCGTTATCCTCTATCTTTTTCTTATTGGATAAGATTTCCTTTAAAAACTTAGCGTACGAGGGCATTTGAGTGATAGCTTCTGTAAATGGAATAGTAATATTCAACTGTTTCAGAAGTTCAACAAATTTCTTAAACTGGCCCATCATCTTGGAATTGGTTAATCTCTGAGGGTACGGAATTGGTGGTTTATAGGGTGGTGGAGGCACATAAGGCTTTTCTTTCTCCACTGCCTCTTGATTATCATCTTCCTTTTCTTCTGGTTCATTCACCATTTCAGTCGGTTTATCCGGTTTTTGGTACATGGCTGGATTGTCAAGTCTTGGATCGGTAGGTCCGTCAAGTTCCTTGCCACTTCTTAATATCACAGCATTGGCCTATCCTTTCGGATTAGGTTGAGGTTGTCCAGGAAATACTCCAGCTGGTGCAGCGGTAGGTGCTTGTTGTTGAGCTACTTGTGAAATCTGAGTTTCAAGCATTTTGTTATGTGTAGCTAATGCATCTACCTTGCTTACTAATTGCTTAATCTGCTCACTAGTGTGTATGTTTTGGTTTAAGAAGTCCTTGTTTGTTTGAGATTGGTTAGCTATGAAGTTCTCCATCATCAACTCAAGGTTCGATTTTCTAGGGACATTAGGAGCAGTCTTTTGATATCCTGGTGGTGTAGCTGGTGCTTGACATGGTGCGTATAAAGAATTATTGTTCTTATAGGAGAAGTTCGGATGATTCTTCCAACCTGGGTTGTATGTGTTTGAGTACGGGTTTCCTTGAGCATAGTTCACTTGATCTGTGGGAATTCCTGCTAATAGTTGACAATCAGGAACATCATGTCCTGGAATCCACATAACTCACAGTTAGGTGTTACTGCAGCCACGGTGATTGTTGGTGTTATGGCCAAGTTGTCAATCTTTTGGTTTAGTTGGTCAAACTTTGCATTGACTTGGTCCATACTACTCACTTCGTACATACCTCCTTTTGTTGGTTTCTCAGTTGCGACTCTCTCGCTTCCCCATTGGTAATGGTTTTGAGCCATACTCTCGATAAGTGCATATGCATCGTTATATTCTTTGTCCATTAGTGCACCGCCTGCGGCAGCATCAATTGTCATTCTTGTATTGTACAAGAGTCCATTGTAGAAGGTATGGATGAACATCCATTCTACTAATCCGTGATGTAGACAAAGTCTCAGCATATCTTTATAGCGTTCCCAAGCTTCGAAAAGTGATTCGTTTTCCTTTTGCTTAAATCCGTTGATCTGAGCTCTTAGCATAGCTGTCTTGCTAGGTGGGAAATATCTGGTCAAGAAAACTCTCTTTAGTTCCTCCCACGTAGTTACTGAATTCAAAGGCAGAGATTGAAGCCATGCTCTCGCTCTGTCTCGAAGTGAAAAAGGAAAAAGACGTAATCTAATAGCTTCTTGGGTAACTCCATTGGCTTTTATGGTATCTGCGTACTGCACAAATATCGAAAGGTGAAGGTTCAGATCCTCGGTAGGATTTCCGGCGAATTGATTTTGTTGCACGGCTGATATCAACGAAGGTTTCAGTTCGAAATTGTTTCGGTTGATAGCCGGTGCGGCAATGCTGGAATGCGGTTTAGCTTGCGAAGGACTAGCGTAATATTTGAGTGGGTGATGTCGCTCCCGATAAGTGGGACCTGGCCCCAGATAAAGGTACAGACGCGAACGGTCGGCGAGGGGGACAGTGAGAACACACAGCCGTGAACTCACTAGAGATGAAAAGAGTCGCCAGCTAGGCATTTTTATCCCGGAGGAAAGGCAATGCTGCATAGGCCTAGAAAAAGATGGATAAGACGGTTGCGAACCAGAGAGACTGAGAAAGGGGGTTGGTTACAACCTGGGAAGGTATTAGCACCCAGATTGTCCGCCGTACTCGACGGGATCCACGCTTAAAAGATTTGTGTTTTAAAGGGGTAGTGTCAGTGCAATCTGTGTGTAAAAGAGCTGGAAAACAAAATGTACAGGTGTCTGTGTAAAAGAAGTGCAAAGTGTGATATATACAGTGTCGGTGCAGGAACAAGAATAAAATGCTCAAGATCATGAGGCTAAAGAATGAAGCTGGAAAGAGGGGGAATGTACAGAGACTTTTGTTCGATAACTGTTAAGTTATGCCTATGTATCCTCTCGTGCAATGAGGAAGTCAGAACACCGTAGTTCGACCCAAAGAGACTGAAAGATGAATTGACTTGTGAACTGCTTACTTGTCAATGCTCAAGTGTATGACCTGTCTGGCTCAGGTGCAAACTGTCTTGCATTAGACGGAAGAAGCAAGTTCTCGTTTATGAGTGAATGAGATGAGAAAAGAATCCCGGAGGAGACGATTATTATTTGTTTTTGTGTTTTCAGTCTTTTATTGCTTTTGAAAGTTTGTCATAAATTAATGAGCTTAAGCATAAACCAATGGATTTAGTAAACTCATCACATCTTCCCTCTGATTAGGGGTAATGAGAGTACCTTAAGTGTGAAGTCAGATTCTCACACTTAATCACCTTTGGTGTAAGATTAAGATCATTAACCTACTTGTGATTACTTAGATGCTTTTGTTGTTTTTGTTTAGTGTTAAGTAATGAGGTTAAGCCACAATCAAGGATTAAACAGACTCATTACACCATCCTAATAGAAGGATAATAGATGAGAATGTTTAAGCTGAGGAAAGCTCCTCAACTTAATCCATGATTAGGGATTAAACTCCTGACAAAACAAGCCTTTGATTAAGTGGATTTTATTTGGTGATATGATGATGAAGTGATTTTTAGGGTTTGTAAGACAACTTGAGGGGGACTTGTCCATTAACACTAGGGTTAGTCCTTCTTAACCAATTAAGGAAGAATTAGAACCCTAATGCAAGGCCCAAGTTACAAGCTTGATGTCTTGATGATTATTAAATGAATTGATTAGAGGAGTTAAACACATTAAGGGTTTAACACTTAGGATTAAAGTTATACACTCCATCCTAAGAGAAGGATGCAGGCATAAGCTTAATCACAAAGCCTTAAAGCCTTTAGGGTTTAGTCCCTGATTATGAGATGAGAAGAGAAGACTCAAAAGAGACACAAAGGTAAAACTAAGAGGGGAGACTAATCAAGACCCTAATCATTGTCATGCTTGGTTGTTCCTAAGGTTTGTGAGGTTTTCAAGAGAAATCTTCAGAGGAACCACCAGGAAGCAGATGAAAGGATCAAGAGAAGCAAAGCAACTTGCTTCATTCAAGAAGTCAAGTCACTTGAAGAAAGAGAGTAGGGAGAAGAAGAATGAGCAAGCTCAAACTCAAGCACGTACAAAATGCAGCATGGATGCAAGAGAAGGAGATGAAGAGAAGTTATGAGAAGTGAAGGCAAATTCACTTCTCAAAGTCACTTACCACCTGAAAGGTTAGAAAAGAAATGCAATGCAATGCAAAATGGGATGAGATAACATGATGAGAAACAAAACCAGAAGCAATTACATGATGCTAATGATGCTATGAGATGCTACAAACATGAGGCAGCACATGGAAATGATCATACAAGCCTATGAATGCAAATGGGGCAAGCTAAAACACATGAACATACATGAAAAGTTATGAAGTACATATGGCATACAACATGGCTAATACATGATGCAATGAACAAACATGCTTTCAATATGTCTTATGATGTCAAATGAATCAAATGGATGCTTGAAATGTCATGGCAAGTCATGTTATGCAAGAGAATGCAAGATGGATGCATATGGAAGCCCAAATTAGGGTTTATGAACAATGCAACAAACAAAAACCAAAACCAGAAGCAAACAACATTACAAAAAATTGAAAATGCATTCAAAGGATCCCTAATCCTACACTAACCCACTGCCCAAAGGAGAGGTCCCAACTCTTAACCAGTTTCAAGTTATGATTTTTCTAAGTTTTCTAGGGTTTTAGGGTTCCTTAACAAGAAAATTACCAAACAAATTGAAAATGAAAGATCAAATCATGGCCATTTAATCTTACAAACTACATGCTAAACACAATGCAATGCAAAAAGAATCAATGTCCAACTCCTCATGGATAGGAAGAAATGATTTTTGGAACTTTGGATCAAGTTAATGCATAAAAATGATTTTAAATCAATGAAAAATTCTCAAAATGCATCAAGATCAAAAAATAAATTTGGTTTGAAGGTTGGAAAATGTTTCTAAATGTCTTAGAACATTTCATGAATTTTTTGGTGATTTTTAAATACCTAAAAGTATTTTTAATTAATTAATTTTCATTAATCAATTAAAAATAAACTTTTAAATATTTAAAAATACTTTTTTAATGCTAAAAATGAAAATAAAAATACTTTTGGGTTTTAAAAATTAATGAAACTCTTGACAAAAAGTTTCATAATTTTTAAACAATTTTTGCTATTTTAAATAAATCATACAAATTAAATGAGAAAAAATGAAATAAAAATCAAAATAAACTGAAGTAAGCAGAAGGAGAGGCTGAGATTGATTCTGGGTTTCAAAAGGTTTGACTGGGCGCGCATCTGGACGGCCCAGGTTCAAACCAGCCTAATTCTAATTAATTAATTATTAATCCATAATTAAATCTTAATGAAATGATCCAGGCCCTCCAATTGCGCGCGGGAAACACAATCCATTGGCTCACATTCAAACCTGGTGCCCTAATCCTAATTAAAAGTTAATCACTTTCAGGTCACCGGAGACGAGCTCCGGTCGTCTTCTCCGGTGACCTCCCTCCCTGAGAATTTCCAAATCCTTCCCTAGGTCATTTCTGGAGCTCTAAAGCTCCAGATTTGTTCCTTTCACCCTCCTAAACTCAACTCCACCCTCATTTCCCATTTATTTCCAACCATAACCAAGAATCGAAGCTAAGAACAAAAACTGCCAAAATTTCAGACAAGCAATACAACTTCATCTCTCAACCATTTTCAATAATTTTTAGTTCAGTGTGATCAGTGAAGCATGCTTAATCATTTTGTAACATAAAATAGAGGTCCTGGAAAAATTAATTCGAATGGCTACCTGAGATGGAGCTTTCACCCTTTGAGCTTGCTGGCTGCTTCCTTGGTGCAAAAAGCTCCTAATGGCCTTCCTGATGAGTTTGCAGTGCTTGGGCAACTTTGAATGTGGCTGGTTTGGCAACTTGAACAAGTTCTGTTCAGGATGGTGTAAGAATCGTGTTTCTGATTCTTTGAGCTTTGGGATGTTTTGAAGGGTGCTTAGTGATCAGGGAGGGATGTTGAAAAGGTTTATGAAGTTTGCTTCTGTGTTTTTGAGCTGTGGAGAGAGATTCGAAGGGTTTTGCTTTAGGGAGTGAGTTTGTGAATGTGTTGTGTCTATGTGTTTCAGCCTTGCTTGATGTATGAAATGGCTAGCATTTTGTCCACATAAACATCTCTCATTGGTCAGATGATGTGACCTGCCCTTTATTGATTGGTATGGCCACTTTTGCAAATTGTCAACTTTTGTGTAAGAGAAAGTATGGGCAACTTCTAGGCTAGTACATGGGCTGTGTGATGCGCAGCAAGGTGAGGGGAGAGGGCTAGGGTGGTTCAGCATCCAAGGCAGCAAGTGGATGGAAGTGTGATGATGATTTTGCAACTTGATCACTTTTGGTTCTTATGAAACTATCTTGCCTTACAAGCCATAAAACATGAGGAAATCTTGGTCCAATATGAACTTTAGGACTTACATGATGCTTGTGTAATGGTTTGATGTCAATTAGAAGTCACAGGAAGGCTTGGTACATGAAATTGCAAGTTTCTCATTTGAGGCATAACTTGAAAATTAGTGATTTTTGCCAACTTTGACACACCATAACTTTTGATCTAAAATGAATTAGATCATGTTCTTGTACTTTTTGAAAAGGAAAAGATCTAATCTACAACTTTCATGACCAAAGTTTTTCCATTTGAAGCATTTTTGGATCAAAAAGTAAGGCTTGAAAAAGTGGCATAAAATGACATTTCATGAAAAGTCAACCATGCCCTAAAAAGTCAACTTTGCAAAAACTTGTAATTCTTGAATTTTGTGAACTTCAATCTTATTCCCTGATCAAATAAAGATCATATACACTTAAAATGATGAAGATCACCCCTTGGTTGGGGTCATTGGGGGCCTCAGATGCCCTGATTTTACACTGACTTGTTCAGAAAGTCAACCTTTGATCAGATGACTTCCCCAAGGAATTTCTTCATGAAAATTGATATGCATACTCCCTATACCATATAGAGACCAATAGAAACAAGAATGACCAAAAAATTTGGAGTTATGGCCTCTGAAACCAAAACCCTAGTTTTAGGTCAACTGTGCAGTCAAACTTGGCTCTGCTTCCATACCAATCCCAGTTCTTGTGATTCTTTGGCATTTTTGACTTTGAGAGGATGTGATATGATATAAGAACACAAATGGATCCCTTTGAAGTGATTGTTGACCTCTGGAGTGGCTCAAGAGGCTCTTGGATTGCTCAGATCACAAACCCTAGGTGCAGATGACTTTGAATCTATACAGTGAATCAAAAAAAATGTGACATGAGATGATATGATTGTGTTTATGCATATGGAAATGATCACAAGCCATGGTGTGAATGGGTGAGGGCAAATTTGGGGTGTTTACAGGTGATTCTGTTCTTCAGCCATCTCTGCGTCCTTTGATGTTACGACTGGTTTAGGTGGATCTATTTGAAGATCTGGAATGTTGTAATTTTGTTAGTAATCGAATATTCGTCTTCTTACGTGTAAGAAGCGTTCCGATTCTGGGATTAGAGGTTGCAAGTCTTCGCCTTGAGAGCGAGTACTTGGCATACACTCGGGAATTTAGATTAAGAAAAGAAAATAGTTGTTACCTTAGTCTAGACAATGCTACTCTAAAGTGCACTAGTAACGAAATTAAGGTCCCCGGCAACGGCGCCAAAAACTTGATGGGCTAAAGACGTACTCTAATATGTGTCTAGCGGTATCTTAACTGCAAGCGCACAGCCTATCAAAGTAATAATTAAGATTATCGATCCCACAGGGACTTTATGATTACTTAGTGCTAGAGGATTTACTAGTTTAGCTAAGGTGAATGGTTGTCATGATTTTTTTTTGGTTGTTTTTAAAGATTAAAGGCGGGAATTAAATTTAAGTTTAATAAAATAATACTAAGGCGGTCGGTATGTAATTATGTGAACTTAGGCGGGTCAATCTAACCTAGGCTTATAAAGATGGTTCACTTAATCTATTCTGTAGAGGTTACCAGTTTAAATATCTTTAACTCACACTCTCGTGGTCTTATCTCAGATCTTGCCCCTAAAGCCATATGCCTGCTCTCGCTAGCCCATAAGTGTTTAGAAATAATTTTTGGAAACTTAATAAGTCTAATTCATTTTAAAGCGCTCTCACTGTGTTTAAATTAAATGCCTAACTTTAGCTATCTGGTTAAAATCTCACACTCTCGTGGTCTTGACCTAACCTATTACACTTTCCTTACTCTCGTAACAAAAAGATTGATTTTATAATAAAAAGTCACAGCCAGAATTTTAAGCTCTTAATTATTTTAAGCCTAGAATTGAATTTACCTATTTAGTTGATTTTAATTACATACCGCCCTAAGGTGTTTAGCTACTCATGATTGTTGTACCAGACAGATGCAGAAACAGAGTAATACAAAATAAAATAGGCATAATAAAATAAATTCTCAACATTAATATAAATGCAAATTAAATAAAAACCTGAATAACAATTATAATGTTAGACTCCTTCTTCCACAATCTGGCAAGCTCGGAGTAAGAACCGGAATCAGAAATAAAATTACTAAAAGAATTTCTGAAGGCTTTGAAAGAAATTAAATTATAACAATTTCCTAATGTTGGAAATTGTTATATGGTTGGTTGGGATATATAAAATTAAAGCAAATGTGGCTCATGATTTTAATGTGGCTCATGATATATAAAATTAAATACTTTTCATGGTTGTTTTTGCTCATTTCACTTGTGGCTTATGATTTAGCTCTGTAATTGATATACCTGCAAAATGACAAAGAAAACTCGAGGAATCGGGTGTTAAAACGGCAAATGTGCGATAAAACGGCATTGAAACATAGTAATAAAAACGATACTTTTTCTCGTTATCACAGGGTTCTTAGCTGTGACTTCTTATCCTCAATGGGTTGCAAATGTGGTACCGGTACCTAAGAAAGATGGTAAGGTACGTATGTGTGTAGATTACAGGGATTTGAATAAGGCCATCCCCAAAGATGACTTTCCACTTCCTCATATTGATGTTCTGGTAGACAACACTGCTCAGCATAAAGTATTCTCTTTCATGGATGGTTTCTCTGGTTACAATCAAATCAAGATGGCACCTGAAGATATGGAGAAGACAACATTTGTTACACAATGTGGTACTTTTTGTTATAAAGTGATGCCGTTTGGTTTGAAGAATGTCGGGGCAACATATCAGCGTGCTATGGTGGCTTTGTTTCACGATGTGATTCATCATGAGATAGAAGTATACGTGGATGATATGATAGCCAGTTCCCAGAATGAAGAGCAACATCTTGATCATCTGCATAAGTTGTTTGAGAGGTTGAAGAAATATAAGTTGAGATTGAACCCAAACAAATGTACTTTTGGAGTTAGATCTGGTAAACTCTTGGGTTTCATTGTCAGTGGAAAAGGTATTGAAGTAGACCCTGCAAAAGTAAAAGCTATACAAGAGATGCCAGCTCCCCGTACTGAGAAGGAAGTTAGAGGTTTCTTAGGACGATTGAATTACATTGCAAGATTTATTTCCCAATTAACTGCTACCTGTGAGCCAATCTTCAAGTTGTTGAAGAAAGATCAGGTAATGGAATGGAATGACGAGTGCCAGACAGCATTTGATGAAATCAAGAGATATCTTCTAGAACCTCCCATTTTGATGCCACCAGTTGATGGAAGACCCTTGATTATGTATTTGACAGTACTAGACAACTCAATGGGGTGTGTGTTGGGGCAACATGACGAGTCTGGTCGAAAAGAGCAGGCAATATACTACCTTAGCAAAACGTTTACCGACTGTGAAACAAGATACTCACTGCTCGAGAAAACTTGTTGCACTTTGGCATGGGCTGCTCGCCAACTAAGACATTATATGTTGACTCATACTACCTTATTGATTTCAAAGATGGATCCAATCAAGTGCATATTCGAGAAACCTGCTCTCTCCGGAAGAATATCAAGATGGCAAATGATCTTGACAGAATATGATATACAGTATACTACACAGAAGGCCATTAAAGGAAGTGTTGTAGCTGATCATTTGGCTCATCAAGCAGTGGATGATTATCAGTCAATGAGTTTTGAGTTCCCTGATGAAGACATTATGATTATTACCAAAGAACCTGGACAAAATGACGGACCTAAACAAGGATCCCGATGGACTATGGTTTTTGATGGAGCATCTAATGCACTTGGTAATGGTGTTGGTGTTGTGATCAGTTCCCCTGAAGGTTGTCATACCCCGATTACTGCAAGACTTTGTTTCTATTGTACTAATAACATGGCTGAGTATGAGGCATGTATCCTGGGTATCAAAGCTGCCATTGATATGAAGATTCAGTTCCTAGACGTATATGGAGATTCAGCCCTGGTAGTAAGTCATATCAAAGGAGATTGGGATACCAAGCATGATAACCTCATTCCTTACAGAGAGCATGTTTTGTCTTTGATCCCAAATTTCAAAGAGATTACCTTTGGACATATTCCACGAAGAGAGAATCAGTTGGCAGATGCATTAGCCACCATGGCATCCATGTTTGAAATCAGCTGGGATGATGAAGCTCCTAAGATTACTATTGACAAATTTGAGAAGCCTGCATACTGCAATGAGATTGACACTGAAGAAGCAAAAGAGAAGCCTTGGTTCTATGAAGTGAAAAGATATCTTGAAGCTCAGGAGTTCCCTGAAGGGGCATCTGTCAAAGATAGGAAGTTTCTGAGAAGGTTTTCTGCCAAGTTCTTTTTGAGTAATGAGATTTTGTACAAGCGCAATCATGATTCCACTTTGCTTCGTTGTGTGGATAAGAAGGAAGAAACTGAGATTATGGAGGACATGCATGATGGAATATTTGGCACTCATTCTAGTGGTCATACCATGGCAAAGAAGATATTGAGAGCAGGTTACTATTGGTCTACCATGGAAGCTGACTGCTATCAACATTCCAAAATGTGTCATAAGTGTCAAATCTATGCTGATAAAGTACATATACCTCCATCACCTTTGAATGTATTGACTGATCCTTGGCCTTTTGCCATGTGGGGCATTGATATGATTGGTGAGATCAAGCCTACTGCTTCTAATGGACATCGTTTCATCCTGGTTGCCATTGATTACTTCACAAATTTGGTGGAGGCAGCTTCATTTGCATCTGTTACTAAGAATGTTGTGGCTCGATTCATTAAGAATAATCTCATATGTAGGTATGGCATCCCTGAAAGGATTATCACGGATAATGGCTCTAATCTGAACAACACTATGATTACTGATCTTTGCACGCAGTTCAAGATTAAGCATCACAACTCTTCTTCGTATCGTCCAAAGATGAATGGGGCAGTAGAAGCTGCTAACAAGAACATTAAGAAGATTCTACAGAAAATGACTGTCACTTACAAGGATTGGCATGAAATGTTACAATTTGCTCTTCATGGTTATCATACTACAATACGTACTTCAACAGGGGCAACCCCATTCTCCTTAGTATATGGTATGGAAGCAGTTCTGCCCATTGAAGTTCAGATTCCCTCCTTAAGAATTATGAAGGATGCAGGCTTGGATGAAAATGAGTGGATTCAGACTCGACTTGACCAGATAAATTTGATTGATGAGAAGAGGTTAGAAGCTATTTGTCATGGCCAGATGTACCAGAAACGGATGATCAAAGCTTTTAACAAAAAGGTTAAGCCAAAGGTATATCAGGCTGGTGACTTAGTAATCAAGCGTATCATATTACCACAGGGTGATCCTAGGGGCAAGTGGACTCCTACATATGAAGGACCATTTGTGGTCAAAACAGTATTCTCAAGAGGTGCCATGATACTTACTACTATGGACGGTGAAGACTTCCCACAGCCTGTAAACGCAGACATAGTTAAAAGATACTACGCATAAAAAGAGACCCGCTAGGTTGACTGGCCTAGGCAAAAATAAGGGCATCCCGGCGAACCAAAAGGGTTCGGGCAAAAATTAGGGATATATATAAAAAATGTACACCCGGCAAGTCGAAAACCTGAAAAGGCGGCTTGGGCAAAAAAGGGTATCCCAGTGGATTGAAAACCTGAAAGGGCAATCCAGGCAAAAGTTAGGGATTAAAGCGTATGGCTATGTCTCGTTTGGATCACCCATGAAACTACAACCAGTTGTGCTACTTACTCAAGCTCGAACAGATAAAGCTCAATCTAATTGTTTCCGTCTCAACAGCAGAAGATGAGATACTTGAAGATAATGGCAATAGTAGAATTGAAACTCAATAGGATTATTTCCCACATAGCGGATTTCCTTTGTTTTTAAAAAATTTTATGACGAATTCCTCTTACTAGGATTTCTGTCTCCTTGTACAAACTTACCTATGTATAGGTCACTTTGTGATATAAATAAAATTTCATCTTTGAATCCAGATTTACTTTTACCCTATTTACATAAGCGAAACGTCCATTGGCTGTGTTTGAATGTATGAATGCTTTTGAATATGATTGATGTTTACCAGAAATGCATAAAATCCTTAATATGATTGATGTTTACCAGAAATGCATGAAAATGCAGTAATAGTATTTACTAAGGACGAACGAGGGAAGGAATTCAACGAAGCTTCGCCGGTTCATCCTCACAGGACAACTACAGATCCCCCAGTAGGGCAAATCCATCTTCGTAAAAACTTCAAGTTACATCTCCCCTTGAATTTATATCCATCTCTTTTATCCTCGGACGGATAGTCGGGAACTTATTCCTTCAAAGAAGGTACGACGAACGAAGACGAGAAGTTATGAATACCATACTATCAAACGAAGACGGGGAGTTATGAATACTATATTATCAAACGAGATGGGAACGAGTTCCTCATATTCTTCAACAACAAATTGGGATTTATTTTCCCTGGCCAGTAGTTGTTATACGAAGATATCCCGATGCTTCAGGTTGCATGATTCATACATTGTAAACACCCCAAATTTGCCCTCACCCATTCACACCATGGCTTGTGATCATTTCATATGCATAAACTCAATCATACCATCTCATATCACATTTTTGATCCACTGCATTGGTTCTAAGTCATCTGCATCTAGGGTTTGTGATCTGAGTAATTTAAGAGCTTCTTGAGCCACTCCAAAGGTCATCAATCACTTCAAAGAGGTCCATGTGTGTTCAAGTATCATATTATATCCTCTCAAAGTCAATAATGCCAAAAAATCACAAGAACTGGGATTGGTATGGAAGCAGAGCCAGGCTTGACTGCACAGATGACCTAAAATTAGGGTTTTGGTTTCAGAGGCCATAACTTCAATTTTTTTGGTCATTCTTGTTTCAATTGGTCTCTATATGGTATAGGGAGTATGCATATCAATTTCATGAAGAAATTCCATGGGGAAGTCATCTGATCAAGAGTTGACTTTTCAAGCAAGTCAGTGCAAAATCAGGGCATCTGAGGCTCCCAATGACCCAACCAAGTGGTGTTCTTCATCATTTTGATTGTATATGATCTTTATTTGATCATGGAAGAAGTTGGAAGTTCACAAAATTCAAGAATTCCAAGTCTTTTGCAAAGTTGACTTTTTGGGCAAGTTTGACTTTTAATGAAAATGCCATTTTAGGCAACTTTTTCAACCCTTACTTTTTGATCCAAAAATGCTTCAAATGAAAAACCTTTGGTCATGAAAGTGGTGGAATAGATCTTTACCTTTTCAAAAAGTACAAGAACATGACCTAATTCATTTTTGATCAAAAGTTATGGCTTGTCAAAGTTGGCTAAAATCACAAAATTTCAAAGTTTCTACCAAAGAGGTATTTTGCAAAATGACTTGATCAAGTGTTCTAGAGCTATCAAATGGACTTCTAATCCACACAACATGATCACACAACATCTAAAAATCAGAATGGGCCAAGGAATCACATGTTTCATGGCTTGTGGAACAAGACTTTCTCATAAGGATCAAAGGCAAGCCAAGTTGCAAAACTCATGATAGCTTCTCATCCACTTGCTGGCTAGTGTGCTGAACCCTCCTAGGCCTTTTCCCTCATCATGCTGCACAGCACACCCTCCTTGTACTAGGCTAGCAAGTTGCCCATGCTTCTCTTACACAAACTTGACCTTTTAGCAAAAGCACCCATACCAATCAATAAAGCACATGTCACTTCTTCTGACCAATCACATTTCTTTATACAAAATAAATGCAAGCCAAACATAAGCACAAGCAAGCCTGAAACCAGCCACACCACAACATTCTCATTTTCACCCTCTTGAGCAAAAGCATTCGAAACACATCCCACAGACCACAAACACACAAACAAACTTCATGAACCATCTCACCATGCTTCACTGAACACAAACCAACTCTCAAGACAGCCAGAAAGCCATAGAATCACAAACACGATCTTCACCTGACCTTGAACAGAACTGCTGCAAACTCTCAAACCAGCCATCACAAACTCTTTCTAAGCATCAAGACTTCATCAGGGGCCTAAAA
Source organism: Lathyrus aphaca (assembly GCA_963966055.1). Lineage (NCBI taxonomy): Eukaryota > Viridiplantae > Streptophyta > Magnoliopsida > Fabales > Fabaceae > Lathyrus > Lathyrus aphaca. The sequence goes on along the minus strand of OZ014524.1, from coordinate 377,396,046 downwards.
GGAGTGGATTGCACAAAGAAAAGAGGTCAGAAAGTTGCAAACTGAAAAGCTTCAAACTCAGGTAGCTTCATGAACTTTTTTCCAGAAGCATGATTTTAAGTTCTAAATAGCTTCTATACATTCCCCTGATCATAAATATGTGCTTACTTTTGAAAATGGTTGAGAAACCAGGATGTATGCTGTGTCTGAAATTTTTGCCCTAAAAATTGTTTGATTCGATTCTCTCTGTTTATGAATGATAAATGATGTTTGAGTGAGGGGTTTGATTCGTTTTTGAATGGGGATGAGTTCTGGATAGTTAGTTTTCATTTTCATTGCGTGTAGAGTGATTTAGCATTTTGGACTCGCCGGAGAAGATGACCGGAACCACTGTTCCGGTCATCTGAAAGTCATTAGGGCTGGATTAGGGCTTAATCATTAATTAGTGGAATTTGAATTTGGGCCGTAGGATATGGCTCCAGGTCAAACGCGTGCGTGTTCCATTTGAATCTGGACCATTAGATTTGATTACTTTTCTTTTTCAGCTTTAAATTCATTTTATTTTTCATATTATTTCATTTAATTTGTACATTTTATTAAAAATAGCAAAATCATTTTAAAAATTCTGAATTTTTTTGTACAAACTTCTATTTAATTTCAGAAACCAAAAATATTTTTATTTTTATTTTTAGCATTTAAAAATATTTTTAAATCATTTAAAAGTTTATTTTTAATTAATTAATGAGAATTAATTAATTAAAAATACTTTTAAGTATTTAAAAATCACCAAAAAATTCATGAAACATTTAAAACCATTTAGAAACATTGTCCAACCCTCAAACCAAATTTCTTTTTTGATCTTGATGTCTTTTGAGAATTTTTCATGGAATTAAAATCATTTTTAGGCATTATTTTGATCCAAACTTCCAAAAATCATTTCTGCCTAACCATTGAGAGTTGGACCTTGATTCTTTTTGCATTGCATTGTGTTTAGCATGTAGTTTGTGAGATTAAATGGTCATGATTTGATTTTTCATTTTCCATTTGTTTGACATTTTTTCTTGTTAAGGAACCCTAAAACCCTAGAAAACTTGAGAAAATCATAACTTGAATTAGGTTAAGAGTTGGAAATTTTCCTTTGGGCAGTGAGTTAGTATAGGTTTAGGGATCCTTTGAGTGCATTTTCAATTTTTTATATTGATGTTTGCTTCTGATTTTGGTTTTTGTTTGATGCATTGATTATAAACCCTAATTTGGGCTTTCATTTGCATTCACCTTGCATTTGCTTGCATAACATGACTTGCCATGACATTTTATGCATCCATTTGATTCATTAGGCATCTTAAGACATATTAGAAGCATGTTTGATCATTGCATCTTGCATTTGCCATGTTGTATGTCATTTGCATTTCATAACTTTTCATGTATGATCTTGGTTCTAAGCTTGCTCCATTTGCATCCATTTGTTTGTATGATCATTCTCATGCCTTGTTTCATGTTTGTATCATCTCATAGCATCATTATCATCTCATATATGCTTCTGTTTTTGGTTTGCCTCATGCCATTTCTTCTCATTTTGCATTGCATTGCATTCCTTTCACTAACTTTTCAGGTGGTAAGTTCTTTGAGAAGTGAATTTGCCTTCACTTCTCATAATTTCTTTTCATACCTCTTATGCATCATTGCTGCATTTTACTTTGTGTTTGAGATTGAGCTTGCTCATTCTTCATCTTCTCATTTTCTTTCTTCAATTGACTTGTCTTCTTTAATGAAGCAAGTTACTTTACTTCTCCTGATCCTTTCATCTGCTTCCTGGTGGTTCCATTGAAGATTTCTCTTGTCAAACCTCACAAACCTTAGGAACAACCAATCATGACAATGATTAGGATTTTGATTAGTCTCCCCACTTAGTTTTACCTTTGTGTCTCTTTGAGTCTTCTCTCCTCACCTCATAATCAGGGACTAAACCCTAAAGGCTTTAAGGCTTTGTGATTAAGCTTATGCCTGCATCCTTCTATTAGGATGGAGTGTATAACTTTAATCCTAAGCGTTAAACCCTTAATGTGTTTAAATCCTTAATCAATCCACTTAATAATCATCAAGACATCACACTTGTAACTTGGGCCTTGCATTAGGGTTCTAATTCTTCCTTAATTGGTTAAGAAGGACTAACCCTAGTGTTAATGGACAAGTCCCCCTCAAATTGTCTTACAAACCCTAAAAATCACTTCTTCATCATATCATTAACTAAAATCCACTTAATAAAGGCTTTGTTTTGTCATGAGGTTAATCCCTAATCATGGATTAAGTTGAGGAGCTTTCCTCAACTTAAACATTCTCATCTATTATCCTTCTATTAGGATGGTGTAATGAGTCTGTTTAATCCCCGATTATGGCTTAATCTCATTACTCAACACTAAACAAAAACAACAAAAACATCTAAATAACCACAAGTAGGTTAATGATCTTAATCCTACACCAAGGTGATTGAGTGTGAGAAGCTGACTTCACACTTAAGGTATTCTCATTACCCCTAATCAGAGGAAGGATGTGATTGAGTTTACTAACCCATTGGTTTAGGCTTAAGCTCATTAACTTATGACAAACTTCAAAAAGGAATAAAAGACTGAAAACTCAAAAACAAACAATAATCGTCTCCTTCGGGATTCTTTTCTCATCACACTCACTCATAACCGAGAACTCGCTTCTTCCGTCTAATGCAAGACAGTTTGCACCTGAGCCAGACAGGTCATACACTTTAGCATTGACAAGCAAGCAGTTCACAAGTCAATTCATCTTTCAGTCTCTTTGGGTCGAACTACGGTGTTCTGACTTCCTCATTGCACGAGAGGATACGTAGGCATAACTTAACAGTTATCGAACAAAAGTCTCTGTATATTCCCCCTCTTTCAGTATCATCCTTTAAGCCTCACAGTCTTGAGCAATTCATTCTCATTCTTACATTGACACATCATTTATACACTTTACACTCACCCTACACTGACACCTGTACATTTTGATTTCCAGCTCTCTTTATACACAAATTGCACTGAAAATACCCCTTTAAAACACAAATCTTTTAAGCGTGGATCCCGTCGAGTACGGCGGACAATCTGGGTGCTAATACCTTCCCAGGTTGTAACCAACCCCCTTTCTCAGTCTCTCTGGTTCGCAACCGTCTTATCCATATCTTTTCTAGGTTTATGCAGCATTACCTTTTCCTTCGGGATAAAAATGCCTAGCTGGAGACTCTATTCATTCCCTGTGAGTTCACTGCTGTGAGTTCTCGCATCTCCTTTTCGCCGACCGTTCGCGTCTGTACCCCATTTGACCCGGCTTTATTTGGTGGGAGCGACATACATATCATAACATAACATACATATCCATAAATGCATTATACATTTACTTAAGTGCATCATAATATACATACATACATATTGCATAAATTAACTTTCTCCTCGCAGGATAGTTATATGCAAGTAAAACAATATCAACAACTTACAACAGGTCAGAAATGATCCATACATTTGCTCGAGTTGTCTTTGAACAGCAGGCAAACGGTCTGTAAAAAGATCCATTCCCTGGTTCAAGATATTTTTCAGAAGAACAAATCCTGACGTTCTTTTGACCCTTAAGAACAAATCCTGACATTCTTTTGGCCCTTGAATAGCAGGAAAACGGTCTGTAAAAAGATTCATTCCCTGGTTCAAGATATTTTTCAGAAGAACAAATCCTGATGTTCTTTTGACCCTTAAGAACAAATCCTGACGTTCTTTTGGCCCTTGAATAGCAGGCAAACGGTCTGTAAAAAGATCCATTCCCTGGTTCAATATATTTTTCATAAGAACAAATCCTGACGTTCTTTTGACCCTTAAGGACAAATCCTGACGTTCTTTTGGCCCTTGAATAGCAGGCAAACGGTCTGTAAAAAGATCCATTCCCTGGTTCAAGACATTATTCAGAAGAACTAATCGTGACGTTCTTTTGGCCCTTGAATAGTAGGCAAACGGTCTATACAAAGATCCATTCCCTGGTTCAAGATATTTTACAGAAGAACTAATCCTGACGTTCTTTTGGCCCTTGAATAGCAGGCAAACGGTCTGTACAAAGATCCATTCCCTGGTTCAAGAAAATTTTCAGAAGAACTAATCCTGACGTTCTTTTGGCCCTTGAATAACAGGCAAACGATTTGTACAAATATCCATTCCCTGGTTCAAGATATTTTTCAGAAGAACTAATCCTGACGTTCTTTTGGCCCTTGAATAGCAGGCAAACGATCTGTACAAAGATCCATTCCCTGGTTCAAGATATTTTTCAGAAGACCTAATCCTGACGTTCTTTTGGCCCTTGAATAGCAGGAAAACGGTCTATACAAAGATCCATTCCCTGGTTCAAGATATTTTTCAGAAGAACTAATCCTGACGTTCTTTTGGCCCTTGAATAGCAGGCAAACGGTCTGTAAAAAGATCCATTCCCTGGTTCAAGACATTATTCAGAAGAACAAATCCTGACGTTCTTTTGGCCCTTGAATAGCAGGCAAACGGTCTATACAAAGATCCATTCCTTGGTTCAAGATATTTTACAGAAGAACTAATCCTGACGTTCTTTTGGCCCTTGAATAGCAGGCAAACGGTCTGTACAAAGATCCATTCCCTGGTTCAAGATATTTTTCAGAAGAACTACTCCTGACGTTCTTTTGACCTTGAATAGCCGGCAAACGGTCTATACAAAGATCCATTCCCTGGTTCAAGAAAAATTTCAGAAGAACTAATCCTGACGTTCTTTTGGCCCTTGAATAGCAGGAAAACGATCTGTACAAAGATCCATTCCCTGGTTCAAGATATTTTTCAGAAGAACTAATCCTGACGTTCTTTTGGCCCTTGAATAACAGGCAAACGATTTGTACAAAGATCCATTCCCTGGTTCAAGATATTTTTCAGAAGAACTAATCCTGACGTTCTTTTGGCCCTTGAATAACAGGCAAACGATTTGTACAAAGATCCATTCCGTGGTTCAAGATATTTTTCAGAAGAACTAATCCTGACGTTCTTTTGGCCCTTGTATAGCAGGCAAACGATCTGTACAAAGATCCATTCCCTGGTTCAAGATATTTTTCAGAAGAACTAATCCTGACGTTCTTTTGGCCCTTGAATAGCAGGAAAACGGTCTATACAAAGATCCATTCCCTGGTTCAAGATATTTTTCAGAAGAAATAATCCTGACGTTCTTTTGGCCCTTGAATAGCAGGCAAACGATCTGTATAAAGATCCATTCCCTGGTTCAAGAAAGTTTTCAGAAGAACTACTCCTGACGTTCTTTTGACCTTGAATAGCAGGCAAACGGTCTATTCAAAGATCCATTCCCTGGTTCAAGAAAAATTTCAGAAGAACTAATCCTGACGTTCTTTTGGCCCTTGAATAGCAGGCAAACGATCTGTACAAAGATCCATTCCTTGGTTCAAGATATTTTTTAGAAGAACTAATCCTGGCGTTCTTTTGGCCTTTGAATAGCAGGCAAACGGTCTATACAAAGATCCATTCCCTAGTTCAAGAAAATTTTCAGAAGAACTAATCCTGACGTTCTTTTGGCCCTTGAATAACCGGCAAACGATTTGTACAAAGATCCATTCCCTGGTTCAAGATATTTTTCAGAAGAACTAATCTTGACGTTCTTTTGGCCCTTGAATAGCAGGCAAACGATCTGTACAGAGATCCATTCCCTGGTTCAAGATATTTTTCAGAAGAACTAATCCTGACGTTCTTTTGGCCCTTGAATAACAGGAAAACGGTCTATACAAAGATCCATTCCCTGGTTCAAGATATTTTTCAGAAGAACTAATCCTGACGTTCTTTTGGCCCTTGAATAGCAGGCAAACGGTCTATACAAAGATCCATTCCTTGGTTTAAGATATTTTACAGAAGAAATAATCCTGACGTTCTTTTGGCCCTTGAATAGCAGGCAAACGGTCTGTACAAAGATCCATTCCCTGGTTCAAGATATTTTTCAGAAGAACTACTCCTGACGTTCTTTTGACCTTGAATAGCAGGCAAACGGTCTATACAAAGATCCATTCCCTGGTTCAAGAAAAATTTCAGAAGAACTAATCCTGACGTTCTTTTCGCCCTTGAATAGCAGGAAAACGATCTGTACAAAGATCCATTCCCTGGTTCAAGATATTTTTCAGAAGAACTAATCCTGGCGTTCTTTTGGCCTTTGAATAGCAGGAAAACGGTCTATACAAAGATCCATTCCGTAGTTCAAGAAAATTTTCAGAAGAACTAATCTTGACGTTCTTTTGGCCCTTGAATAACAGGCAAACGATTTGTACAAAGATCCATTCCCTGGTTCAAGATATTTTTCAGAAGAACTAATCCTGACGTTCTTTTGGCCCTTGAATAGCAGGCAAACGATCTGTACAAAGATCCATTCCCTGGTTCAAGATATTTTTCAGAAGAACTAATCCTGACGTTCTTTTGGCCCTTGAATAGCAGGCAAACGATCTGTATAAAGATCCATTCCCTGGTTCAAGAAAGTTTTCAGAAGAACTATTCCTGACGTTCTTTTGGCCCTTGAATAGCAGGCAAACGATCTATACAAAGATCCATTCCCTGGTTCAAGATATTTTTCAGAAGAACTAATCCTGAAGTTGTTTTGGCCCTTGAATAGCAGGCAAACGATCTGTACAAATATCAATTCCCTGGTTCAAGATATTTTTCAGAAGAACTAATCCTGACGTTCTTTTGGCCCTTGAATAACAGGCAAACGATTTGTACAAAGATCCATTCCCTGGTTCAAGATATTTTTCAGAAGAACTAATCCTGACGTTCTTTTGGCCCTTGAATAACAGGCAAACGATTTGTACAAAGATCCATTCCGTGGTTCAAGATATTTTTCAGAAGAACTAATCCTGACGTTCTTTTGGCCCTTGTATAGCAGGCAAACGATCTGTACAAAGATCCATTCCCTGGTTCAAGATATTTTTCAGAAGAACTAATCCTGACGTTCTTTTGGCCCTTGAATAGCAGGAAAACGGTCTATACAAAGATCCATTCCCTGGTTCAAGATATTTTTCAGAAGAAATAATCCTGACGTTCTTTTGGCCCTTGAATAGCAGGCAAACGATCTGTATAAAGATCCATTCCCTGGTTCAAGAAAGTTTTCAGAAGAACTACTCCTAACGTTCTTTTGACCTTGAATAGCAGGCAAACGGTCTATACAAAGATCCATTCCCTGGTTCAAGAAATATTTCAGAAGAACTAATCCTGACGTTCTTTTGGCCCTTGAATAGCAGGCAAACGATTTGTACAAAGATTCATTCCCTGGTTCAAGATATTTTTTAGAAGAACTAATCCTGGCGTTCTTTTGGCCTTTGAATAGCAGGCAAACGGTCTATACAAAGATCCATTCCCTAGTTCAAGAAAATTTTCAGAAGAACTAATCCTGACGTTCTTTTGGCCCTTGAATAACCGGCAAACGATTTGTACAAAGATCCATTCCCTGGTTCAAGATATTTTTCAGAAGAACTAATCCTGACGTTCTTTTGGCCCTTGAATAGCAGGCAAACGATCTGTACAGAGATCCATTCCCTGGTTCAAGATATTTTTCAGAAGAACTAATCCTGACGTTCTTTTGGCCCTTGAATAGCAGGAAAACGGTCTATACAAAGATCCATTCCCTGGTTCAAGATATTTTTCAGAAGAACTAATCCTGACGTTCTTTTGGCCCTTGAATAGCAGGCAAACGGTCTGTAAAAAGATCCATTCCCTGGTTCAAGACATTATTCAGAAGAACAAATCCTGACGTTCTTTTGGCCCTTGAAAAGCAGGCAAACGGTCTATACAAAGATCCATTCCGTGGTTCAAGATATTTTACAGAAGAACTAATCCTGACGTTCTTTTGGCCCTTGAATAGCAGGCAAACGGTCTGTACAAAGATCCATTCCCTGGTTCAAGATATTTTTCAGAAGAACTACTCCTGACGTTCTTTTGACCTTGAATAGCAGGCAAACGGTCTATACAAATATCCATTCCCTGGTTCAAGAAAAATTTCAGAAGAACTAATCCTGACGTTCTTTTGGCCCTTGAATAGCAGGAAAACGATCTGTACAAAGATCCATTCCCTGGTTCAAGATATTTTTCAGAAGAACTAATCCTGGCGTTCTTTTGGCCTTTGAATAGCAGGAAAACGGTCTATACAAAGATCCATTCCCTAGTTCAAGAAAATTTTCAGAAGAACTAATCTTGACGTTCTTTTGGCCCTTGAATAACAGGCAAACGATTTGTACAAAGATCCATTCCCTGGTTCAAGATATTTTTCAGAAGAACTAATCCTGACGTTCTTTTGGCCCTTGAATAGCAGGAAAACGGTCTATACAAAGATCCATTCCCTGGTTCAAGATATTTTTCAGAAGAACTAATCCTGACGTTCTTTTGGCCCTTGAATAGCAGGCAAACGGTCTGTAAAAAGATCCATTCCCTGGTTCAATACATTATTCAGAAGAACAAATCCTGACGTTCTTTTGGCCCTTGAATAGCAGGCAAACGGTCTATACAAAGATCCATTCCTTGGTTCAAGATATTTTACAGAAGAACTAATCTTGACGTTCTTTTGGCCCTTGAATAGCAGGCAAACGGTCTGTACAAAGATCCATTCCCTGGTTCAAGATATTTTTCAGAAGAACTACTCCTGACGTTCTTTTGACCTTGAATAGCAGGCAAACGGTCTATACAAAGATCCATTCCCTGGTTCAAGAAAAATTTCAGAAGAACTAATCCTGACGTTCTTTTGGCCCTTGAATAGCAAGAAAACTATCTGTACAAAGATCCATTCCCTGGTTCAAGATATTTTTCAGAAGAACTAATCCTGGCGTTCTTTTGGCCTTTGAATAGCAGGAAAACGGTCTATACAAAGATCCATTCCCTGGTTCAAGATATTTTTCAGAAGAACTAATCCTGACGTTCTTTTGGCCCTTGAATAGCAGGCAAACGATCTGTACAAAGATCCATTCCCTGGTTCAAGATATTTTTCAGAAGAACTAATCCTGACGTTCTTTTGGCCCTTGAATAGCAGGCAAACGATCTGTACAAAGATCCATTCCCTGGTTCAAGATATTTTTCAGAAGAACTAATCCTGACGTTCTTTTGGCCTTTGAATAGTAGGCAAACGGTCTATACAAAGATCCATTGCCTAGTTCAAGAAAATTTTCAGAAGAACTAATCCTGACGTTCTTTTGGCCCTTGAATAACAGGCAAACGATTTGTACAAAGATCCATTCCCTGGTTCAAGATATTTTTCAGAAGAACTAATCCTGACGTTCTTTTGTCCCTTGAATATCAGGCAAACGATCTGTACAAAGATCCATTCCCTGGTTCAAGATATTTTTCAGAAGAACTAATCCTGACGTTCTTTTGGCCCTTGAATAGCAGGAAAACGGTCTATACAAAGATCCATTCCCTGGTTCAAGATATTTTTCAGAAGAACTAATCTTGACGTTCTTTTGGCCCTTGAATAGCAGGCAAACGGTCTGTAAAAAGATCCATTCCCTGATTCAAGACATTATTCATAAGAACAAATCCTGACGTTCTTTTGGCCCTTGAATAGCAGGCAAACGGTCTATACAAAGATCCATTCCCTGGTTCAAGATATTTTACAGAAGAACTAATCCTGACGTTCTTTTGGCCCTTGAATAGCAGGCAAACGGTCTGTACAAAGATCCATTCCCTGGTTCAAGATATTTTTCAGAAGAACTAATCCTGACGTTCTTTTGGCCCTTGAATAGCAGGCAAACGGTCTGTAAAAAGATCCATTCCCTGGTTCAAGACATTATTCAGAAGAACAAATCCTGACGTTCTTTTGGCCCTTGAAAAGCAGGCAAACGGTCTATACAAAGATCCATTCCCTGGTTCAAGATATTTTACAGAAGAACTAATCCTGACGTTCTTTTGGCCCTTGAATAGCAGGCAAACGGTCTGTACAAAGATCCATTCCCTGGTTCAAGAAAATTTTCAGAAGAACTAATCTTGACGTTCTTTTGGCCCTTGAATAACAGGCAAACGATTTGTACAAAGATCCATTCCCTGGTTCAAGATATTTTTCAGAAGAACTAATCCTGACGTTCTTTTGGCCCTTGAATAGCAGGCAAACGATCTGTACAAAGATCCATTCCCTGGTTCAAGATATTTTTCAGAAGAACTAATCTTGACGTTCTTTTGGCCCTTGAATAGCAGGAAAACGGTCTATACAAAGATCCATTCCCTGGTTCCAGATATTTTTCAGAAGAACTAATCCTGACGTTCTTTTGGCCCTTGAATAGCAGGCAAAAGATCTGTACAAAGATCCATTCCCTGGTTCAAGAAAGTTTTCAGAAGAACTAATCCTGACATTCTTTTGGCCCTTGAATAGCAGGAAAACGATCTATACAAAGATCCATTCCCTGGTTCAAGATATTTTTCAGAAGAACTAATCCTGACGTTCTTTTGGCCCTTGAATAGCAGGCAAACGATCTGTATAAAGATCCATTCCCTGGTTCAAGAAAGTTTTCAGAAGAACTAATCCTGACGTTCTTTTGGCCCTTGAATAGCAGGCAAACGATCTATACAAAGATCCATTCCCTGGTTCAAGATATTTTTCAGAAGAACTAATCCTGACGTTCTTTTGGCCCTTGAATAGCAGGCAAACGATCTGTACAAATATCCATTCCCTGGTTCAAGATATTTTTCAGAAGAACTAATCCTGACGTTCTTTTGTCCCTTGAATAACAGGCAAACGATTTGTACAAAGATCCATTCCCTGGTTCAAGATATTTTTCAGAAGAACTAATCCTGACGTTCTTTTGGCCCTTGAATAATAGGCAAACGATTTGTACAAAGATCCATTCCGTGGTTCAAGATATTTTTCAGAAGAACTAATCCTGACGTTCTTTTGGCCCTTGTATAGCAGGCAAACGATCTGTACAAAGATCCATTCCCTGGTTCAAGATATTTTTCAGAAGAACTAATCCTGACGTTCTTTTGGCCCTTGAATAGCAGGAAAACGGTCTATACAAAGATCCATTCCCTGGTTCAAGATATTTTTCAGAAGAAATAATCCTGACGTTCTTTTGGCCCTTGAATAGCAGGCAAACGATCTGTATAAAGATCCATTCCCTGGTTCAAGAAAGTTTTCAGAAGAACTACTCCTGACGTTCTTTTGACCTTGAATAGCAGGCAAACGGTCTATACAAAGATCCATTCCCTGGTTCAAGAAAAATTTCAGAAGAACTAATCCTGACGTTCTTTTGGCCCTTGAATAGCAGGCAAACGATCTATACAAAGATCCATTCCCTGGTTCAAGATATTTTTCAGAAGAACTAATCCTGGCGTTCTTTTGGCCTTTGAATAGCAGGCAAACGGTCTATACAAAGATCCATTCCCTAGTTCAAGAAAATTTTCAGAAGAACTAATCCTGACGTTCTTTTGGCCCTTGAATAACAGGCAAACTATTTGTACAAAGATCCATTCCCTGGTTCAATATATTTTTCAGAAGAACTAATCCTGACGTTCTTTTGGCCCTTGAATAGCAGGCAAACGATCTGTACAAAGATCCATTCCCTGGTTCAAGATATTTTTCAGAAGAACTAATCCTGACGTTCTTTTGGCCCTTGAATAGCAAGAAAACGGTCTATACAAAGATCCATTCCTTGGTTCAAGATATTTTTCAGAAGAACTAATCCTGACGTTCTTTTAGCCCTTGAATAGCAGGAAAACGATCTGTATAAAGATCCATTCCCTGGTTCAAGAAAGTTTTCAGAAGAACTAATCCTGACGTTCTTTTGGCCCTTGAATAGCAGGTGTCGCTCCCGAAGATTTGCATCCTGGTACAAGCGCGAACGGTCGGCGAAAGGGACAATGAGAACACACAGCAGTGAACTCACTGGAGATGAATACAGTCGCCAGCTAGGCATTTTTATCCCGGAGGAAAGGCAATGCTGCATAGACCTAGAAAAAGAATGGATAAGACGGTTGCGAACCAGAGAGACTGAGAAAGGGGGTTGGTTACAACCTGGGAAGGTATTAGCACCCAGATTGTCCGTCGTACTCGACGGGATCCACGCTTAAAAGATTTGTGTTTTAAAGGGGTAGTGTCAGTGCAATTTGTGTATAAAGAGCTGGAAAAGGATGTACAGGTGTCAGTGTAAAAGAAATGAAGTGTATAAGTGAAGTGTCAGTGTAAGAACAAGAATAAAATGCTCAAGATCATGAGGCTTAAGAATAAAGCTGGAAAGAGGGGGAATATACAGAGACTTTTGTTCGATAACTGTTAAGTTATGCCTACGTATCCTCTCGTGCAATGAGGAAGTCAGAACACCGTAGTTCGACCCAAAGAGACTGAAAGATGAATTGACTTATGAACTGCTTACTTGCCTATGCTCAAGTGTATGATCTGTCTGGCACAGATGCAAACTGTCTTGCATTAGACGGAAGAAGCGAGTTCTCGTTTATGAATGAATGAGATGAGGAAAGAATCCCGAAGGAGACGATTATTGTTTGTTTTTGTGTTTTCAGTCTTTTATTGCTTTTGAAAGTTTTTCATGAGTTAATGAGCTTAAACCTAAATCAATGGGTTAGTAAACTCATCAGATCTTCCCTCTGATTAAGGGTAATGAGAATACCTTAAGTGTGAAGTCAGATTCTCACACTTAATCACTTTTGGTATAGGATTAAGATCATTAACCTATTTGTGGTTATTTAGATGTTTTTGGTGTTTTTGTTTAGTGTTGAGTAATGAGGCTAAGCCATAATCAAGGATTAAACAGACTCATTACACCATCCTAATAGAAGGATAATAGATGAGGATGTTTAAGCTGAGGAAGACTCCTCAACTTAATCCATGATTAGGGATTAAACTCATGACAAAACAAGGCCCTTATTAAGTGGATTTTACTTAATGATATGATGATGAAGTGTTTTTTAGGGTTTGTAAGAAAACTTGAGGGGGACTTGTCCATTAACACTAGGGTTAGTCCTTCTTAACCAATTAAGGAAGAATTAGAACCCTAATGCAAGGCCCAAGTTACAAGTGTGATGTCTTGATGATTATTAAGTGAATTGATTAAGAGATTTAAACACATTAAGGGTTTAACACTTAGGATTAAAGTTATACACTCCATCCTAAGAGAAGGATGCAGGCATAAGCTTAATCACAAAGCCTTAAAGCCTTTAGGGTTTAGTCCCTGATTATGAGATAAGAAGAGAAGACTCAAAAAAGACACAAAGGTAAAACTAAGAGGGGAGACTAATCAAAACCCTAATCATTTTCATGCTTGGTTGTTCCTAAGGTTTGTGAGGTTTTCAAGGGAAGTCATCAATGGAACCACCAGGAAGCAGATGAAAGGATCAAGAGAAGCAAAGCAACTTGCTTCATTCAAGAAGTCAAGTCACTTGAAGAAAGAAAGTGGGAAGAAGAAGAATGAGCAAGCTCAAACTCAAACACAAACAAAGATGCAGCAATGGATGCAAGAGAGATGAAAAGAAAAGTTATGAGAAGTGAAGGCAAATTCACTTCTCAAAGTTACTTACCACCTGAAAGGTTAGAAGAAAAATGCAATGCAATGCAAAATGGGATGAGATGACATGATGAGAAACAAAACCAGAAGCATTTACATGATGCTAATGATGCAATGAGATGCTACAAGCATGAGGCAGCACATGGGAGGGATCATACAAGTTCATGAATGCAAATGAAGCAAGTTAAGAAGCAAGGACATACATGAAAAGTTATGAAGTGCACATGGCATACAACATGGCAAATATGTGATGCAATGATCAAACATGCTTTCAATATGTCTTATGATGTCAAATGAGTCAAAAGGATGCTTGAAATGTCATGGCAAGTCATGTTATGCAAGGGAATGCAAGATGGATGCATATGGAAGCCCAAATTAGGGTTTATGAACCAAACATCAAACAAAAATCAAAATCAGAAGCAAACCCTAAGATAAAAAAAAGGAAAATGCCACACAAAGGATCCCTAATCCTATACTAAACCAAAGCCCAAAGGAGAGGTCTCAACTCCTAACCAATTTCAAGATATGATTTTTACAAGTTATTAGGGTTTTTAGGGCTTCTAAACAAAAGAAATGTCAAACAATTAGAAAATGCAAGATCAAATCATGGCCTTTTAATCCCAAAAACTACATGCTAAACACAATGCAATGCAAGAAGAATCAATGTCCAACTCTTCATAAATAGGCAGAAATGATTTTTTGAACTTAGGATCAAAATAATGCACAAAAATGATTTTAATTCAATGAAAAACTCTTAAAATGCATCAAGACCAAAAAATAAATTTGTTTTGAAGGTTGGACAATGTTTCTAAATATCTTAGAACATTTCATGAATTTTTTGGTGATTTTTAAATACCTAAAAGTATTTTTAATAAATTAATTTCCATTAATCAATTAAAAATAATCTTTTAAATATTTAAAAATACTTTTTTAATGATAAAAATGAAAATGAAAATATTTTTGTGTCTTAAAAATTAATAAAACTCATGAGAAAAAGTTTCATAATTTTTAAACATTTTTTACTATTTTAAATTAAATATGCAAGTTAAATGAAAAAGAAATGAAAATAAATTAAAATAAAAGGAAAGTATTCAGATCTGATGGATGAGATTTGAACTGGGGTGAAGGTCATTGACCACGCGCGCTATCCAAGGGTCCTGGTTGGCTCTGATTTAATTAATTTAATTGAGTTTAATTAAACTAAATAAAAAGATTAGGGCTAATTGAATGCATCTGGGCCTTCTATTCGCGCGGCAAGTCAACAGGTCAGCTCAATCCAACGCCCCATATTCAAACACACTTAATGACCTGAGATTAGGGCTAACCACACTCAGGTGACCGGAGAGAAGCTCCGGTCATCTTCTTCGGCACCCCAAAAACCCTAAAACATGATTCAGGCACCTATTCCACAAATTAAACACACCTAAGTGATCCTCTAACAACCTAGGTCATGAATCCACCCTCAAATAACATTTAAACCCCAAGAATCATGCAAATCGAAGAAAATAAAATCCACGGGCAAAATTTCAGAGGGATCATACAAACTCATTTTTCACTTATTTTTGATTCTGAAACCAACCCCATGATCAGCAAGACATGAGCAATAATATTATAACTTAAAATGCAAGCTTTGGGAGAAAGTGTTCATGTTCATACCTGAGCTGGAAAGCTTCAAAACTGAGCTTCCAGAGCCTCCTTTGCGTGCAAATGGACTTCCTTGTCTCCCCTGATGCTAATGGAAGGCTTCAAAGCTCTTGTGGATGGCTGATTTGTGAGGAACAGTTCTGGTGTAGCAGATAGCACAGTCAAGAATGGGGAGGTTTCAGGCCATTCCAATGGTGGATTCCTGCTCCCTTAGGTGTGCTTGACTTGTTGGTGAAGGAAAATGATGTGTTTGATGGCTGGATAAAGGGATTCGAAGAGTTCTGGTTTTGAGGATGAGAAATGGTGAAGCTCAATTCATGAGGGTTTCAGGCTTGAATCTTGTTGGTTTCTACTCAATGAAACATGGTGTGATGATTGGTGAAAATGGTTTGGATGTTTGAAGTTTGTGGAGGCAGATTCGAAGAGTTTTGCAAAATGAGGTGTTTTTGTGTATGTGATGTTAGGGAGTGTTTCAGCCTTGCTTCTTCATATGTTTGGCTTGCCAAAGGATAGTATAAACAATTGCAAGTGGCCAGAGGATGTGACATGGCCTGTGGTGATTGGGATGTTTGCTTTTGCCAAAAGTCCACTTTTTGTGTAAGAGAGGTATGGCTTGGTTCTAGCTTGGTACAAGGGCTAGGGCTGGCGCAGCATGGTGTGTATGGAAGGCTAGAGTGGTTCAAAGGCCAATGCAGCAAGTGGTGAGAAGCATCATGATGGTTTTGCAACTTGGTTACCTTTGGCACTTCATGAAAAAAGTCTTGTTACAAAAACCATGGACATGAGAACTTTGGTCCAATTCTGATTTTTAGAGCTCATGGAATGTTTGTGCATTGGTTTGAAGTGAACTAGAAGTTACAAATGGCCTTGGTTCATGATTTTGCAAAATTCACATTTGAGGCATGTCTTGAAAATCAATGATTTTAGCCAACTTTGTCACACCATAACTTTTGATCCAAGAAGAATTTGATCATGTTCTTGTACTTTTTGAAAAGGGAAAGATGTATTCTACAACTTTCATGACCAAAGTTTTTCCATTTGAAGCATTTTTGGATCAAGAATCAAGGCTTGAAAAATGACCTAAAATGAAACATTCTTGAAAAGTCAACTATGCCCAAAAAGTCAACATTTGCAAAAACTCCACATTCTTGAATTTTGTGAACTTCAACCTTCTTCCATGATCAAATAAAGATCATATACACTAAAAATGATGGAGATCACCCCTTGGTTGGGTCATTGGGGGCCTCATATGCCCTGATTTTGCACTGACTTGTCTGGAAAGTCAACCCTTGATCAGATGACTTCCCCATGGAATTTCTTCATGAAAATTGATATGCATACTCCCTATACCATATAGAGACCAATGGAAACAAGAATGACCAAAAAATTTGGAGTTATGGCCTCTGAAACCAAAACCCTAATTTTAGGTCAACTGTGCAGTCTAGCCTGAGTCTGCTTCCATACAAACCCTAGTTCTTGTGATTCTTTGGCATTCTTGACTTTGAGAGGGTGTAATATGATATAAGAACACACATGGACCCCTTGGAAGTGATTGATGGCCTTTGGAGTGGCTCAGGAGGCTCTTGGATTGCTCAGATCACAAACCCTAAGTGCAGATGACTTAGAAACTATGCAGTGAATCAAAATGTGATATGAGATGCTATGATTGAGTTTATGCATATGAAATGATCACAAGCCATGGTGTGAATGAGTGAGGGCAAATTTGGGGTGTTTACAGCTGCCCCTATTCAAACATGAGTTAGCTGTGCAGGATGTAAGCAATGGCTTAACAGGCAAACAAGATAACTTGTGGTTGAATACCCAAGACAGTCCAAAATTTGCACTCACAGAATGAAGAAGAAAAGGGATATAGATTGTAAAAGGAGAATAAAGTATATTGTAAAGTGTGGGAAATAGAGCAATGACGGGGACGGCCGACATGCTGGGGATAAAGGGTAAAGCCAAGACGGGGACGGCCGACTAGCTGGGAAAAGTAAGAAATTATGATGGGGATGGCCATCACGATAAAGTTGTAAAATTCTCTGGGGATCAATGAAACATGACGGGGGCGGCCATCAAGTTCATAAAGCAAAGTAACTGACGATGGGGACGGCCATCGGGCTAAAAAGAAAAGGGACCACGACGGGGACGGCCATCGGGTTAAAGAATAAATGAAATAAACAGATGATGGGGTACGGCCATCAAAGGTGAAGGACGATCACCTGGCAGGGGACGGCTGCTCTGTTGGGGAATAAAGGTAATATGATGGGGACGGCCATCAAAGGTGGAGGACGACCACCTGGAAGGGTACGGCTGCCGAAAATATCAACGATGGGGACGGCCATCGGATAAAAGGTCAACGATGGGGACGGCCATCGGATGAGCATGATGGAGGACGACCATCAAGAGGTGGAGGACGACCACCTAGCAGGGGACGGCTGCTCTCAGGGTCTATCATGACATAGGACGAATGCCAGATAACCAAAGATCAACAATGGGGACGGCCATTGGATAAAATGATGAAGGACGATCATCAAGAGGTGGAGGACGACCACCTAGCAGGGGACGGCTGCTAAATATCGACGATGGGTACGGCCATCGGATGAGCATGATGGGGGACGACCATCAAGAAGTGGAGGACGACCACTCAGCAGGGTACGGCTGCTCTCAGGGTTTATCGGGACACAGGACGGGTGTCAGATAAAAAGAAGATTCGTTTGTTGGTAATTTACTGGGGAAAAGTAAACACGGATGAGTGCTTACATCCAAGAAACAAAGGTATAAGTGTTTGGTACTTGTGTATAGATTAAAGATGCGGACGAGCATCCTTAAAACTATGATACGGACGAGTATCATGTGGAAACGAATACTGACGCGTGTTCCAAGATGATGATACGGACGAGTATCAACTGGTTAACAGAGAACACGGACGAGTGTTGCATCTGAAGGGACTCTTCTGGGGAATAGTAGACACGGACGAATGTCTATATTCAAGAAGTCATAAGTGTTTGACACAGTGTATGGATTAAAGATGCGGATGAGCATCCTTAAGACTATGATACGGACGAGTATCATGTAGAAACAAACGCTTGACGCATATTCTGAGATGATGATATGGACGAGTACCATCTGGTTAACAGAGAACATGGACCAATGTTGAATCTGCGGGGATATAAACTGTGTGTATGAGATACGGACGAGTATCTGTATGAGTACTGTAAAGATGAGTGTTTGTCTGCTGGGGAGGGTGACACGGACGAGTGTCAAGAGAGAAAAGTATTATAATATTAACAAGTATATAGGTTGTGAAAGTGTAAGTGACTGCGCTGGGGAGACGACACGGACGGGTGTCAAAAAGAGTATATACTGGTGTTTGTGAGTGCAAAGAGGGCGTCTTTGGCTTTCTGCTGGGGTATAACACGGACGGGTGCCAGAAAGAGTATATACCGGTGTTTGTGAATTGTGAGGCAGCTGCTTTTGCCAGGGATCCCGGTGGGGATTTTTCTTCTGTATGTTGATGAACCGTAATTATTCACAAATGTTGATTCGACACATGGCTTATGACTATGCTATGCATTTGATTTTTTCCGTAATGCTCCGTGTTAAAACAGAATGCTACGCTTTGGGAGTGAATATGATGCGAATGCTATGGTTATGCAAAGATACCGATCCGGGATTCGGATCCCGTTGCCATGAAGATCTCTGGTCGATCTGTTTGAAGTGGACATCCCAGCTGGGGATGAGATCATTGATAGATCTGATGACGTATCTGCTTGGGGATATAAGTCACTGATTAACATATCCTTGTAATATAGGGACCCAGCTGGGGTTTGTAGAAGTCTCCTGTACTCTGTTGTGACTCCCTCATGCGTTGCTCTTCTGAAAAGAGTCTGAGACTCTGTGGGGAGATGACTCCCTGATTCTTGCACTCTGCTGAGGAGGAATGATTGGTACTACGGCTGGGAGAGTTGTAGGTAACTCAGCTGGGGAGAGTAATGAGAGGCAACCCAACTGGGGGAGAAAGCACCTTGAGTGCTAAGACTGTCTGCTGGTTTGCTAGCTTGCTGGGATATAACTTGCATGCCCCAAGTTGCGTTCTGGATACCTGCAATCCTGCAAAGATAAGGAAACGCACAAAAGGTCCCGAGGCATCCTCAACTGGATTCCGTCATAGGAGTTAAGTACTTTCGAGAGCAATTACATTCCCTGCAAGCATGTGCTTTTATTTTTAGAGAAGAGCATCTGTACTTATGCAATTATATTTTTAGAGACATCAGACAACTCTTTTGCAAATAAAACTGTACAAAACGAAACATGACTGAAAAATCTAATTTTATTAGTTCACGCGCCCTGAATTGGCAAGATACAGTCAAAGAAACATATCTCCTGAAAGGAGGAGGCTGTTACAAATTGAGAAACAAAGTGCTGGCGATGTTGACGACGCTTTAAAGAGCTTCCTCTTCTACTATGACTCGTATGACAATGACGTTCTTCTCGTCTTGCTTTCTGAAGAAGGCTGATTCTGATTGAAGCTTGATCCTTTCGAAGCTTTCCAAGTGATATAGACGAATTCAGAATGCAGTCATTCGCTTATTCCCTTATCTTGCATGGATCGCCCTTTCGGGTTTTCAATCCATCGGGATACCCATTTTTGCCTGAGTTGTCCAATGCGGCTTTTCAACTCAGCGGGTGTACACATTTTTTGTTTATTTTCCCTTATTTTTGCCCGAGTCTTTTATTCTGTTTTTGACTCGCCGGGATGCCCTATTTTTGCCTGGACTTACATTCTGTTTTTATGTCCAGCGGGTCATTTTTATGCGAAGTATTTTCTAACTGTATCTGAATTCATAGGGGACGGGAAATCCTCACCATCCATGGTGCTGAGCATCAGTGCTCCACCGGAAAAAACTTTCTTTACCACAAATGGTCCTTCGTAATTTGGAGTCCATTTGCCCCTGTGGTCTGTATGAGGAGGGAGGATTCTCTTCAGCACAAGATCTCCTACTTGGTACTCTCGGTGCCTGACTTTCTGATCGAAGGCTTTCTTCATTCTCTTCTGATATAACTGCCCATGACAGATTGCAGCCAATCTTTTCTCTTCGATCAGGCTCAGTTGTTCGTATCGGGACCGAACCCATTCTGCTTCGTTCAGTTTAACATCCATTAATACTCGCAGAGAGGGTAATTCAACTTCAACTGGTAGGACTGCTTCCATACCATACACAAGTTGATACGGTGTTGCCCCAGTGGATGTCCTGATTGATGTGCGGTACCCATGCAAGGCAAACGGTAGCATCTCATGCCAGTCTTTGTACGTGACTACCATCTTCTGCACAATCTTCTTGATATTCTTATTTGCTGCCTCAACAGCGCCATTCATCTTTGGCCTGTAAGGAGAAGAATTGTGATGTTGAATCTTGAAGTCCCGGCATAGCTATGCCATCATTTTGTTGTTTAGATTGGAACCATTATCAGTAATGATTCGCTCGGGCACTCCATATCGACAGATGATATCTCTCTTCAGAAATCTGGCTACCACTTGTCTTGTGACGTTTGCATATGAGGCTGCTTCGACCCACTTAGTGAAATAGTCAATGGCGACCAGGATGAATCTGTGGCCATTTGAAGCAGTTGGCTCAATCTTGCCGATCATATCAATGCCCCACATGGCAAAGGGCCATGGTGAAGACATGATGTTCAAGGGATTGGGGGGTACATGCACTTTATCTGCATATATCTGGCATTTGTGGCATTTTCTGGTATAGGCACAACAGTCTGCATCCATTGTAATCCAGTAATAACCTGACCTTAGCAACTTCTTAGCCATGGCATGCCCTCCTGCATGGGTACCAAAAGATCCTTCGTGCACTTCATGCATCAACAAATCTGCTTCCGTCTTGTCAACACATCTGAGGAGTACCATATCAAAGTTCCTTTTGTATAAAGACCCATCAGTGTTCAGAAAGAAACTACCAGCAAGCCTTCTCAAAGTCTTCTTATCATTGGAAGATGCCCCGGGTGGGTATGTCTGATCCTCCAAGAAGCATTTAATGTCATGGAACCAAGGCTTATCATCTTTGACAACTTCTGCTGCGAACACATATGCTGGTCTATCAAGTCTGGACACTGAAATCTGAGGTACAAAGTTAGCAGCTTGAACTTTGATCATGGATGAAATGGTAGCGAGAGCATCTGCAAACTGATTCTCGTCCCGAGGGATATACTCAAGCTTGACTGTTGTGAAGAAAGTCAATAACCTTCTTGTATAATCCCTGTAAGGTATTAGATGATCCTGGTGAGTGTACCATTTTCCGTTGGTTTGATTAACTACCAGGGCTGAATCCCCGAATACAGTCAATGTCTTGATCCTGAGGTCAATGGCTTCCTCAAGACCCATAATGCAAGCTTCGTATTCAGCTTCGTTGTTAGTGCAGTTGAAAGTGAGTTTTGCCGAGAAAGGCATATGAACTCCCTTAGGTGTAATGAGTACCGCACCAACACCACGACCATTCATGTTAACAGCCCCATCAAACATCATAGTCCATTCTTCTTCAGGGTCAGGGCCTTCAGTGTGGATAGGCTCTTCATGATCTTTTGCTTTAATGAACATGATGTCTTCATCAGGGAAGTCAAACCTCATAGGCTGGTAGTCGTCAATGGGTTGCTCATCAAGATACTCAGATAGTACACTGCCCTTGATGGCTTTCTGAGAGGTGTACTGGATGTCATATTCTGTGAGGATCATTTGCCATCTTGCAACCCGTCCGGTAAGAGCTGGCTTCTCGAATATGTACTTAACCGGGTCCATCTTTGAGATCAATAGAGTAGTGTGGGTCAACATATACTGTCTCAGTCGGCGAGCAGCCCACGCTAAAGCACAGCAAGTTTTCTCGAGCAGTGAATAACGTTGTTCACAGTCGGTAAACTTTTTGCTTAGGTAGTATATTGCATACTCTTTTCGACCAGACTCGTCATGCTGGCCCAGCACACACCCCATTGACTCTTCTAATACCGTCAAATACATTATCAGAGGTCTTCCTTCAACTGGAGGCATAAGGATTGGAGGTTCTTGTAAGTACTCCTTGATCTTGTCAAAAGCCTTCTGGCAGTCTTCGTTCCACCTGACCGTCTGTTCTTTTCTTAACAGCTTGAACAAGGGTTCACAGGTTGCTGTAAGGTGAGATATGAACCGTGAAATGTAGTTCAATCGACCTAAGAACCCTCGAACTTCTTTCTCAGTTTTCGGTGCAGGCATCTCTTGAATAGCTTTGACTTTATCAGGGTCAACTTCAATCCCCTTCTCGCTTACAATAAAGCCCAGCAGCTTACCGGATCGCACCCCGAATGTGCACTTGTTGGGGTTCAGCTTTAATTGGTACTTCCTCAGACGCTTGAATAACTTCAGTAGATTCACCAGGTGATCTTCCTCAGTAAGGGACTTGGCAATCATGTCATCCACATAACACTCTATTTCTTTATGGATCATATCGTGGAATAATGTTACCATAGCCCGTTGGTATGTTGCACCGGCATTCTTGAGCCCAAATGGCATTACCTTGTAGCAGAACGTGCCCCAGGGTGTGATGAAGGTTGTCTTCTCCATGTCTTCAGGTGACATTTTAATATGATTGTATCCTGAAAATCCATCCATGAAGGAGAATACCGAGAACTGAGCCGTGTTATCTACCAATACGTCAATGTGAGGTAATGGGAAGTCATCTTTCGGGCTGGCTCTGTTCAGATCCCGGTAGTCAACACACATCCTTACTTTGCCGTCTTTCTTAGGCACAGGTACTATGTTAGCAACCCACGGCGGATAGCTAGTTACAGCAAGGAACCCGGCGTCCCACTGCTTTTGTACCTTTTCCTTGATTTTCATAGCCATGTCTGGGCGAGTACGGCGCAGCTTCTGTTTGACTGGTGGGCATTCTTACCTCAACGGCAGCTTGTGCACAACAATATCGGTGTCCAATCCTGGCATATCTTGATAAGACCAAGCAAACACATCCACATACTCTTGAAGCAGATCAATCAGTTGTCTCTTCACTGAGTCTTGCAGGCAGGCCCCGATTTTAACCTCTTTCACGTCTTCGTCTGTACCAAGATTAATCACTTCAACCTCCTCCTGGTGAGGAGTAATAACCTTTTCCTCTTGTCTTAGCAACCTGGCTAGCTCTTCAGGAAGCTCATACTCTTCTTCAACCCTTTCATCAGCTTGATTGATCGGATTGTCAAAGTCATACGATGTCATAGCCGTGCTGTTGTCGGTGCTGTCTGGAAGGTACTCTCTGCAAGGGTTCAGTTTGTTTATTTTAGTGATTGATTTTAATCTTGCTTAGAAAAAGTGAAATAAAGTTATCATTTTGAAAACATCGCCATTTATTTTTGTACAAAAAGAAAAATGGAAAACAGTGAGCAGAAAAGAAAAAGACTCGTTTGCAAAAAGATGTCTGATATTTCATTAATTAATCTTGTTTGCACAAAAGTACAGATGGCCCTGATTACAAAATGAGTCTTGTCGTCTTGGGCAAGATGCAAGACTTTAATGCATGCTATAAAAATATAGGAAATAATAATTACTCTGCATGAGTAACTCTTATAATTTCCTGGGAAGACCAGTTCGAGATACTGCTCCCCGGGATCTTTGGACGAATCCAATTCTCCAGATTGCGCTCCTCTTCCAGCTCGTCTTCCAAATTGTTGATAGCATCAGGGGTGAGCATCCCCCCACTGACAAAACCGGGCTTTTCAGCAGCCTTTGCTTGATGTTGTTGAGTTGGTCTGTAACCCAACCCAAACTTGTCCTTCTTCTCCTCCACAGCTAAAACCTTGCCCCAGCCTTGGGCAGTTCCCTCTTCAACAACCTTCCGGGCTTGTTGATAAGATGACATGGAGATTCCAGATACAGCAGATGCTTCATTGACATTCAAGGCCTCAAATCCTTGGCTCATTGTTTCATGGATCTCCCCATCCATCTCAATATACTTATAGGTAGCCAGGTGGCTGACAAAAATGTCCTCCTCTCCGCAGATTGTAACGATTTGACCCTCCCACTCATATTTTAACTTCTGGTGAAGGGTAGAGGTCACGGCGCCAGCAGCGTGAATCCATGGCCTACCCAACAAACAGCTGTAGGCAGGCTGAATGTCCATCACATAGAAGATAGTTTTAAAGGTCTGCGGGCCAATCGTTATGGGCAACTCGATCTCTCCCAGAACCGATCTCTTTGAACCATTAAAGGCTCTCACCACCAGGTTGTTGGGTCTCAATGCCAATCCATCATATTCTAGCTTCACCAGGGCCTTTTTAGGTAGGACATTGAGGGATGACCCCGTGTCTACCAGCACATGGGAAAGGACAGCACCTTTGCATTCCATGGTTATGTGCAAGGCTTTGTTGTGGTTGCGGCCTTCCGTTGTCAAATCAGTATTGGTGAACCCTAGTCTGTGACTAGCATTAACATTTCCAACTACAGCTTCCAGCTGATTGACAGTGATCTCTTCAGGCACGTAAGCTGCGTGCAAGACTTTGAGTAGTGCATTCCGATGGGCCTCGGAGCACATAAGCAATGATAGGATTGAGATCTTGGAAGGCGTCTGATGAAGCTGATCCACTATTTTATAATCACTCTTTTTGATGATTCGCATGAACTCATCAACCTCTTGGTCAAAGGGTGTCTTCAAAGCTTCCTTAACAGCTTGATCTTCCTGCACAGGGCCCTTCCCTTTTGCCTTGGCAGCAGCTTCTGCTTCGGCAGTGGGTCTCTGAATTTGTGGGGCGAAGAGACGTCTGCTTCGGGTGAAGCCTCCGCCTCCTCCCACATTGTCCACTTGTAGTGCAGGGGTTGATGATTCAAAAGTGATCTTCTGTCCTTCACAGTACAGGTCAGAGCCGTAATGCCAGGGGATGGCATTACTGCTTTCATAGGGTACCGGTCCAGGCACCGTGATAGTGACTGGACTGACTGCAGCTGCGGAATGAATTGTGATAGTCTGTGGATTGTAATAAATTGTAACTGGTGCTCTGACGGGAGCAGCACCTTCTGAGTTGTAGGCAGAGTTGTTTTCAGGATCGTAGAATATGGTGACAGTAGAGACATCTTCATGATTTGTTGCTGGTGTTGTAGGAGACAATGGCGGAAGGATGGATGCTGTTGTTGTAGGAGCTTCATAATGGAGTGGTGCTGGAGTTGTAGAAGAAAAATTTGTTGATAACTGATCAGTTGAGACGATAGATGAAGTACTTGTTGATGAAGCCGAAGAATTGTCAGGAACAATGGTTGTTGCAGTTGTAGGAGGTTCTGGAGTTGTTGCTGTTGAGATTGCTGGATTTGTAGGAAATGATGTGGTGATCTGGAGTTGGCCACTCTGAATAAGACCGTCTATGCCATTCCTCAGGTTATCGCACCCATTGACTGAAATATTGCAGTAAGCACACCCCAACTCACACCCCGGGAACATTTGACATTCGAGGAGTTGAGCCTTAATTTCCACCAACGGTGTCCGGATCTGACCCACACTGGTTATTAAATAAGACGTCTTGTCTTCTTCAATAGCGTTAATTCTGGGACCACCGTGGTTTGGCATCGGGTTCTTATTGACATTGGGTGGTGGTGCGAAATTCAGAGCTTTTGAGTCTACCAGGTCTTGTACCTTCATATGCAGAGCTCTGCACTTTTCTGTACTGTGGCCAGGTGCGTTTGAATGGAAGGTACATCTGGCGTTGGAGTCATAGTTCCTGGGTAGACTGTTGGGATCTGGAGGTGCCAGCGTCCTTAGCTCAACTAGGTTGAGTTTCAGGAGTTGTGGCAGCAATGTAGCATATGGCATAGGGATCGGATCGATCACCCTATTAGCTTGAGGTGGCCTCTGCTGAAATGGCCTTTGTTGACTGTTGTTGTTGGTGTTGGTGTTGTTGTAATTCCTTGGAGGATACTGAGATTGCTGGTGGTACTGAGGTTGTTGCTGATAGTTTTGCTGCGGAGGTTGATAGACTGGTTGAGGATGAGCCGGAGCAGGAATAGTGACTGCTGCTACAGACCTGTGGACATATTGGGGCCTGCCCCTGTTGGTGTGGATGGCATTGGTCTCGCCAGTTCTTCTCGGGCCTGCAAAAGGTTTTCTTGTACTACTGGACGAGCTTGCACCGTTGTCTGAGATCTTACCCATCTTCAATAGGCTTTCAATTCTCTCCCCAGCTATGACAACATCTGCAAAGCTAGTGGAAGAGAAAGCAGCCAGCCTGTCAATATAAGTTCCCTGAAGGGTGTTCATAAACATATCTGCCATTTCCCTTTCAGACATAGGTGGTTGAACAGCAGTAGCCAGTTGCCTCCATCTCTGGGCATATTCTCGGAAACTTTCCCTTGACGACTGTGACATTCCCATTAGGAGGGTCCTGTTGGGTGCCATGTCTAAATTGTACTGATACTGTCTGATAAAGGCCTCTGCCAGGTCTTTCCAGCATCTGATAGTTGCCCTTGTCAAGTGAGAGTACCATTCTCTTGAAGCTCCTGTCAAGCTGTCTTCGAAATAGAACATCCAGAGCTTCTCATCCATAGTGTAGGCCTTCAGCCTCCCCAGAAATGATTGTAAATGAGTCCGGGGGCATGAAGTCCCGTTGTATTTTTCAAAACAAGGAGGCTTGAACTTATGGGGAATCCTGACCCCGTCTACCAAGCCCATGTCCATGACATCGAAACCCAGAGAGTTTTGAGACTCTAAGGACCTCAACTTCTCAGCTATCTCATCTAGCCTTCTATCATAAGCTTCTTCCCCAGCACCCATTACCGTGAACTGGTCCTCTTGGGGGTCTTCTTGAAGTACCCTAGCTGCGGTGGCAGTCCCTTGAACATTTGCAGGAATATTGACCTCAGGATGGAGGTGTGGTCCAAATACAGGGGGATTTACATGAGTTTGGACCCTTTCATTGTTGCTGGTGCCGGCAGTCCCTATATGTGGATCCTCTTGATTCTGCCTTTCCACCATGGCCCTCAACCTTTCCTGGCTCTGAGCCATGTTGTTCATCACTTCCATAAACTGAGTCATTTGATTCCTCATCTCTAGCCTTTCATTTGCCATTTGATTTCTGACCTCAGTAAGGTCCTGCTGCATCTGATCCATTTGAATTCCCGGAAGGTTGCTACGGGTCGGATAACGGTGCGGACGGTTGAGGGGAAAAACTCGGCGCCGAGCAATAGTTCCTGAATATTACAACAGAGTTAGCAACAACAAGACAAAAACCTACAAAACAAACAAAGGGTTAGCATGCAATGCAGTATGCTTATTTGCTCTCAAGGTATCCGGCTTGGCATTCAGTTTTGACCCTTTCCAGACCCTTGAAGATGCTGTTGTTGTTGCTTGAAGAAAACTCAGATGAAGCAAACTAACACAAATATATTACAGAAGGTGAAATAATACAACTTGTTCATTTTACAACACAAGCCCTCTAAGGGGTCAAAATACATTACAAGAAAATAAAAGTACATGGAAAGAAAGCAACAACAAACAAATGGTCAAACACCAAGACCAAACTCATCCTCACGAACTTCCTTGAGAAGTGCTTCGGTCACAGGATCATCCGGACGCTCCGTGAGATTCCTGATGAGGAGATTCCGGGTTGTAACAGCTGTAGTGAGCTTCTTGTGCTGAGTTTGGTCTTTTGACCTCTTCACTCCAGCTTTGATCTTCAGTTCTGATATCTCCCTCTGGGCTGCTGCCAGGGCTTCTTGCTGTTCTCTTGCACTAGCTTCCAGTTGCTCCATCTTGTCTTGAACTCTCTTGTCCTCCAGGGTACGAGCCTCGGTGATCCTGACCCACCGGGCTTGACTCTCCCTCAGGTACAAATCTGTCCTTGCTCTCTGGAACTGGGCTTCTTTGCAAGCATTCTTCAGAATTTGCTCTCCAGCTTTAGACTTTTTGATATAATCCCCAGACTTCTCAATTTTAGTCAGATGCTCTACTCTCAACTTCTCCAACCTTTCAATCTCCCTCATACCCTCACTCCTCTCCCGGAGGGTCTTCTGCAAAGCCTGGGTTAACTTCTCATTTCTTTCCTTCAAGCTCTCAAACTCTTCCAAACTGACGGTGGCAGGGGGTGGTGCCGAAGATGACTCAGGCATGTCTTCTATGGTAAAGGGCATCCCAGAGAATTGGGCCCTGGACGGGACCACTCATAATATTGTGCTGATGCCACATTGTTACACTTCCCCAAGATGGTTACCCCCTTAGTCTGCATATTATCCCAGGCCCAGGCTTCCTGCCTAACAATTGCCAGACTAATCTTGTTCTCACAATAAAGAGTTTCAACCAAGTCCTGTGCCTTAGGGGTGTGGACTAGGGCATAGCCCAGTTGCCTTCTGAACAGCAGAGGGTTGTAATTAATACTACCCTTAACTCCTATTAGGGGCACATTGGGAAAATGCCCACAGCTGGTGATGATATCCCTACCCTTGGTGCTTTGAGTACACCATCTGATGTCTTCTGAAGTTAGAACTGTGAGTCTCTTAGCCCAGTTACTCTGCTGACGAGGATTTAGAAATGCATCTGTCCTGGTTAAATGCCTGAGAAGCCAAGTATGGAACAAAGGAGCACAACACCTCACTAATCTTCCCCTTTGCTTTTCATTCCTTTGATGCACTGAATAGTAGAGATCTCCCAATAAAGTGGGCACTGGGTTCTGCAAGATGAAAAGATGGACTGCATTCTTGCTAATAAATTGAGGCTCATCTGCAAACAATACAACTCCATATATACTCAAAGCCAATAAAGCACAGACAGCTTTCCACTCCCCTAGGGAAGCCTTCAGGGTAGCTTGAGAGATCAAGAAATCCAGATGAAAACCAGGGATTCCAGCTTTAGAGGTCATATGCTGCTTAATCAAAACAGGTTCCAAATGCAAAGCCTTTGCTACTTCTTCATTAGCAGGAAAGACCATCTCAGGGTTGAAAGGGATTCCACCCCTGATTGGCATACCAACCAATGATGAGTATTCTTCTAATAGAGGACCCAACTGAAAGTCTTGGAAAGTGAAACATCTCAGTGGGGGATCATAAAACTGAATGCAAGTGTGGATCAGGCTTCTCTGTGATGGGTCCAGATCCATAACCAAATCAAGTATATCTCCATAGTTTTCCCTGAACAAGGATATGTGATCTGGAGTGATCAGGGTCTGAATCCTCCTGATGTCAGATAGCTCTGGCTGGAAAAAGTGATAGGTGATATTGCTCTTTTTAGGAGCCATGATGCTGAGACTGAGCAAAGACAAGTGATGATGATAACACTGAAGAATGAGCCACTGATTGGCTGGTGCAGATAACTGAAGTAGATAGTTGAAGCAAATGCTGATGAAGATAGGTCAATACTGAAGATGGGGTCAAAACCAGAACCAAATGAAGATGGATACCCTGAAACACAAATAAGCAAATGTCAATATGATGCAATGAGTATGTATGCAAATGATATGCGAGGGTTTGTGACTGAGCTGGATCTGATCAAATGCCTTGGTATGGGCCCAAGACATATTCAAGAATACCAGATGGAGGTCTATAAATCCAGTAACCAAGGTGGGGGACTCAAATAAAGAGCCACATGTCCAGGGTTTAGAATCACAAGAACTGTCCAACATGGAGTACTCTTAACAAATCAAAGTAACCGGGTATTCTGAGGTCAAGGTACCTGCAAACCTGTAAACAACCCAACCCCCTCACAGGTGATGCTCTAGAACAAGGATCCTCAGACTCGGATCAGTTATGAGAAGTGTAAACACTTCTAACCCGGAGGTACAGTGTTTACAATAACCATAAAAGTTCCTCCTCTAATTCACCTCAGTTTCTGAAGGTCAAAACTAAAGGTCATCCAGACTTAGCAGGCTTCCCAGATAGCCCTGGCATTGCAGAAAATCTGCAACACAGAGTTCTCAAGAAGAAACCCATATCTGAACCGTGTTTCATATTCCCGCACCAGACCGAAATGGAATGGGAAAGAATATGATTCACTCTAGCCTAGGTGTCACTCAGGTCCCAGGTATAGGACCTTAACTCTCAATGGAACACCCACCCACCAAAGCAAACAAACAGATCCAGCCAGCAGCACAGTATGACAATATGAATATATATGCATAAAGCTATAAAGAAAGCAGTAAACAAAACTGTACATAAGGCAAAAATAAATACAAATATACAAACACAAATAAGCACATAACACCCCAGTAAACAACAAATCAAACAAGCACTAGGAGGAACTCACAAAAAGAACCAGAAGCCCTGGTTGCAGTATAAGCATCCCCAGCAGAGTCGCCAAGCTGTCGCTCCCGAAGATTTGCATCCCGGTACAAGCGCGAACGGTCGACGAAAGGGACAATGAGAACACACAGCAGTGAACTCACTGGAGATGAATAGAGTCGCCAGCTAGGCATTTTTATCCCGGAGGAAAGGCAATGCTGCATAGAC
This sequence comes from Lathyrus aphaca, assembly GCA_963966055.1. Taxonomy (NCBI): domain Eukaryota; kingdom Viridiplantae; phylum Streptophyta; class Magnoliopsida; order Fabales; family Fabaceae; genus Lathyrus; species Lathyrus aphaca. The sequence goes on along the minus strand of OZ014524.1, from coordinate 377,365,432 downwards.
CTAGAAAAAGAATGGATAAGACGGTTGCGAACCAGAGAGACTGAGAAAGGGGGTTGGTTACAACCTGGGAAGGTATTAGCACCCAGATTGTCCGTCGTACTCGACGGGATCCACGCTTAAAAGATTTGTGTTTTAAAGGGGTAGTGTCAGTGCAATTTGTGTATAAAGAGCTGGAAAAGGATGTACAGGTGTCAGTGTAAAAGAAATGAAGTGTATAAGTGAAGTGTCAGTGTAAGAACAAGAATAAAATGCTCAAGATCATGAGGCTTAAGAATAAAGCTGGAAAGAGGGGGAATATACAGAGACTTTTGTTCGATAACTGTTAAGTTATGCCTACGTATCCTCTCGTGCAATGAGGAAGTCAGAACACCGTAGTTCGACCCAAAGAGACTGAAAGATGAATTGACTTATGAACTGCTTACTTGCCTATGCTCAAGTGTATGATCTGTCTGGCACAGATGCAAACTGTCTTGCATTAGACGGAAGAAGCGAGTTCTCGTTTATGAATGAATGAGATGAGGAAAGAATCCCGAAGGAGACGATTATTGTTTGTTTTTGTGTTTTCAGTCTTTTATTGCTTTTGAAAGTTTGTCGTGAGTTAATGAGCTTAAACCTAAATCAATGGGTTAGTAAACTCATCACATCTTCCCTCTGATTAAGGGTAATGAGAATACCTTAAGTGTGAAGTCAGATTCTCACACTTAATCACTTTTGGTATAGGATTAAGATCATTAACCTATTTGTGGTTATTTAGATGTTTTTGGTGTTTTTGTTTAGTGTTGAGTAATGAGGCTAAGCCATAATCAAGGATTAAACAGACTCATTACACCATCCTAATAGAAGGATAATAGATGAGGATGTTTAAGCTGAGGAAGACTCCTCAACTTAATCCATGATTAGGGATTAAACTCATGACAAAACAAGGCCCTTATTAAGTGGATTTTACTTAATGATATGATGATGAAGTGTTTTTTAGGGTTTGTAAGACAACTTGAGGGGGACTTGTCCATTAACACTAGGGTTAGTCCTTCTTAACCAATTAAGGAAGAATTAGAACCCTAATGCAAGGCCCAAGTTACAAGTGTGATGTCTTGATGATTATTAAGTGAATTGATTAAGAGATTTAAACACATTAAGGGTTTAACACTTAGGATTAAAGTTATACACTCCATCCTAAGAGAAGGATGCAGGCATAAGCTTAATCACAAAGCCTTAAAGCCTTTAGGGTTTAGTCCCTGATTATGAGATGAGAAGAGAAGACTCAAAAAAGACACAAAGGTAAAACTAAGAGGGGAGACTAATCAAAACCCTAATCATTGTCATGCTTGGTTGTTCCTAAGGTTTGTGAGGTTTTCAAGGGAAGTCATCAATGGAACCACCAGGAAGCAGATGAAAGGATCAAGAGAAGCAAAGCAACTTGCTTCATTCAAGAAGTCAAGTCACTTGAAGAAAGAAAGTGGGAAGAAGAAGAATGAGCAAGCTCAAACTCAAACACAAACAAAGATGCAGCAATGGATGCAAGAGAGATGAAAAGAAAAGTTATGAGAAGTGAAGGCAAATTCACTTCTCAAAGTTACTTACCACCTGAAAGGTTAGAAGAAAAATGCAATGCAATGCAAAATGGGATGAGATGACATGATGAGAAACAAAACCAGAAGCATTTACATGATGCTAATGATGCAATGAGATGCTACAAGCATGAGGCAGCACATGGGAGTGATCATACAAGTTCATGAATGCAAATGAAGCAAGTTAAGAAGCAAGGACATACATGAAAAGTTATGAAGTGCACATGGCATACAACATGGCAAATATGTGATGCAATGATCAAACATGCTTTCAATATGTCTTAGGATGTCAAATGAGTCAAAAGGATGCTTGAAATGTCATGGCAAGTCATGTTATGCAAGGGAATGCAAGATGGATGCATATGGAAGCCCAAATTAGGGTTTATGAACCAAACATCAAACAAAAATCAAAATCAGAAGCAAACCCTAAGATAAAAAAAAGGAAAATGCCACACAAAGGATCCCTAATCCTATACTAAACCAAAGCCCAAAGGAGAGGTCTCAACTCCTAACCAATTTCAAGATATGATTTTTACAAGTTATTAGGGTTTTTAGGGCTTCTAAACAAAAGAAATGTCAAACAATTAGAAAATGCAAGATCAAATCATGGCCTTTTAATCCCAAAAACTACATGCTAAACACAATGCAATGCAAGAAGAATCAATGTCCAACTCTTCATAAATAGGCAGAAATGATTTTTTGAACTTAGGATCAAAATAATGCACAAAAATGATTTTAATTCAATGAAAAACTCTTAAAATGCATCAAGACCAAAAAATAAATTTGTTTTGAAGGTTGGACAATGTTTCTAAATATCTTAGAACATTTCATGAATTTTTTGGTGATTTTTAAATACCTAAAAGTATTTTTAATAAATTAATTTCCATTAATCAATTAAAAATAATCTTTTAAATATTTAAAAATACTTTTTTAATGATAAAAATGAAAATGAAAATATTTTTGTGTCTTAAAAATTAATAAAACTCATGAGAAAAAGTTTCATAATTTTTAAACATTTTTTACTATTTTAAATTAAATATGCAAGTTAAATGAAAAAGAAATGAAAATAAATTAAAATTAAAGGAAAGTATTCAGATCTGATGGATGAGATTTGAACTGGGGTGAAGGTCATTGACCACGCGCGCTATCCAAGGGTCCTGGTTGGCTCTGATTTAATTAATTTAATTGAGTTTAATTAAACTAAATAAAAAGATTAGGGCTAATTGAATGCATCTGGGCCTTCTATTCGCGCGGCAAGTCAACAAGTCAGCTCAATCCAACGCCCCATATTCAAACACACTTAATGACCTGAGATTAGGGCTAACCACACTCAGGTGACCGGAGAGAAGCTCCGGTCATCTTCTCCGGCACCCCAAAAACCCTAAAACATGATTCAGGCACCTATTCCACAAATTAAACACACCTAAGTGATCCTCTAACAACCTAGGTCATGAATCCACCCTCAAATAACATTTAAACCCCAAGAATCATGCAAATCGAAGAAAATAAAATCCACGGGCAAAATTTCAGAGGGATCATACAAACTCATTTTTCACTTATTTTTGATTCTGAAACCAACCCCATGATCAGCAAGACATGAGCAATCATATTATAACTTAAAATGCAAGCTTTGGGAGAAAGTGTTCATGTTCATACCTGAGCTGGAAAGCTTCAAAACTGAGCTTCCAGAGCCTCCTTTGCGTGCAAATGGACTTCCTTGTCTCCCCTGATGCTAATGGAAGGCTTCAAAGCTCTTGTGGATGGCTGATTTGTGAGGAACAGTTCTGGTGTAGCAGATAGCACAGTCAAGAATGGGGAGGTTTCAGGCCATTCCAATGGTGGATTCCTGCTCCCTTAGGTGTGCTTGACTTGTTGGTGAAGGAAAATGATGTGTTTGATGGCTGGATAAAGGGATTCGAAGAGTTCTGGTTTTGAGGATGAGAAATGGTGAAGCTCAATTCATGAGGGTTTCAGGCTTGAATCTTGTTGGTTTCTACTCAATGAAACATGGTGTGATGATTGGTGAAAATGGTTTGGATGTTTGAAGTTTGTGGAGGCAGATTCGAAGAGTTTTGCAAAATGAGGTGTTTTTGTGTATGTGATGTTAGGGAGTGTTTCAGCCTTGCTTCTTCATATGTTTGGCTTGCCAAAGGATAGTATAAACAATTGCAAGTGGCCAGAGGATGTGACATGGCCTGTGGTGATTGGGATGTTTGCTTTTGCCAAAAGTCCACTTTTTGTGTAAGAGAGGTATGGCTTGGTTCTAGCTTGGTACAAGGGCTAGGGCTGGCGCAGCATGGTGTGTATGGAAGGCTAGAGTGGTTCAAAGGCCAATGCAGCAAGTGGTGAGAAGCATCATGATGGTTTTGCAACTTGGTTACCTTTGGCACTTCATGAAAAAAGTCTTGTTACAAAAACCATGGACATGAGAACTTTGGTCCAATTATGATTTTTAGAGCTCATGTAATGTTTGTGCATTGGTTTGAAGTGAACTAGAAGTTACAAATGGCCTTGGTTCATGATTTTGCAAAATTCACATTTGAGGCATGTCTTGAAAATCAATGATTTTAGCCAACTTTGTCACACCATAACTTTTGATCCAAGAAGAATTTGATCATGTTCTTGTACTTTTTGAAAAGGGAAAGATGTATTCTACAACTTTCATGACCAAAGTTTTTCCATTTGAAGCATTTTTGGATCAAGAATCAAGGCTTGAAAAATGACCTAAAATGAAACATTCTTGAAAAGTCAACTATGCCCAAAAAGTCAACATTTGCAAAAACTCCACATTCTTGAATTTTGTGAACTTCAACCTTCTTCCATGATCAAATAAAGATCATATACACTAAAAATGATGGAGATCACCCCTTGGTTGGGTCATTGGGGGCCTCATATGCCCTGATTTTGCACTGACTTGTCTGGAAAGTCAACCCTTGATCAGATGACTTCCCCATGGAATTTCTTCATGAAAATTGATATGCATACTCCCTATACCATATAGAGACCAATGGAAACAAGAATGACCAAAAAATTTGGAGTTATGGCCTCTGAAACCAAAACCCTAATTTTAGGTCAACTGTGCAGTCTAGCCTGACTCTGCTTCCATACAAACCCTAGTTCTTGTGATTCTTTGGCATTCTTGACTTTGAGAGGGTGTAATATGATATAAGAACACACATGGACCCCTTGGAAGTGATTGATGGCCTTTGGAGTGGCTCAGGAGGCTCTTGGATTGCTCAGATCACAAACCCTAAGTGCAGATGACTTAGAAACTATACAGTGAATCAAAATGTGATATGAGATGCTATGATTGAGTTTATGCATATGAAATGATCACAAGCCATGGTGTGAATGAGTGAGGGCAAATTTGGGGTGTTTACAGCAGGCAAACGATCTATACAAAGATCCATTCCCTGGTTCAAGATATTTTTCAGAAGAACTAATCCTGACGTTCTTTTGGCCATTGAATAGCAGGCAAACGATCTGTACAAAGATCCATTCCCTGGTTCAAGATATTTTTCATAAGAACTAATCCTGACGTTCTTTTGGCCTTTGAATAGCAGGCAAACGGTCTATACAAAGATCCATTCCCTAGTTCAAGAAAATTTTCAGAAGAACTAATCCTGACGTTCTTTTGGCCCTTGAATAACAGGCAAACGATTTGTACAAAGATCCATTCCCTGGTTCAAGATATTTTTCAGAAGAACTAATCCTGACGTTCTTTTGTCCCTTGAATAGCAGGCAAACGACCTGTACAAAGATCCATTCCCTGGTTCAAGATATTTTTCAGAAGAACTAATCCTAACGTTCTTTTGGCCCTTGAATAGCAGGAAAACGGTCTATACAAAGATCCATTCCCTGGTTCAAGATATTTTTCAGAAGAACTAATCCTGACGTTCTTTTGGCCCTTGAATAGCAGGAAAACGGTCTGTAAAAAGATCCATTCCCTGGTTCAAGACATTATTCAGAAGAACAAATCCTGACGTTCTTTTGGCCCTTGAATAGCAGGCAAACGGTCTATACAAAGATCCATTCCCTGGTTCAAGATATTTTATAGAAGAACTAATCCTGACGTTCTTTTGGCCCTTGAATAGCAGGCAAACGGTCTGTACAAAGATCCATTCCCTGGTTCAAGATATTTTTCTGAAGAACTACTCCTGACGTTCTTTTGACCTTGAATAGCAGGCAAACGGTCTATACAAAGATCCATTCCCTGGTTCAAGATATTTTTCAGAAGAACTAATCCTGACGTTCTTTTGGCCTTTGAATAGCAGGCAAACGGTCTATACAAAGATCCATTCCCTAGTTCAAGAAAATTTTCAGAAGAACTAATCCTGACGTTCTTTTGTCCCTTGAATAGCAGGCAAACGATCTGTACAAAGATTCATTCCCTGTTTCAAGATATTTTTCAGAAGAACTAATCCTGACGTTCTTTTGGCCCTTGAATAGCAGGAAAACGGTCTATACAAAGATCCATTCCCTGGTTCAAGATATTTTTCAGAAGAACTAATCCTGACGTTCTTTTGGCCCTTGAATAGCAGGCAAACGGTCTGTAAAAAGATCCATTCCCTGGTTCAAGACATTATTCAGAAGAACAAATCCTGACGTTCTTTTGGCCCTTGAATAGCAGGCAAACGGTCTATACAAAGATCCATTCCCTGGTTCAAGATATTTTATAGAAGAACTAATCCTGACGTTCTTTTGGCCCTTGAATAGCAGGCAAACGGTCTGTACAAAGATCCATTCCCTGGTTCAAGATATTTTTCAGAAGAACTACTCCTGACGTTCTTTTGACCTTGAATAGCAGGCAAACAGTCTATACAAAGATCCATTCCCTGGTTCAAGATATTTTTCAGAAGAACTAATCCTGACGTTCTTTTGGCCTTTGAATAGCAGGCAAACGGTCTATACAAAGATCCATTCCCTAGTTCAAGAAAATTTTCAGAAGAACTAATCCTGACGTTCTTTTGGCCCTTGAATAACAGGCAAACGATTTGTACAAAGATCCATTCCCTGGTTCAAGATATTTTTTAGAAGAACTAATCCTGACGTTCTTTTGTCCCTTGAATAGCAGGCAAACGATCTGTACAGAGATCCATTCCCTGGTTCAAGATATTTTTCAGAAGAACTAATCCTGACGTTCTTTTGGCCCTTAAATAGCAGGAAAACGGTCTATACAAAGATCCATTCCCTGGTTCAAGATATTTTTCATAAGAACTAATCCTGACGTTCTTTTGGCCCTTGAATAGAAGGCAAACGGTCTGTAAAAAGATCCATTCCCTGGTTCAAGACATTATTCAGAAGAACAAATCCTGACGTTCTTTTGGCCCTTGAATAGCAGGCAAACGGTCTATACAAAGATCCATTCCCTGGTTCAAGATATTTTTCAGAAGAACTAATCCTGACGTTCTTTTGGCCCTTGAATAGCAGGAAAACGGTCTATACAAAGATCCATTCCCTGGTTCAAGATATTTTTCAGAAGAACTAATCCTGATGTTCTTTTGGCCCTTGAATAGCAGGCAAACGATCTGTACAAAGATCCATTCCCTGGTTCAAGATATTTTTCAGAAGAACTAATCCTGACGTTCTTTTGGCCCTTGAATAGCAGGAAAACGGTCTATACAAAGATCCATTCCCTGGTTCAAGATATTTTTCAGAAGAACTAATCCTGACGTTCTTTTGGCCCTTGAATAGCAGGCAAACGATCTGTATAAAGATCCATTCCCTGGTTCAAGAAAGTTTTCAGAAGAACTAATCCTGACGTTCTTTTGGCCCTTGAATAGTAGGCAAACGATCTATACAAAGATCCATTCCCTGGTTCATGATATTTTTCAGAAGAACTAATCCTGACGTTCTTTTGGCCCTTGAATAGCAGGAAATCGGTCTATACAAAGATCCATTCCCTGGTTCAAGATATTTTTCAGAAGAACTAATCCTGACGTTCTTTTGGCCCTTGAATAGCAGGCAAACGATCTGTATAAAGATCCATTCCCTGGTTCAAGAAAGTTTTCAGAAGAACTAATCCAGACGTTCTTTTGGCCCTTGAATAGCAGGAAAGCGGTCTATACAAAGATCCCTTCCCTGGTTCAAGATATTTTTCAGAAGAACTAATCCTGACGTTCTTTTGGCCCTTGAATAGCAGGCAAACGATCTGTACAAAGATCCATTCCCTGGTTCAAGATATTTTTCAGAAGAACTAATCCTGACGTTCTTTTGGCCCTTGAATAGCAGGAAAACGGTCTATACAAAGATCCATTCCCTGGTTCAAGATATTTTTCAGAAGAACTAATCCTGACGTTCTTTTGGCCCTTGAATAGCAGGCAAACGATCTGTATAAAGATCCATTCTCCGGTTCAAGAAAGTTTTCAGAAGAACTAAACCTGACGTTCTTTTGGCCCTTGAATAGCAGGCAAACGATCTATACAAAGATCCATTCCCTGGTTCAAGATATTTTTCAGAAGAACTAATCCTGACGTTCTTTTGGCCCTTGAATAGCAGGCAAACGATCTGTACAAATATCCATTCCCTGGTTCAAGATATTTTTCAGAAGAACAAATCCTGACGTTCTTTTGGCCCTTGAATAACAGGCAAACGATTTGTACAAAGATCCATTCCCTGGTTCAAGATATTTTTCAGAAGAACTAATCCTGACGTTCTTTTGGCCCTTGAATAACAGGCAAACGATTTGTACAAAGATCCATTCCGTGGTTCAAGATATTTTTCAGAAGAACTAATCCTGACGTTCTTTTGGCCCTTGTATAGCAGGCAAACGATCTGTACAAAGATCCATTCCCTGGTTCAAGATATTTTTCAAAAGAATTATTCCTGACGTTCTTTTGGCCCTTGAATAGCAGGAAAACGGTCTATACAAAGATCCATTCCCTGGTTCAAGATATTTTTCAGAAGAAATAATCCTGACGTTCTTTTGGCCCTTGAATAGCAGGCAAACGATCTGTATAAAGATCCATTCCCTGGTTCAAGAAAGTTTTCAGAAGAACTACTCCTGACGTTCTTTTGACCTTGAATAGCTAGCAAACGGTCTATACAAAGATCCATTCCCTGGTTCAAGAAAAATTTCAGAAGAACTAATCCTGACGTTCTTTTGGCCCTTGAATAGCAGGAAAACGGTCTATACAAAGATCCATTCCCTGGTTCAAGATATTTTTCAGAAGAACTAATCCTGACGTTCTTTTGGCCCTTGAATAGCAGGCAAACGATCTGTATAAAGATCCATTCCCTGGTTCAAGAAAGTTTTCAGAAGAACTAATCCTGACGTTCTTTTGGCCCTTGAATAGTAGGCAAACGATCTATACAAAGATCCATTCCCTGGTTCATGATATTTTTCAGAAGAACTAATCCTGACGTTCTTTTGGCCCTTGAATAGCAGGAAATCGGTCTATACAAAGATCCATTCCCTGGTTCAAGATATTTTTCAGAAGAACTAATCCTGACGTTCTTTTGGCCCTTGAATAGCAGGCAAACGATCTGTATAAAGATCCATTCCCTGGTTCAAGAAAGTTTTCAGAAGAACTAATCCAGACGTTCTTTTGGCCCTTGAATAGCAGGAAAGCGGTCTATACAAAGATCCCTTCCCTGGTTCAAGATATTTTTCAGAAGAACTAATCCTGACGTTCTTTTGGCCCTTGAATAGCAGGCAAACGATCTGTACAAAGATCCATTCCCTGGTTCAAGATATTTTTCAGAAGAACTAATCCTGACGTTCTTTTGGCCCTTGAATAGCAGGAAAACGGTCTATACAAAGATCCATTCCCTGGTTCAAGATATTTTTCAGAAGAACTAATCCTGACGTTCTTTTGGCCCTTGAATAGCAGGCAAACGATCTGTATAAAGATCCATTCTCCGGTTCAAGAAAGTTTTCAGAAGAACTAAACCTGACGTTCTTTTGGCCCTTGAATAGCAGGCAAACGATCTATACAAAGATCCATTCCCTGGTTCAAGATATTTTTCAGAAGAACTAATCCTGACGTTCTTTTGGCCCTTGAATAGCAGGCAAACGATCTGTACAAATATCCATTCCCTGGTTCAAGATATTTTTCAGAAGAACAAATCCTGACGTTCTTTTGGCCCTTGAATAACAGGCAAACGATTTGTACAAAGATCCATTCCCTGGTTCAAGATATTTTTCAGAAGAACTAATCCTGACGTTCTTTTGGCCCTTGAATAACAGGCAAACGATTTGTACAAAGATCCATTCCGTGGTTCAAGATATTTTTCAGAAGAACTAATCCTGACGTTCTTTTGGCCCTTGTATAGCAGGCAAACGATCTGTACAAAGATCCATTCCCTGGTTCAAGATATTTTTCAAAAGAATTATTCCTGACGTTCTTTTGGCCCTTGAATAGCAGGAAAACGGTCTATACAAAGATCCATTCCCTGGTTCAAGATATTTTTCAGAAGAAATAATCCTGACGTTCTTTTGGCCCTTGAATAGCAGGCAAACGATCTGTATAAAGATCCATTCCCTGGTTCAAGAAAGTTTTCAGAAGAACTACTCCTGACGTTATTTTGACCTTGAATAGCTAGCAAACGGTCTATACAAAGATCCATTCCCTGGTTCAAGAAAAATTTCAGAAGAACTAATCCTGACGTTCTTTTGGCCCTTGAATAGCAGGCAAACGATCTGTACAAAGATCCATTCCCTGGTTCAAGATATTTTTCAGAAGAACTAATCCTGGCGTTCTTTTGGCCTTTGAATAGCAGGCAAACGGTCTATACAAAGATCCATTCCCTAGTTCATGAAAATTTTCAGAAGAACTAATCCTGACGTTCTTTTGGCCCTTGAATAACAGGCAAACGATTTGTACAAAGATCCATTCCCTGGTTCAAGATATTTTTCAGAAGAACTAATCCTGACGTTCTTTTTGCCCTTGAATAGCAGGCAAACGATCTGTACAAAGATCCATTCCCTGGTTCAAGATATTTTTCAGAAGAACTAATCCTGACGTTCTTTTGGCCCTTGAATAGCAGGAAAACGGTCTATACAAAGATCCATTCCCTGGTTCAAGATATTTTTCAGAAGAACTAATCCTGACGTTCTTTTAGCCCTTGAATAGCAGGAAAATGATCTGTATAAAGATCCATTCCCTGGTTCAAGAAAGTTTTCAGAAGAACTAATCCTGACGTTCTTTTGGCCCTTGAATAGCAGGCAAACGATCTATACAAAGATCCATTCCCTGGTTCAAGATATTTTTCAGAAGAACTAATCCTGACGTTCTTTTGGCCCTTGAATAGTAGGCAAACAATCTATACAAAGATCCATTCCCTGGTTCATGATATTTTTCAGAAGAACTAATCCTGACGTTCTTTTGGCCCTTGAATAGCAGGAAATCGGTCTATACAAAGATCCATTCCCTGGTTCAAGATATTTTTCAGAAGAACTAATCCTGACGTTCTTTTGGCCCTTGAATAGCAGGCAAACGATCTGTATAAAGATCCATTCCCTGGTTCAAGAAAGTTTTCAGAAGAACTAATCCAGACGTTCTTTTGGCCCTTGAATAGCAGGAAAGCGGTCTATACAAAGATCCCTTCCCTGGTTCAAGATATTTTTCAGAAGAACTAATCCTGACGTTCTTTTGGCCCTTGAATAGCAGGCAAACGATCTGTACAAAGATCCATTCCCTGGTTCAAGATATTTTTCAGAAGAACTAATCCTGACGTTCTTTTGGCCCTTGAATAGCAGGAAAACGGTCTATACAAAGATCCATTCCCTGGTTCAAGATATTTTTCAGAAGAACTAATCCTGACGTTCTTTTGGCCCTTGAATAGCAGGCAAACGATCTGTATAAAGATCCATTCTCCGGTTCAAGAAAGTTTTCAGAAGAACTAAACCTGACGTTCTTTTGGCCCTTGAATAGCAGGCAAACGATCTATACAAAGATCCATTCCCTGGTTCAAGATATTTTTCAGAAGAACTAATCCTGACGTTCTTTTGGCCCTTGAATAGCAGGCAAACGATCTGTACAAATATCCATTCCCTGGTTCAAGATATTTTTCAGAAGAACAAATCCTGACGTTCTTTTGGCCCTTGAATAACAGGCAAACGATTTGTACAAAGATCCATTCCCTGGTTCAAGATATTTTTCAGAAGAACTAATCCTGACGTTCTTTTGGCCCTTGAATAACAGGCAAACGATTTGTACAAAGATCCATTCCGTGGTTCAAGATATTTTTCAGAAGAAATAATCCTGACGTTCTTTTGGCCCTTGAATAGCAGGCAAACGATCTGTATAAAGATCCATTCCCTGGTTCAAGAAAGTTTTCAGAAGAACTACTCCTGACGTTATTTTGACCTTGAATAGCTAGCAAACGGTCTATACAAAGATCCATTCCCTGGTTCAAGAAAAATTTCAGAAGAACTAATCCTGACGTTCTTTTGGCCCTTGAATAGCAGGCAAACGATCTGTACAAAGATCCATTCCCTGGTTCAAGATATTTTTCAGAAGAACTAATCCTGGCGTTCTTTTGGCCTTTGAATAGCAGGCAAACGGTCTATACAAAGATCCATTCCCTAGTTCATGAAAATTTTCAGAAGAACTAATCCTGACGTTCTTTTGGCCCTTGAATAACAGGCAAACGATTTGTACAAAGATCCATTCCCTGGTTCAAGATATTTTTCAGAAGAACTAATCCTGACGTTCTTTTTGCCCTTGAATAGCAGGCAAACGATCTGTACAAAGATCCATTCCCTGGTTCAAGATATTTTTCAGAAGAACTAATCCTGACGTTCTTTTGGCCCTTGAATAGCAGGAAAACGGTCTATACAAAGATCCATTCCCTGGTTCAAGATATTTTTCAGAAGAACTAATCCTGACGTTCTTTTAGCCCTTGAATAGCAGGAAAATGATCTGTATAAAGATCCATTCCCTGGTTCAAGAAAGTTTTCAGAAGAACTAATCCTGACGTTCTTTTGGCCCTTGAATAGCAGGCAAACGATCTATACAAAGATCCATTCCCTGGTTCAAGATATTTTTCAGAAGAACTAATCCTGACGTTCTTTTGGCCCTTGAATAGTAGGCAAACAATCTATACAAAGATCCATTCCCTGGTTCATGATATTTTTCAGAAGAACTAATCCTGACGTTCTTTTGGCCCTTGAATAGCAGGAAATCGGTCTATACAAAGATCCATTCCCTGGTTCAAGATATTTTTCAGAAGAACTAATCCTGACGTTCTTTTGGCCCTTGAATAGCAGGCAAACGATCTGTATAAAGATCCATTCCCTGGTTCAAGAAAGTTTTCAGAAGAACTAATCCAGACGTTCTTTTGGCCCTTGAATAGCAGGAAAGCGGTCTATACAAAGATCCCTTCCCTGGTTCAAGATATTTTTCAGAAGAACTAATCCTGACGTTCTTTTGGCCCTTGAATAGCAGGCAAACGATCTGTACAAAGATCCATTCCCTGGTTCAAGATATTTTTCAGAAGAACTAATCCTGACGTTCTTTTGGCCCTTGAATAGCAGGAAAACGGTCTATACAAAGATCCATTCCCTGGTTCAAGATATTTTTCAGAAGAACTAATCCTGACGTTCTTTTGGCCCTTGAATAGCAGGCAAACGATCTGTATAAAGATCCATTCTCCGGTTCAAGAAAGTTTTCAGAAGAACTAAACCTGACGTTCTTTTGGCCCTTGAATAGCAGGCAAACGATCTATACAAAGATCCATTCCCTGGTTCAAGATATTTTTCAGAAGAACTAATCCTGACGTTCTTTTGGCCCTTGAATAGCAGGCAAACGATCTGTACAAATATCCATTCCCTGGTTCAAGATATTTTTCAGAAGAACAAATCCTGACGTTCTTTTGGCCCTTGAATAACAGGCAAACGATTTGTACAAAGATCCATTCCCTGGTTCAAGATATTTTTCAGAAGAACTAATCCTGACGTTCTTTTGGCCCTTGAATAACAGGCAAACGATTTGTACAAAGATCCATTCCGTGGTTCAAGATATTTTTCAGAAGAACTAATCCTGACGTTCTTTTGGCCCTTGTATAGCAGGCAAACGATCTGTACAAAGATCCATTCCCTGGTTCAAGATATTTTTCAAAAGAATTATTCCTGACGTTCTTTTGGCCCTTGAATAGCAGGAAAACGGTCTATACAAAGATCCATTCCCTGGTTCAAGATATTTTTCAGAAGAAATAATCCTGACGTTCTTTTGGCCCTTGAATAGCAGGCAAACGATCTGTATAAAGATCCATTCCCTGGTTCAAGAAAGTTTTCAGAAGAACTACTCCTGACGTTATTTTGACCTTGAATAGCTAGCAAACGGTCTATACAAAGATCCATTCCCTGGTTCAAGAAAAATTTCAGAAGAACTAATCCTGACGTTCTTTTGGCCCTTGAATAGCAGGCAAACGATCTGTACAAAGATCCATTCCCTGGTTCAAGATATTTTTCAGAAGAACTAATCCTGGCGTTCTTTTGGCCTTTGAATAGCAGGCAAACGGTCTATACAAAGATCCATTCCCTAGTTCATGAAAATTTTCAGAAGAACTAATCCTGACGTTCTTTTGGCCCTTGAATAACAGGCAAACGATTTGTACAAAGATCCATTCCCTGGTTCAAGATATTTTTCAGAAGAACTAATCCTGACGTTCTTTTTGCCCTTGAATAGCAGGCAAACGATCTGTACAAAGATCCATTCCCTGGTTCAAGATATTTTTCAGAAGAACTAATCCTGACGTTCTTTTGGCCCTTGAATAGCAGGAAAACGGTCTATACAAAGATCCATTCCCTGGTTCAAGATATTTTTCAGAAGAACTAATCCTGACGTTCTTTTAGCCCTTGAATAGCAGGAAAATGATCTGTATAAAGATCCATTCCCTGGTTCAAGAAAGTTTTCAGAAGAACTAATCCTGACGTTCTTTTGGCCCTTGAATAGCAGGCAAACGATCTATACAAAGATCCATTCCCTGGTTCAAGATATTTTTCAGAAGAACTAATCCTGACGTTCTTTTGGCCCTTGAATAGCAAGCAAACGATCTGTACAAAGATCCATTCCCTGGTTCAAGATATTTTTCAGAAGAACTAATCCTGACGTTCTTTTGGCCTTTGAATAGCAGGCAAACGGTCTATACAAAGATCCATTCCCTAGTTCAAGAAAATTTTCAGAAGAACTAATCCTGACGTTCTTTTGGCCCTTGAATAACAGGCAAACGATTTGTACAAAGATCCATTCCCTGGTTCAAGATATTTTTCAGAAGAACTAATCCTGACGTTCGTTTGTCCCTTGAATAGCAGGTAAACGATCTGTACAAAGATCCATTCCCTGGTTCAAGATATTTTTCAGAAGAACTAATCCTGACGTTCTTTTGGCCCTTGAATAGCATGAAAACGGTCTATACAAAGATCCATTCCCTGGTTCAAGATATTTTTCAGAAGAACTAATCCTGACGTTCTTTTGGCCCTTGAATAGCAGGCAAACGGTCTGTAAAAAGATCCATTCCCTGGTTCAAGACATTATTCAGAAGAACAAATCCTGACGTTCTTTTGGCCCTTGAATAGCAGGCAAACGGTCTATACAAAGATCCATTCCCTGGTTCAAGATATTTTACAGAAGAACTAATCCTGACGTTCTTTTGGCCCTTGAATAGCAGGCAAACGGTCTGTACAAAGATCCATTCCCGTGTTCAAGATATTTTTCAGAAGAACTACTCCTGACGTTCTTTTGACCTTGAATAGCAGGCAAACGGTCTATACAAAGTTCCATTCCCTGGTTCAAGAAAAATTTCAGAAGAACTAATCCTGACGTTCTTTTGGCCCTTGAATAGCAGGCAAACGATCTGTACAAAGATCCATTCCCTGGTTCAAGATATTTTTCAGAAGAACTAATCCTGGCGTTCTTTTGGCCTTTGAATAGCAGGCAAACGGTCTATACAAAGATCCATTCCCTAGTTCAAGAAAATTTTCAGAAGAACTAATCCTGACGTTCTTTTGGCCCTTGAATAACAGGAAAACGATTTGTACAAAGATCCATTCCCTGGTTCAAGATATTTTTCAGAAGAACTAATCCTGACGTTCTTTTGTCCCTTGAATAGCAGGCAAACGATCTGTACAAAGATCCATTCCCTGGTTCAAGATATTTTTCAGAAGAACTAATCCTGACGTTCTTTTGGCCCTTGAATAGCAGGAAAACGGTCTATACAAAGATCCATTCCCTGGTTCAAGATATTTTTCAGAAGAACTAATCCTGACGTTCTTTTGGCCCTTGAATAGCAGGCAAACGGTCTGTAAAAAGATCCATTCCCTGGTTCAAGACATTATTCAGAAGAACAAATCCTGACGTTCTTTTGGCCATTGAATAGCAGGCAAATGGTCTATACAAAGATCCATTCCCTGGTTCAAGATATTTTACAGAAGAACTAATCCTGACGTTCTTTTGGCCCTTGAATAGCAGGCAAACGGTCTGTACAAAGATCCATTCCCTGGTTCAAGATATTTTTCAGAAGAACTACTCCTGACGTTCTTTTGACCTTGAATAGCAGGCAAGCGGTCTATACAAAGATCCATTCCCTGGTTCAAGAAAAATTTCAGAAGAACTAATCCTGACGTTCTTTTGGCCCTTGAATAGCAGGCAAACGATCTGTACAAAGATCCATTCCCTGGTTCAAGATATTTTTCAGAAGAACTAATCCTGGCGTTCTTTTGGCCTTTGAATAGCAGGCAAACGGTCTATACAAAGATCCATTCCCTAGTTCAAGAAAATTTTCAGAAGAACTAATCCTGACGTTCTTTTGGCCCTTGAATAACAGGAAAACGATTTGTACAAAGATCCATTCCCTGGTTCAAGATATTTTTCAGAAGAACTAATCCTGACGTTCTTTTGGCCCTTGAATAGCAAAGCAAACGATCTGTACAAAGATCCATTCACTGGTTCAAGATATTTTTCAGAAGAACTAATCCTGACGTTCTTTTGGCCCTTGAATAGCAGGAAAACGGTCTATACAAAGATCCATTCCCTGGTTCAAGATATTTTTCAGAAGAACTAATCCTGAGGTTCTTTTGGCCCTTGAATAGCAGGCAAACGATCTGTATAAAGAACCATTCCCTGGTTCAAGAAAGTTTTCAGAAGAACTAATCCTGACGTTCTTTTGGCCCTTGAATAGCAGGCAAACGATCTATACAAAGATCCATTCCCTGGTTCAAGATATTTTTCAGAAGAACTAATCATGACGTTCTTTTGGCCCTTGAATAGCAGGCAAACGATCTGTACAAAGATCCATTCCCTGGTTCAAGATATTTTTCAAAAGAACTAATCCTGACGTTCTTTTGGCCTTTGAATAGCAGGCAAACGGTCTATACAAAGATCCATTCCCTAGTTCAAGAAAATTTTTAGAAGAACTAATCCTGACGTTCTTTTGGCCCTTGAATAACAGGCAAACGATTTGTACAAAGATCCATTCCCTGTTTCAAGATATTTTTCAGAAGAACTAATCCTGACGTTCTTTTGGCCCTTGTATAGCAGGCAAACGATCTGTACAAAGATCCATTCCCTGGTTCAAGATATTTTTCAGAAGAACTAATCCTGACGTTCTTTTGGCCCTTGAATAGT
Source organism: Lathyrus aphaca (assembly GCA_963966055.1). Lineage (NCBI taxonomy): Eukaryota > Viridiplantae > Streptophyta > Magnoliopsida > Fabales > Fabaceae > Lathyrus > Lathyrus aphaca. The sequence goes on along the minus strand of OZ014524.1, from coordinate 377,348,295 downwards.
AGGAAAACGGTCTATACAAAGATCCATTCTCTGGTTCAAGATATTTTTCAGAAGAACTAATCTTGACGTTCTTTTGGCCCTTGAATAGCAGGCAAACGATCTGTATAAAGATCCATTCCCTGGTTCAAGAAAATTTTCAGAAGAACTAATCCTGACATTCTTTTGGCCCTTGAATAGCAGGCAAACAATCTGTACAAAGATCCATTCCCTGGTTCAAGATAATTTTTCAGAAGAACTAATCCTGACGTTCTTTTGACCTTGGAGAGTAGGCAAACGGTCTGTAAGAAGATCCATTCCCTAATCCAAAATACTTCCAGAAGAGATAATCGTCACGAAGATTTATTTCTACTGGTCCATTCAACAATTCAAATCATGTTGCATAAATGATTCAGAGACGGCCTATACGAAGACCTAGTACTGATATCCAATATCAACATAAAGACATCATCATATCCTAATACCTTAGATGGCATCTCTAAGCCCATCTCCAGTTCTTCCAAGTGGCATCTTCAAGCCCACTCAAGCATATACAATTAATCATCAGTGTTACTTTACGCACCGACGAGTGCAAAATTTTGGGCTTTTGTGTTCAATCCCCTTCAACCTTCCAGGTCATGACTGGCACATATACTAATCTAACCCCTCAGGTTTCAGAAAATTGAATAGGGGAAGCTGTTGCACCCCAAAATTTGCCCTCCACAAGACAAGACTTTGTGTACTAAGAGGTTCACAAGGTTCACAAGACATCTCATGAGGTTCACAAGGTTCACATGGTTCACAATCAATCAGAAAGTTTGACAATTCCCTCAGACAATGCATCCTCCTAAGCAATGCATCTTAAACTAGGGTTTTGACTTTTATCAGGCTAAATGGACTTCCAATACTTCAAGTGAGCTTCATAACACTCTATATGTCTTCAATAATCCCTATGTCAAGTTTCAAGACTTTCCCAAAAGATTTGCTCAGTCAGATGATCAGAAAGGTTAAAATCAGTCAAGGTAGTCAAAAAGTCAAACTAAGGTCAACTGTGGTCAAACCAAAGTCAAACTTCATGATTTTTTGCCAACATCAAGTATATGAAGTAAAATTCATCATTTGATCAAGGGTTGATCATGATTCATCAAGGAGATTTCAGATCATCAAGAATCAGGAGTTTCTAAATTAGGGTTTTCATAGGAAAAGTCAACTGAACTTTGACCAGCCATAACTTTCACATGCTTCATCAAAAAATTTTCATCCAAAACTCATTTTGAAGGAAATTTAATTCTCTAAAACTTTGTGTCTCACAAGCCAAGCCCAAAAATGCTTCATTTGGAAGGTATGAGCTAAGACATTATAGGTCCTTTTAAAAGTCAACAAAAAGTCAACAACTTCCAAAGAGCATAACTTGAGAATGGTAAAAGATATGGACATGAGACCAAAGAGGTTGGTTAGAGGACTCTCTAAGCTTTCCAAAATGTCCAAGAACAACTTCATATCCTTAAAATTGAGGGATTTGTGCTTTTGCAAAGTTGGGAAATTTTTGGGAGGTATATGAAGCAAATGAAGCCTTAAAACCAAATTTTGCCAAATGGGCCTACCAAATTGCCACCCAATCTTCATGATATCCTCAAGCCCGACCCAACCCACCTTTTTTCTGATTTTTTATTTTTTATTTTTTATTTCATATTTATTTGAATTTTATTCATTAAATTACAATTTAAATTGAAATAAAATATAAAATCATATATTTGAAAAAAGATTTTGCTTCTAGAATGTCATAAATAACATTTGGATCTAATTGATACACAAGTTATGAGGATTGTCCCAAAATAGCAATGTTAGATCAAAGAAAAATCAAATTTCATGACAAATCGTTTTCAATCTTTAAACATCCAAAAAGTCCAAAGAGTTATAGCATTTTTCTGACCTAATTAAATCCATATATATACACAAACACATTGCCAATGAGAGGGGACGAAATTGCAGCCTCCAAGGGTAAGAACAAAGTTTCAATTTTCACACTAAAAACACCAATTCGGTTTGATACTTAGAGCCTCTTTCAAGACAAACCAAAGGTTGCAACTTGTTCCTTGGAGTTCAGGGATTGATTCTGGATCATAACATCATTCATTAATGCCTTGAATCGTGAAAACCGAATGCATCTTCTTCATGTTTTAAAATTATTCGATTTGAATGATTTGCACATTGTTAATGAAAACTAACTATGGATTTGTGTTTGTTGTGATGTTTAGAAACTTTCTGGATGATTTAATTCAATTATTATGGACTGTTTTGAAATTCACCATTGCTAGGGTTTGAAGCTTCAAATCGGGAACCAAGCATTTAGGGCCTTTAAACGAAATCTAAGAACATGGCTGTGATCTATGAGACTTGTATAATTGATCTGGGTTTTTAATTTGAATTGATGTTACTATTTGATTGATGTTTAAAAAAACATAGGATTCTGGTTTTGAAAATTTGCAGGTGAATTCACAAGTATATTCGAATCAAAATTCGCAGGTAATAGGTTGAAGATGAAGCAGCCTTGGCGCGAAAAATCTGATTTGAATTTGAACTTATTTTATTATGTATTATTTGCGTAATATTTCACGAAAGCAGTGTTGGTTCAGTTGGTTTGTGTGTGTGCGCGTGAGGTTGATGGTCCTGGGTTCGAATCCCCCCAGGACATTTTGTGTTGTTTTGTTTTTTTTATGATTTTTACAGGTTAACAAACAAAACGCATGGATGCTCATTCACTATCACCAACGCATGCACATCCCAGTGGAAGGGAGGTTGGTCCTAGAGATGTGAAGCCTAGGGCCTGGGTTCGAATCCCAGCCCCAGGTATGTTTCTTTTTCTCATTTTTTTTCATTTATTTGGTTTTGTTTATATTATATTTAATTAATCTAATTAATAATAAATGTCTAAAATAAAATATTTATATTATTTTCATATATATAATTCAAAAACTTATATTTTAAAAATTCAAACTTTATTAATAAAATTATTTATATTTATTTCATTGTATATTATTAATATTGTATGTATTTTTTTAGATAAATAATTTAATTAGGTTTAGATTAAATAATTAACCCTAATATTTTTATATGTAAAAAACCTAATTTTTTTATAAACCCTAATTTATTTTAAAAAACCAAATTTTCTTTTATGATTTTAATTTCTTATTTTTGTAATTATAATTATTAAATATTTCTAATATGTATATATAATTAATTTATTAAACCATTAATCATACTTATTAGTATATAATTATTATTATTTATTTCTTTTCTTAAAAATTCTAAAAAATGATTATTTATTTAAGTTTGAACTTTTAATTTATTTTTATATTATATTATTATGCTAACCTCTTTTATATTTATTTTATTTATTATTACTAACCTTCTTATTTATTTATTTATTATATGCTTATTTATTTAAATTATTTTATCATTATTATAATGTAATTGTGCAAATTATGTAATAGTCGTAGAATTTTTATTATTTATTTAAATTGCTATGGTTAGTAAAATAGGGGGTGTAAACATGTTTGTATCTTAAAATTGAATTTAGATCACTAATCATAAGATAAATATCTGAATTTGTACACGCACACACGTAAGTCGATCCTGGATCGCCATCTCACGTTTTAAGGGTTACCTCTCATGTTGCCTAAATAAAAGGTCAAGTAAGGTGTATAAAGAAAAGTCCCTTCTCCTACTTATATCATCTAGTCCCTTTAGAGAATTATAAGATCAAGTCCCTTCATGGTTGCCTTCGTAAATGATCTTGTCCCCTTCGAATAAAAGATGATAAGTCCCTTCGAATTTCTAAGTACACCTTACAATTGCCTAATCACAGATGTCCCTCATAACATCCAAGGTAATGACTACTTATTCCTTAATAATAGTGATAGTCTTACCATTGAAAGAACATTTAAGAACAGAAAATATTCAAATTAGGGTAGGTTCCTCTTAAGTACTTGCTCACTCATTCAAAAATATTTCATAAACACTTCACATTTTCAAACAAATTTTCAAAACAAAGTCTTTATATATATCCATACAAGGATCATTATAAAGTACTTAAGAAAATTTTTAATCACACACTACACTTCTCAAAACAGTTTAAAGTGAGCTAATTAACTAAGAGCCCATGGATAACCATGGATGTAAAGGGTGCTAACACCTTCCCTTTACATAACCTACCCCCCGAATCCAAAAATCTTTTAAGGTCTTTCCTGTTCTTTTATGCCCTTTCCTTTTGGATAAAATAAAAGTCGGTGGCGACTCTTGCTATCCGCAACATTTAACTAAAGTCAGTTCTCCCACCGTGTTACAAAGAACAAGCTAGGGAGATCAAGAAAAAGAGGGAGGATAGTTGGTAGGAAATTGGGAGAATCAAAATTTGCAGGATATTTTGAGCAATTTCGAGGTAAGAGGGAGAATCTATTTCACAATGGGTGGTAACATCATGAGAGGGTAGTGAGGAGTCCTTATCCTCATAGGAATTGGTATACATGTTCCTTGTTGTGTAAATTTGTTATTGTATGAATGTATTGTGATGAATTCGTATGAAATTCCTGTGTTCTGTTATGAACTTGTGGAAAATACTATTGTTGCTGTGATTATATGAGCATGGGTGTGCAGGTTGGGTTTTGGGTGCATGCGGAGTCTACAAATTTAGGAATATTGAATTGTGTAGTAATAACATGACTAGATGTAATGTGAAATTATAGGCCTTAAAATCAATATAAGACGATTGTAGGACTAAATTAGAGAGGGAAAGGGTAGAACCCGCAACAGATCTGGACTAGTGTGAAGAACTGGGTTTTCACGCAGTCAAACGTGAGGGGGGCCATATGATGTGTGGAGATGGCCATAAGATGAGTGACGGTGGCCATGTAACTGTGACAAGGGTCACATGAAAAATCCTTGTTATGGTCGCCACAAATGTGTGACGACCATCACGCACCTCTGTGTGTATTTTCTTACTGTTTTCTGTTGTTTTCTTTTCTGTTAGTTTTGTGTTATTATCTGAGCAGTTGGGATAGATGCCAAAACCTTTTAGAACTAAGACCAGTATTATAATTAATTAAATAGGTGAATTTTGGAGAATCAAATGATTTATTAATTAATTGATAATGGTTGAGGCATTATATATGATTGTATATGTGCATGTTGGATTGTCTGACAGGTTGGGTAATACCTTAGTGTATTACGGTGATTATGAGACACACATGTGATCAGGAGGATCGTGTGCATGTATATTATTATACATATGTCTTTGCATAATTATTGTCATGTATTCATAGTGTATTTTGTGAAGAGGGATCATTGCTCAAGAGGAGTGTATGTGATTTGTAGGTGGGATAAATTATTGCCAAGTAGAGGTGTATGTGATTTATCAGGTTCGATTGAATGAACCAACATGTGTATTGGTACCACATGCATTATATATTTTTTAATTCACATTGCATTATTATTATTATTATTATTTGATGAGATTGGTGTACTTGGGTGATTACTACCCTTTCATGTATTATACGCCATTAATTATGGAATGTAGTTCTCACCCCTTATGTTTGAATGTTACCTCTATGTGGGTAACATGCAGGTAATCAGGAATAGTGTAGAAGTTACGGTAGTGAAGAGTAGATGCTCCGCTTTAGTTTGGAGTCTGCTCGGATATGTAACATTGGGAGTCGAGAACGCTTTATGCATATTTTTATTTGTTAAAGAATTATTAGTTGTTTATAATACGAATACTAGTTTGATTAATTGAAACAATTATATTTTGTTGATCACAATGAATAATTTCCATTGTGTAATAAAGATGATATATGGATTAAAGTTGCATTAATATTATTATATGTTACATGTCTTATTTATGAGCAAGTATTTGTTGAAAGTAATACCCTTTTATTCCGAGTTATTTCATTCTACTCTGATTTTTCGATTAAATTATTTGAGGGAATTTAGGGTGTTACAATTTGCACCAGAGCAGGTCGGTCCATCCGACCAAGTTGTCTAATGTTGTTTATTCCTTAGTATGCGGCATGTGTGTGAAACACTGTCAGTACATACTTATTAGTTTTCTAACCGTTTGTCCCCAGGAGATGGTTTGAAATAAGTAGGGGAGAAGTTTGCTTCCCTAAATGTGTATGGTATATGCGTTGGTTCAAGGTGATATTTGTAATACCCTAAAATTTACCCTCTTATTTTATCGCCAACCTCAAGTGGTTTATGCTTCTTCATTTTGCATGATATTCCAAGCATCACATCACATTCAAAATAATAAAGGATAAAATAAAATAAATAGATCATCACCATTTACATGGCCATGAGGCATGTGATCAAGCAAGGCTTGTCAATCATTGGAGCTCAAGAGAAGGAAAAAATAATACTACAAAAATATCCAAGGATTCCCCGAGTTACCCCATGGAAAATGAAGGAAAATCCATGTTTTTCTTCCGTTAACCGGTTAACGCATGTGGTTAACCGGTTAACGGAGGCGAATTTTGAACAAAACCTTCAAAAATTGGTTGCTTTTCACATTTCCCTCCACTTTTTATTTTCCTTTTTTACACCTTTTTCCACTTCATTTTTCACTTCACTTCACTTGAAATTTCTACCACATTCTAGACCCTTCCACACTCTTCCAAGGAATATTCCCTAGATCCTAACACACTTTAACTAACTCCAAACCTAACCTAATACTTAAGCAAGCTCCATGCCCAAGCCTAAGTCCATACCTACCCTCTATATAAACATTTAATCACTCCAAGGCAAAGGGTTCACCTTCATTTTCCAATTTTCTCTTTTTCTCTCAAATTTTTTCTCTCAATTTTCCTCCATTTTCACACTCATCAAAGCTTCTTCAACAAAAGCTCTTCAAGTTTTATATTGAAACTTGAATAACTTGAAGTTAAACCTCCATCAATCATCTATTTTGGAGCTTATTGAAGAAGTGTTGTTATTATTTGGATTGATTTTGGCTTCTTGGAAGTGATTGTACAAGTGTTCATCAAGATCGGCATAGAATCACATTTATTTTGCACATTCGTGGAAGCATTCACATATCTCCGGTTTTCTTCTTCATTTGCATTTCGATCGACTTTGCAACACTTACCAAAGCAATCCTCCGCTTTGTAGGTTGGTAATTCAAAACCGCTTTGCAATTAATTTATTCTCTTCATCTCACCGTATGGCATTCTTTGATTATGTGATTGTGTGATTGCATTTTGATCGTTCTACGATTTGTTTACGGTTAGATTACGTTTTACTTATTTTGATTGTTAGAAGCTAGAATTGTAGCTTATTATACCTCCGAACAGTTGTCTTCGATTTTACTTTTTCTACAACTTTTATCATCTTAATTTAGTTGCAAACCATGTAAGCCGAGTGCACCATGCCACGCCGCCAAACCTTTCCAAACTCGAATACATAAAATATTTCTATAATTAAATAACGGAAGAACTGAATTCTGGAGTCTAGCAAATGCTCGAATTCTTGAATGAACGCTCCTGAGGCTCGCCCAACGGGATGTGGTTCATTCGACCTTCCGCAATTAAAACGCTTAATCTACACATCAAATAACGAAAGAATTGAATTCTGTAGTCTAGCATTCCTCGAATTCTTGAATGAACGCTCCCGAGGCTCGCCCCACGGGACGTGATTCATTCGCCCTTTCGTTCCTAAAACATTGATTAAATCGAACATTTTTCCGTAAACGAACATTATTTAAATCCTTTATATCTCGAAAACAAGCTAGCGCTTCAGCCTCCTATCGCGAGCAGACAAGCCAACGCTTAGCAGTTAGAATGCAGTTTAAATAATCGTTCATTAAAACAAATCAACCAACCAACCTTAGTACCACGAACTACGAGGCTCTGACTTTCCCATTGCACAAGGGAATACGTAGGCACACGGATCTTACTCCTTGCCGAGCACCCTAGGAACAAAACAATCCATTTCCCCTATTAACCTTTCAAATCGTTCACATTTATTTTATTATTCTAAGAAAACGGGAAGCATAACTCAACATTAGATCGCAAGTTAAACTAAGAGGTTCCCGTTGAGTACAACGGACGTAAGGGGTGCTAATACCTTCCCCTTACGGAATCGACTCCCGAACCTAGAATCTGGTTTCAAAGACCTTATTCTATCCGTTTTTCAAAAGGTTTCTCGATATTTTCCTTTTCCTTAATTGGAATAAAATAAGTTCGGTGGCGACTCTGTTGTTTAATTTTTATCCACGGTAATTTCTTATCGCGAGGTCGTATTTTTCGAGGTGCGACAACTGGCGACTCTGTTGGGGACTTCAGAGAGTCAAGCCTACCTTAGTTTACGTTGCGATCAATGTTTACATTGCTTATTTATTTTCTTCATGCTTTTTATTTATTCTTGTTTATTTACTCTTCTTATTATGATCATTATCATACTTGCTTTTTGGATCCTGGGATGGCACCTGAGTTTTTGAAAAAGAAGAGGAAATACCTAGTTTAGAATTGGAAGTTATTAGTGTTAGTCTCCAAGGACTCGCTCCTTGCAAGCCTAGCATGAAAGCTCCCCCAAAGAGTAGACCTATTCGTAGATCTCGTCATAACGTAGCCAGCCTGTCGCGTGACTTGATTCATGAAATGGCTGTGACTCTGGGACCCACTTTTAGAACCAGTTTCAATGTTGGCAGTTGCGTAGTGTTAGTCTCTGAGGACCCGCTCCTCATACGGCTAACATGAGAAATCCACTCAAGGTAGACCCTATCGTTATTATCGTTATTATCGTCATAATACAGCTAGCCTGTGGCAGGACGTTAGTACGATTAGCGTCCGTGACCTTGAGTATTTTATCCATAATCGTAGAAACTATCCCGTGAGTGGTTTTACGGGTAAAGAACTTAGAATAATCCTATAAGAGTCTACCTGCTAAGGTTACTTTTATCAGGGATACAGGTTATTTATTCGTTACTATGGTTCACCTCAGAGCAGATATACCCGTGATCCTGGATCTTACATTTCATCCATACGCATATTCATTTCATTTGCATTATTTGTTCATCTTGCATTTCATTCCAAAGTCGTAAACTTATTCCATGTTCCTTCATCTTCAGTAAATCAAGTTGGTTTCCCGACGCCCGTATCGTGTTAGACGCCCGTACCCAACTCGATCCAACACTAGAAGACTGATGGACATGATTCAAGAAGAGCAAGCTGCTATGAGGGAAGAGATTGACTCGGTCAAGAGCAAGATCGGCCAGATTTTTGAGACCTTACAAACTTTGGCCATAATGGAAGAACGTCGCGAAGCTGCTGCCGCAAGAAACAATGTTCTTGTGCAAGGATCTGCCTCGCGTACAATGCCTTCAGTTCCTGTTCCAAATCCTTTGGTCTATGGTTTACCTCCAGGCTTCACTCCTGCCATTGAAGAAGCCACATCTCAACCAATAACAATCTCTGGTGTCACTGTTGGTGCTATTCCTCAAGCTCAACCTGTTCCAACTCAAGTTCACATTCCTCATTCTGAAGAGGATCAACAAGTTGAGTATGAGATGTATACTGCTGTTCCAATCACCAACCCCCATGTTGTCCAAGAATCCGAAGCTATGAAGATGTGTCGCGAGTTAGCTTAAAATCTCCGAATCATGGAAGGACACAAATCAACTTCTTTGAGTGCCTCAGATATGTGGTTAGTTCCAGATGTTGTGATCCCTGCTAAATTCAAACTTCCAGAATTCGAAAAATACAAAGGCCTCAGTTGTCCTGAACTCCATTTGAGAATGTACTGCAGAAAAATGGCCGCTCATGCCAAAGACGACCGACTCATGATCCATTGCTTCTAAGACAGCCTGTCTGGAGCATCTCTAGAATGGTACATGCAACTCGAACGCAACAATGTTTGTACTTGGCTTGATCTATCTGATGTATTCAAAAAGCAGTACAAGTATAACACTGACTTAGCTCCGAATCGCACTCAACTTCAGAGTATGACTCAAAAGGAGAACGAATCCTTTAAGGAGTACGCCCAACGCTGGAGGGAGCTAGCTGCCAGAGTTCATCCATCTTTGGTTGACCGTGAACTGATCGATATCTTCATGGGTACCTTGCAGGGGAAATACTACGAAAAGCTGATCAGCAGTGTATCTTTTGGATTTTCAGACACGGTAATCGTCGGAGAAAGAATCGAAGAAGGTCTGAAAAGTGGAAAGATCCAAGGAGGTTCTAACAGCCAAGCCAGTGTCAAGAAGCCTTTCAACGGGTACAAAAAGGGCGAAACAAATGTCATTTTTACTGCAAGTCGGAAACCTCAACAGAGTGCGCCTACTTCAATCCCCTACTATCAGTACCCGTATGTTGCTGCTGCGCAATATGTTTCTATGCCTCATCAGCTAATTCCTCCAATGCCTTATCAGCAAGCAATTCAAGCTCCATTTCCGCCTCAGATGGCTTATCAACCACATCCTTATCCTCTAGTTGCAGTTGTGCAATATGCACCTGTACCATACCAGCAACCGACTTATCCACAACAACCTGGTCAACAACACCAACGCGCTCCTCAACAGCGCCCACCATATCAGCAAAGCAGGCCTGAAAGAAATTTTGATCCATTGCCTATGTCGTATGGAGATATTTTTAATGGGCTGATGGCGAATGGATCTCTTACCTTGAAAGATATGCCACCACAAACTGGTACCGCCCGAGATTATGATGCCAATGCTCGCTGTGAGTATCACAAGGGTGCTCCAAGTCACACAATCGAGAACTGTAGAGTGTTCAAGCACAAAGTTCAAGACATGATCGACTCTAAGGATCTCACCTTCACTCAGAGAAATCCAAATGTCCAGAACAATCCAATGTTGTCGCACGGTGCCAGCCAGTGAAAGCTTATGAGGGGTTGTTGAAGATCGAGCTAAATAGTCTCCAACTCTGAGCAAATAAAATCAAGAGAAGTTCAATTCCTCAAATCAAGGCAGTCGTCGCCATTTATCTTGCCGCATTCTTGTTATTTTGTATTGTTTGTTTAAGTATTATTTGCCATTGAACATTGTTATTTGTACTTGGTTTTGTTAATATTATGTTTATGCATGTTTTGAATCGATCTATTCGCATTCGCTCATTATTTATCATTTTATCACGAAATCACAAAAATATTCTCTCACTTCACTTTAGCAAATATTTGAGGGAGGATGATGAAAACGAAATACCCATAACTGTTGTGGTATGCTTTCGGATAAAACCTCGTCAACGATGTACATGCATTCTTTCAAATCCCCAAACACTGAAGAGATAAGGAGTTAATCCCTAGTCAACCCCTTCGATCCTAGAAGTAGGAGTTTCTTTCGGATACAACCCTTACATCTAACCCGGGGCAGGGTAGTTGTTCAGTTAACCTGACTACGCCTTCGAATCGCAAGATGAGACATCCCGTCGGAGGACCAATCAGCAAATGACTTGGCAGTCACAACATTCAAACAAAAAGAAAAGAAAAGAAAAAACCACTATGTTGAGCACCCGAAGGGAGACTTAGTAAAAAAAATCAAAAGAGGAACTCAAATCCTCAGCAAAAGCAAAACAAATATCAGTGACCACCAAATCAAGAATCAAAGGGTCACCAATAACAAAATAAGATGACTACCATTTTCAAGCGAACTTTAAAGCTTCATCTTCACCCTTGCAAAGTCAAAATGAATGCATATGCAGAGCTAACTGAACGTAGGACTAGAGAACATCACGAAGAAGGGGTGGGTACAAATCAAACTTTGAGCCTTATATCTTTGTTTCTCTAACCATTAACCAGACCACGTTACAACCCTCAAAAGACCTAATTGAGGCAGGGTTTATTCTGAAAGCATATTACCAACAAGGTTACATAAAATGACTCCCATATATTTGCTAATCTTCAATCTCGGTTGCACATTATTCTTGCTGCATCTTTCACCCACTTAATAAATCAGCACCTCGTTTGGACTAACGATCCATTCGTCACACTTTCACAACATTCAAATAAAACGACTTTTTCAGAACTCGCATGAACTTTAGATTAACATTTCCATTTGTGTATGAACAATTTAATTGCAAAAATAGTGCTTGACATCAAGACATCCCAATAAGGGGCAATCAAAAGAGAAATTTGAACTTCATTGGTGCCAACATGAATCAAGATTACCTCAACAGTCCAATCATAGGCAAATTATCTTCAACAGCCCAATCAGGGGCAATTTATCTCAAAGTCCATTAATCAGGGGCAAAATCATTCTCAACGACCCAATCAGGGGCAAATCATCTTCAAACAACTCAACCAGGGGCAGACGCCTACCAAATCCAGATATAGGGGCAAATAATGTCATGGTCGTTCTCAAAGCTCCCCACCAGATTTATTTCGAATACCCTACAGGTAGGGGCAACCAAACAAGGAGCACATATTCCTATTTCTACTTCCCAAGTGAACAAGCAGACCTTGCCAGACATTGGCAACCATTTAAAGCAAAGCAGTTTTCATGTGTCAATTAAGTCGCTTCGCATCGCTAGCAAATAACCGAACTTGGAGCATTCAGATCCATCTTCTGACCATATATCGTCGAAGATAGAGTGTCAGGGAATCAAACCCTCCACCCACCCAAAGTCCAATCATTATTGGCAACTACCAGACCAAAAGTCCACCAAGCTGGCCCCTTTCATTTCCCAATCACCTCATATGCATCACTAAGGATCATTTACATCAATCATTTATAACATACGCATCACATGCATATATAAATAAATCAGCTTTTCATATCCCTAACATTTCAACTCTCATTCCAGTGCATAAACATTTGCATTGCATTTCCATCGTTATGGAATGCCACTTCAAAAAATCAAACATGCAAACATGCATAAGTCATGATCCAGGATCAATCGAAGATTCTAGGCATCTCCTCTGCGAATTCGGTGGTCGTTCCCCATTGGATTTTTCTCTTCGTTTAGTTTTCAGTCACCCGGTTTCCCTTTGGTGGCGGGGATCAAATTTAATTTTTTTCAGCCGCCCGGTTTTCCCTTTGGCGGCGGGGATCGTTTAATTTTCAGTCACTCGGTTTTCCCTTTGGTGACGGGGATCGAATTTAATTTTTTCAGTCGCCCGGTTTTCCCTTTGGCGGCGAGGATCGTTTAATTTTCAGTCACCCGGTTTTCCCTTTGGTGGCGGGGATCGAATTTAATTTTTTCAATCGCCCGGTTTTCCCTTTGGCGGCGGGGATCGTTTAATTTTCAGTCACCCGGTTTTCCCTTTGGTTGCGGGGATCGAATTTAATTTTTTCAGTCGCCTGGTTTTCCCTTTGACGGCGGGGATCGTTTAATTTTCAGTCACCCAGTTTTCCCTTTGGTGGCGGGGATCGAATTTATTTTTTTCAGTCGCCCGGTTTTCCCTTTGGCGGCGGGGATCGTTTAATTTTCAATCACCCGGTTTTCCCTTTGGTGGCGGGGATCGAATTTAATTTTTCAGTCGCCCGGTTTTCCCTTTGGCGGCGGGGATCATTTAATTTTTTCAGTCACCCGGTTTTCCCTTTGGTGGCGGAGATCGAATTTAATTTTTCAATCGCCCGGTTTTCCCTTTGGCGGCGGAGATCGTTTAATTTTTTCAGTCACCCGGTTTTCCCTTTGGTGGCGGGGATCGAATTTAATTTTTTCAGTTACCCGGTTTTCCCTTTTGCGGCGGGGATCGTTTAATTTTCAGTCACCCGGTTTTCCCTTTGGTGACGGGGATCGAATTTATTTGTTCAGTCGCCCGGCTTTCCCTTTGGCGGCGGGGATCGTTTAAATTTTCAGTCACTCGGTTCACCCATTCAAAAAATATCTTATCATCCATTTTTATTTCAAACTTCTAATCTAATTTTAATTTTTTTTCCTCTTCATATTTAATTTTATCACTTTTTTTTAATAGTCCATTTTTTAAGTCCATTACACAAAAGCTCACAAAATTCTACACAAAAAAAAAATAATTTCCATCAAATCAATTCCTTATTCTTATTATTATTTTATACCAACTTTTCTTTATTATTATCACAATCCTTTATTACTATTATTATTATTATTATTATTATTATTATTATCATTTTATTATTATTATTTTTTTTCTATTATTATTATTATTGTTATTAGTTTTATTATAAGTTTTATTATTATTATTATTATAAGTTTTATTATTATAGTCACATGCTTAGAGATTCTCCACTCACCACAAAATCACAACAACAACATAACTAACTTTTTTTTCCTAATTCACAGCTCATACAATCTTTCAATTCTATCCAAAATCTATACACAAAATTCTATTTTACCCTCATCAAATCCACTCTATAAAACCAGTCTCATTTTTCATCATAAGAGGAAGCTGGGAAAACCTTAAACAGACTCTGAAAAAAATTCAAAACCAAGCTTCACAAAACCAACTTTTTGCTTAGGGCCTTTAACCAAAAAAAAAATCTGCAATAAAAAATATGACCTCGAAACAGATTCCTTCTTCAACCTTTCTCACATAACTCATCCTTCATTTTTTTTCTTGTTCTTAACCCAATCTCAACCCTTCTTAAAACAACCCGACATACCTCTCAAAAACAATTTCCTCACTTCAACTTTTTTTGCAATCGCCAGAAAATCACAAAATAAAAAGAACAGAACTTAGAAATAGAGATGAAAAAAGAATGAGAAACCGCTAATAACAACCCACCACCGTCGCTTGTCACCACCCTCACGAAACCTAAACGGAATCCATCCACAGAAACCCGCCGTGAGCTCTACCACCACGTAAAATCCAAAACGCAGCAACCCCTTTTCAAACACCGCTAAAACCACTCTAATACTCTTTGTCGTTACCATCCATCACCGCACCAGACATCGCGAATCCACCGCGAACACACCTTTCACAGATCCAAACCCAACCGCCTTCAATGCTACATTTCACACAAACCATAACCCACAAGCCGTGAAACCACCGAGAAAACCCTCACAAATCTGAGCGCAACAGGAGAGACACCGAGACCGCCGCCGTCGAAATTGATGGTGGGTCTTGTTTGTCTTCTTTATCGTTTGCGTGTTTGAGAGAGGAGAGGAGAAGACTGATTTCTTTTCTTTGATTTTTACCGAGTCTCTTTTTCCTTCATTTTTTATATTTTCATCTTTTTTATTATTTGTTTAAAGTTTGTTTATTTTTATTAGGATATGTTTTAATTTTTAAGCCCATGTATCATAGTGATGTACTATGCACATACACAAACAGTAGCTGTTAACACCACCTCCAATTCGGTTACACTCTATGTTTTTTTATTTTCATTATTTTTTATTATAATTTAATAATGTTAGAAAATGTTTTGTTTAGTATTATCAATAATCTGTTTTTTTTATCCTAATTTTCTTGGTTAGTAATTCTCTTTTTATTTTAAAAGAAAAAAATGTCTTAAAGTTTATATATAATTGCTTAATTTTATTTTTGGGCCAATGATATGATAAAAAATCAAGTGGTCTATCCGATTTCATTAAATCGGTAGAACTTGATTAATATGAGGCCTAGGTAGTTAGATTTATTTTTTTTATTACCATTTATTTTTTATTTCGATTTACTTAATTTAGTTTAATTTATTTATTGTATTATACCGACTATTCACTATACTATCAGTTTAATTTATTATTTTGTATTCTATTCTGCTTTAATTTCCGCAATTTAATTTATCAATTTAATTTAATATATTATCAATTTAGTCAATTTAATTTATTATATCATATTTGTTATTCTATTTCCGTAATTTAATTTGGTCAATTTATTTTATTTATTTATCACATTCCAACAAATTGATTCGACTCCTCATAGAACGATTTCAACTCTAAATTCTAAAGAAGTTAACGAACAATATTTCGAAGCGCCCGATTAAAAAGGTCTAACGCCTCCGAACAGTTGTCTTTGATTTTACTTTTTCTACAACTTTTATCATTTTAATTTAGTTGTAAACCATGTAAGCCGAGTGCACTGTGCCTCGCCACCAAACCTTTCCAAACTCGAATACGTAAAATATTTCTATAATTAAATAACGGAAGAACTGAATTCTGGAGTCTAGCATTCCTCGAATTCTTGAATGAACGCTCCTCAGGCTCGCCCTATGGGACGTGGTTCATTCGACCTTCCGCAATTAAAATGCTTAATCTACACATCAAATAACGAAAGAATTGAATTCTGGAGTCTAGCAATCCTCGAATTCTTGAATGA
Source organism: Lathyrus aphaca (assembly GCA_963966055.1). NCBI lineage: Eukaryota > Viridiplantae > Streptophyta > Magnoliopsida > Fabales > Fabaceae > Lathyrus > Lathyrus aphaca. The sequence goes on along the minus strand of OZ014524.1, from coordinate 377,332,083 downwards.
ACGCTCCCGAGGCTCGCCCCACGGGACGTGATTCATTCGCTCTTTCGTTCCTAAAACATTGATTAAATCGAACATTTTTCCGTAAACGAACATTATTTAAATCCTTTCTATCTCGCAAACAAGCTAGCGCTTCAGCCTCCTATCGCAAGCAGACAAGCCAACGCTTAGCAGTTAGAATGCAGTTTAAATAATCGTTCATTAAAACAAATCAACCAACCAACCTTAGTACCACGAACTATGAGGCTCTGACTTTCCCATTGCACAAGGGAATACGTAGGCACACGGATCTTACTCCTTGTCGAGCACCCTGGGAACAAAATAACCCATTTCCCCTATTAACCTTATATTAGAATCGTTCGCATTTATTTTATTATTCGAAGAAAACAGAAAGCATAAGTCAACATTAGATCGCAAGTTAAACTAAGAGGTTCCCGTTGAGTACAACGGACGTAAGGGGTGCTAATACCTTCCCCTTACGGAATCGACTCCCGAACCTAGCATCTGGTTTCAAAGACCTTGTTCTATCCGTTTTCAAAAGGTTTCTCGATATTTTCCTTTTCTTTAATTGGAATAAAATAAGTTCGGTGGCGACTCTGTTGTTTAAACTTTATCTGCGGTATTTTCTTATCGCGAGGTCGTATTTTTCGAGGTGCGACAACGGTGAATCAAAATCCACAAAAAAATAATCAAAATCCACCAAAAAATAATGGAGAACCACCTCATTCATATTTGATAAGGGGAACTACGGGTGCAATGTTTGTATCTGAACTTGTACCATCAATGGCAAGTACGATGCCTGTGCAGTTGATTACCCAAAGTGGGCCTATTTATTCTCCTGTGGGAACACATGGCCCACCAATGTTCCCACCTCTTGTGGGGAGTAATTTATATATGCCTTATATGTAAGAACAAGATTTTGTTCTACATCTCATCTCTATGTTTTTATAATAATTGTCGCACCCCAAATTTTACCCATAACATTTCATATCACGCATCCATCTCAAACATTCAATTTTATTCATCATAATTCATGCATTCGTAACTTTTTTTATGTCAAGCATTATGATAAATCATAAATAATCACTTTAATTTTATTTTAGAATTCAAGACTTCTTTTTTAGATTTTTAGGAAGCTTTAATTCAATAATTAAATTTAGAAATTTTAGTGTTTTATTATTTTAAATTTAGAAAATTCTTTTTATAGAACTTATATTGTTAAATAATTCACATTTAGTTTTTTTTTTTAAATTTAGGGTTAGTTTTAAATTCTATTTAATTTATGCTTTTTAATTTGATTTAGTTTAATTAGCTATTTTTTATTATTTAGTTTAATAGTTTATATTAATTTAATTAGTTTAATCTTCAATTAGATTTTATTATTTAGTTTAATATTTTTTATAATTTAATTAACTTGCTACAAAAGCAATTTCAAACAATTATATCCAAGACATCCAACTACAATCTATGCAACATCATGCGTACCACTACACACAATACAATAAAACTCTATTCTAAATAACAGGCCAACTATACCCTAACCTGCTATAATATCACTGCACCCACAAAACCACAGTTGCTATAAAATTGGATTTGGCTTTGCTACCTTTTTGGCGGCAAAGGCAGCATGCCTTTAGGCATAATTAGGCAAACGTTTTAAAAAACATAAGTAACCAAACATTACAACAAAATGGAGTAACCAAAACCTCTAAGAAGAAAAGAGGCCACGCCATATACACAAGAGAGGGGACCCTTTTGAAAAGATAAAAAGAGAAAGGCGGAATAGTTAAGGGAGAGGGAGAAAAAATTTGGGGAAAAAAAAGCTCAAGAGAAACCAATATTCTTGAACTCTCTCTGCTGAATTCTTAAATAATCCAATTGATTTTCAAACTTGTTTCTCAACCTGAAACAACACAACCATTTAACCCTATTATCAACGACAATATCGCAACCTAAGCACCCATTAACAACTAAACACCTAACCCACTGTGAACCTTCAACCTCTACCTTGCATCCACCCTCATTTCACTTTCTGCTACTCAAACACAACATTTCATCTTAACCAAACAACAAATACAATACCATCCTCCATCACCTCACATCAAAACTCACTTCACCGTCGTATCCACCTTCCACTCAAACAACCGTTCACACCACAAACATCCACTCCACCTGCAAAATCGCTCCACCACACCATAAATCTCACACGCAATAAAACAACAACAACAATATCACCCACGATCAGGGTTTTAAAAAACGGTCCGTGACCGCGAATACCGCCACAATAAAACAGTTTTGGAGCCTTCTGATACCATTATTCACTGTTTTAAGCATGAGAAAAAAATAACAAGTGAAACGTCGTTACAGCCGCTAAACACCGTTATAGTCACAACAAAACAGCGTTACGGCTGCAAAATACCATTTTATAATCAACCTCCTATGCATTATCATGAATCGTCAACAAATTCTTCATATGACTATTGATCGTACCTGGAGATCAGGATCCGATGTGGCCGGCGTCGAACATGGATGAAGCACGGTTGATGGTGAGAGAGAGAAAAAAGGGTGTACCTGCAAGGCACTTTAATGCTAAAGTCAGAGAGCGAGCAACGAGTGAGCAAGTACGAGATTTAGGGTAGGAACTTGAATACTTGACCCTCTCAAATGAGAGAGTTTATATAATATCCTCAGCGCATGGCTATTGGTCTCTTTCATTGGGCCTGAATCGTGGATCCCCCAATAATCGGTAACTACCAGAAACTAACCGTTGGGGAGACGCTTGGACTGCTCAGATGAGACCCTGTTCGGATGATGTTAATACCGAGTGAAGGACTTGTCGGGCAAACGTTCCTCGGCTGATCCTGGGGAGTTCGACCCTTGCTGGGAACGAATCATGGTCGGCATCGCTGATGGCCGGTCGGAAGGGACTTCCGGGCAGACTGAGGATGTGTCACGTGCCAAAGAGTTGTTGGGCCGTCATGGGCTAGAAGATGGATTGGGCCCAAGTCTGAGAATCGGGACAGTCCGGAACAGGAGCCCCCCAAGTCATTGCTTCTGGCCGAAGGAGCGATGACTTAAGGGTGGCTAGATGCTCAGAATTATCTCTTAATGTTAACAAAATATTACTTGGTCCGATCAAACGGTCTCCTCTAGGGAAGTAGGAGAAATTTTGAAAGTCGAGCAACTCATTAGATGGTCGGTACCGAGGGAGAGGAAACAAAGAGGTGGCGTGTTTTGAAATTTGCGCCAATTTAATGCTTCTGAAGGATAGTTTAGGGGCTAGTGCATAGGTCATGATTGCCTAGGGATAATGGTCATGCCTACATGCACGTGTTCCTATCTCTATAAATAGGGGAAGTCTTTTCATTTTTAGACTTTTCTGCCTTTGCTTTTCTGCTTGATGCTCTCTCTATTCTCTAGTTGCCATCTACATCTGTCGAACACCACGAATACATATCTGACCACCGTACAAACTTTTTCCAGAATCATCTTCATCATGTCTCAACCACCCGGTAAGCATTTTTATCCGTTTTTTCCTTCCTTTTTCCTTGCTTAGACATGCATGTGGTTAGGTTCTAGTTTTAAAACGTAGAATGAGGAATCTAGATAGTTTCTTAGGTTGTTGTAGTGACAAGTTTTCCTTCTGGTGATGAATCGCCCTTAGAGTGTCTAGGCCGTGTCTGTAGCGTTGTTCGCGAAGGAACCTTGCCATGCGCCGACCGGTGGCTTTTGTTGGCATTCAACCAGAGCCCTGGGTTTAGGGACAGTAGTAATAATTTGGTCGTCGCACATTCCTTTCGCTATCACGAGCGTGGCCGATCGTTTTAAGCATGTAGATTCTTTTAGAGATTTGGCCGGGGGCCTTGTCTCCAGGTCGTTGCACGCCTTTTCACTTGATAGGTAGTGGAAGTGTGGATTTGATGCTTTGATCGAATTCACTGACGCCTTTTCTCTACTTTTCAGGTGAAGAAGTGCTCGTTGATACGTATGATCTTTCATCCAAGGAAGATACTCGGGAGGACTCTGGATCCTTAGCTACCATTCTGAGCGATCCCGACATATCTTCGGAGGATTCTGATGCCACTGAGGTGGCCGAAGCGGCCACCACTTCTGGGGGAGCGTCAGATGCTCAAAAACTTTCTGACGAAGGAAACGAGGTCTCTATGCCTGAGGAATGGGTAGTGGAGGATTTACTAGACAAGGTCTTGAGCTATGCTCGACCGAGGAGGGAGCCTTTTCCTATGGTGGGGAATCCCGCGCACTGGGTTGTTACTTGCTGATCCGCGTGTCGCGCACGGATCAAAAACGAGTAATTTTTGAAAACGTAGTAGAGCAACAATGACTCAAATCGTCTCACAAGGATTCTTGTATTGTTTTTAACCAACCAATTGGAACAATGGGGGGTTTGAGTTTTGATTAACATAAAAAATTCAATTAAGTGATTATGAAAATAAGCTGAAACGGTTAATCTGCTGTTTTGATTTCCTAACTTATCATCGACCCAAATAATTCTCAATTCCTATGCGGACTCTATTTCCTTTTCGATTATAATAATAATCAAACAAACGTAATTGATATTATATGATAAATATTCCTAATTTCCGAATTAAGACGGATGAAATATATCAATCGTGAATTAAGTAAACACGATAAACATACGCGAATTAAGCAAACACAATTAAAGTATAGGAACATGCAATCATCGAAATAAATCAATCTAACCTTAGATAAATTGAATTAAACAAACAAGATATCAAGATCAGAATTGAAAGGGAATAGATTAATTGGAAAATATAAGAACCTCAAAGTGTCGGCGAAAACCGATTACAGTAGATTAATCCTTGGAATTAGTTCTCCATAATTCTTTTCTTCGAGCGTAAAAAATTAAAATCGTAAAAAGTGTCTATGTGAATAGTCGCGGCTGCTAGGTTATATGGAAAAATCAAAAAAATCCGTTTACAACCCAACTGGGTCAAATACATAACCCAGGCCCAATTCTAAATGACCTGAAACTAAATAAAACTAATACAGCAGCTTCAAATAAAATTCTGGAAAATATGACTCCGAATCTGACTTCGGCTCCAACATGAAAGTTGTAGCTCTCTCTCTTAGCTTTTCGTCGACTAGTAGAATACCTCAATCAGATTCCTAGAACTCCGGTTATGATCATTTCCCTAAAAGCTGTTAAAGTTGAAAATTAAGTACGGAAATCAAATTAAGCCGAAAATAAAATAAAATAGAAAAACAAATTAAAATATAAAAATAAACAAAGAAAACCAAAGAAATGATTAAGCGCAAACATGGTAGAATGTGCATTAAAATGCACTGATCACTTGCCCAAGTGACTATGATAGAATATACTCAGATTTCGGGGGCTTGAAATTTTCAATGTACGAGTATGTCTTCACGACTCTGAGGGTCAGGTTGTCGTTCAGCGACCTGGTTTGCTCGGTGTTTGGCCACTTGTGAGTAGCTCCTTCTCAGTTTCATCCCAACTCTTACGCTTTTATGAGGGCGTTCGAGCTGACATGCTCGCATTTTGGGGTCGGGGCTACTCTTCCACTATTCTTCCGACTTTTCTCCCTGCAACGCCTGGTCGGGAGAGAGGGAATTCAAAAAGGCTTCATTTCTTTTAAGCAGCGAACCAAGATTTTCAAGGCGCACTCGGAATCTATCCGCTCATTTAAGGATGATTATTTCCTGGTCGAACCGTTGACTACTGTGGCAACCCGATCGATTAGCTTCCACGGGATCGACACTAATGCGAACGGGGTGCCCAGGCTTGACGATCAAGGAAATGAGGTTCCCCGACGGATTTGGAGGTTCCCTTTCTCGTGGGGCCATTTTCACTATGATACCCCCGTGAGCGAGTTTGTCTAGATCGGGGATAGGCTGAATGACAATGATAGTTCCAGCTTTGAAGAGTTTCGCAAGCTGGTGGCATCCTTTACACCAATCCTGATGTTCGACGGAGAGGGTAAAAAGATGATCAATGCTGATGGGGGAGGCCGTGGAACATCCCCTGATCAATGTAACAACGCTCCTCTCCTCTAAAAACAGGTAGGAGGTGTCTGAATTTTTTTGTATTTGTAGTCGTGCTTGATTTTATCTTGTGTTCTGCCAACGTATTCGCACTGCTCGGTACCTACTATATTTCTTTTTCTTTTTGCAGCTTCTATGGCCAAGCCCTTCGACAAAATCCAAGAAAAATTACGGCTGTCCAACAAAAGGAAACTTAAGACCGTCCAAACCCGACTGATGGGCAATGCCCCCAGTGGCTCGGGCTCATGTCTAACGGGTCAAAGCTCTCCGAGCGTAACCTTGGCCTCTCAATTGAAAAAGCACAAAGGTGGTACGATAGTGCTGGACCTGTCCACCAACGCTCCCCCCAAACCAAAACATGTTATGCCCCCATGTTTTGTGAAGCGCAATTTCTTTGAGGACACGGCATTGGAAGTCAAACGGGCGGACACACTGCTCCTCGAGAAGATGGATCGTCCTGCTCGGAGACTGTCACTGGAGGAGGACGCTAGTGTTGTTACGAGGGTGATGATTATGGCCTCGATGTTGGTCGAGGGGAATCCTGGTCATGAGAGGGAGATCGACCACCTGAAGTCCCTCCTGGCGGCTGTCGCTCCCACTAAGAGACACAGGGTCAGATAGAGTACAGACGCGAATGGTCAGCGAGAGGAGAAAATGAGATGAAATGAATAGAGTCGCAAGCTAGGCATTTTTATCCCGAAGGAAAGGTAATGCTGCATAAACTTGGAAAGATATGGATAAGACGGTTTCGAACCAGAGAAACTGAGAAAGGGGGTTAGTTACAACCAGGGAAGGTATTAGCACCCAGATTGTCCGTTGTACTCGACGGGATCCACGCTTGAAAGTTTGTGTTTAAAGGGGTAGGTGTATGTGCTATCTGTGTGCAAAAGCTGCAAATGAGATATACAAGTGTCAGTGGAAAAGGTGAATGCTCAGGAATGAGGCTTAAAAGAGAATGCTGAAAGAGGGGGAAGACAAAGAGACTTTTGTTCGAAACGGTTAAGTTATGCCTACATATCCTCTCGTACAATGAGGAAGTCAGAACACCGTAGTTCGACTCAAAGAGACTGAAAGATGAATTTACTTGTGAAATTCCCTCTTATCTATGCTCAAGTGTGTGACCTGTCTAGCTCAGGTGCTAACTTTCTTGCATTAGACGGAAGAAGCAAGTTCTCGTTTGTGAGTGAAGATGATGAGAAAAGAATCCCGAAGGAGACGATTATTGTTTGTTTTTGTGTTTTCAATCTTTTATTGCTTTTTGGGTTTGTCATAAGTTAATAAGCTTAAGCCTAAACCAAGGGTTAGTAAACTCATCATATCCTCCCTTTGATTAGGGATAATGAGAATACCTTAAGTATGAGATAAGCACCTCAAACTTAATTACCATGATGTAGGATTAAGATCATTAACCTACTTGTGATTATTTAGATATTTTTTGAGTTTTTGTTTAGTGTTAAGTAATGAGTTTAAGCCATAATCAAGGATTTAATGGACCCATTACACCATCCTAATAGAAGGATAATAGATGAGCACACTTAAGCTGAGGAAGATACCTCTACTTAATCCATGATTAGGGATTAACCTCATGACATAACAAACCTTTATTAAAGTGGATTTTAATTAATGGTAAGATTAAGAAGTGGATTTTATGGTTTGTAAGACAACTTGAGGGGGACTTGTCCATTAACACTAGGGTTAGTCCTTCTTAACCAATAAAGGAAGAATTAGAACCTTAATGCAAGGCCCAAGTTACAACTTATTGTCTTGGTGATTATTAAGATGGATTAATTAAGAGGTTTAAATAGATTAATGGTTTAACACTTAGGATTAAAGTTATACACTCCATCCTAAGAAATGGATGCAGGCATAACCCTAATCACAAAGTCTTAAAACCTTAAAGGTTTAGTCTCTGATTATGAGATGAGGAGAGAGACACAAAAAAGACACAAAGGTAAAAACTAAAGGGGGACTAATCAAAACCCTAATTATTTTCATGCTTGAAAGTTCCTATGGTTTGTAAGGCTTGCAAGAGATCTTCAGAGAAGCCACCAATGGAAGAAGCAGATGAAAGGAGGAGAAGCAGAAGAAACAAGTTACTTACTTCACTGAAGAAGATAAGTAACTTGGAGAAAGAAAATGGATGATGAACATGAATGAGCAAGCTCACTCTAAAGCAAAGAAAAATTCAGCAATGATGCATAAGAAGAATGAGAAGAGAAATGAGAAGTGAAGGCAAATTCACTTCTCAAAGTACTTACCACCTGAAATGGTTAGCATAAAGAAAGGAATGAAATGAAAATGAAATATAAGAAAAGATGTAAACCAAAACCAGAAGCATATTCATGATGCAAATGATGCCATGAGATGATGCAAATACATATCAAGTGCTATGAATGTTCATACAAGAGATGGAATGCAAAGGATGCATGCTTTGAAGTATGAAAACACATGAAAGTTCATGGAATGGAATGAATGCACACCATGGCAAATGGATGAAGAAATGATCAAGCATGGTTATAATGTGTCCTATGATGTCTTAGATGACATGTGAATGCATTAAATGTCATGGCAAGTTCATGAATGGATGCATAGGCAAGATGTATGCAAATGAACATGAGAAATTAGGGTTTTTATGCAACATGAGATGCAAAAGTCAAAAACAGAAGCAAAACATAAGATAAATAATTTCAAATGAACTCAAAGGAACCCTAACCCCATATGATATCACATCCCAAAGGAGGAGGCCTAACTCTTAACCTAAAGAAAGTTATGATTTTTCTAATTTACCTAGGGTTTTAAGGCACCTTAAGAGGAAAAATGAAAATCAAATGGAAAATGCAAGATAAATTTGTGACAAAAATTGGTTAGACACTACATGATATATGAAGATCAATGCAAAAAGAACCAATCTCAAACCCTTCATGGTTAGGCAGAAAAGAATTCTTGAAGTTAGGGTTCAAAAATGGGAATTTTATGAATCCTAAATTCAAGAAAAATGTCAAAGAGTGTTCAAAACCAAAAAGAAATTTGTATGAATGGTTTGAAAATGTTTCTAAATGTCCTAAGATGCAATGTGATTATTTTTGAAATTTTCAGAAACCTAAATGGTATTTTAATTAATTAATTTCCATTAATTAATTAAAATAAACATTTAAATATTTTAAAAATGGTTTTTTAATGCAAAAAATAAAAATAAAAATGTTTTTGGGTGAATAAAAATATTTTTGGAATTTTCTAAGTATTTTAAATTAATTATGCAAAACAAATGATAAAAAATGAAATAAAAATTGAATTAAGTGGAAGTATGCTGATCCAAGGGACAAGATTTGAACTGGAAAAATCTAAGTTGACCAGCGCGCAAATGAGTGGCTGAGATCCACTATGGGTTAATTTATTTAATTAATTCTAATTAACTTAATTAAATAAAAATTAGGGTTTAATGAACAATCTGGGCCATCCAAACACGCGGGTAACAAAGATCCAAGGGCTCACATTCAAATTAACCCTAAACCCTAATTAACCTCTTAATGACTTTCATGTGGCCGGAGAAGACCTCCGGTCATCTTCTCCGGCCAGCTCTTCACCCTAACTTCCACCCTAAGCCACCCCAGACCCCCTAACTCTCCAGAAACACTCAACTAACAACTCTAAACAAGATTCAGCCAACAAAATCCATTTATTTTCACTCAAGATCATGAATCAAAAGCAAACGGAAAAAACACGCAAAATTTCAGAAGCTTCATACATGCTTGTTTTCAACTCATTTTCAAAACCAAATAGATCATGATGATCAGCAAAGCATACAGAACATTTCTATAACCTCAAATCACATTTCTGGAAAATTTGTTCTTGAGGTTACCTGAAGTGAAGCTTTCTCAAACTGAGCTATCTGGCCTCCTCTTTTGTTCAAAACGACTCCAATGATCCTCCTGGTGAAGCTTTGATGCTTGGAAGAAGTTTTTTATGGCTGGTTTGAGAGCTTTCACTCTTGCTGGTGAGAAATCGTGTTTTAGTTTTGGGGGGTTTTTGGTTGCAATGAAGGGTGGGAAATGATCCTTTGATCAAGCTGAGGTGATTGGTGCAAAAACGTTTGGGGTTTGAGTGTGTTAGCAGAAAGTTTCGAATGCTTTTTCAAATGGGGTGATTTTTGAGAGCTTGATGATTTTGAGGTTTCAGGTTGGCTTGTGTTATGTTATGAGCTGTGTTTGATCCACATAACAAGTCTTGATAGGTCAGAGAAGTGGTTGTGGCCTATGGTGATTGGTATGGGCTCTTTTGCAAAAAGTCAATAAAGTTTGTACTTAAGGTATGGGCTCTCTTGCAGCTGGCTTTTTGGTTTGTCCTGGTTCAGCAAAGATCAAGGAGAGCCATGGAATGAATTTTGTGGTGATTCAGCAAGTGGAAGCATGGTTATGTATCATTTTGCAAATTTCATGAAGTTTGGCCCATTTGTGATTTCTTGAAGTTCAAGGCATGAAATGAGATGGTTCTTTGGGCAATTCTGATTTTTAGGAAATTCACTATGTTTGTATGATGCTTAGAAGTGTATTAGAAGTGACAAAATGGCTTGGCAAGTGGTTTTGCAAAAAATCCTCTTTGGTGTATTCTTGAAAATTATAGGATTTTTGCCAACTTTGAAAGGTCATAACTTGAGTTCCATAATGAATTAGAACTTGCTCTTGTACTTTTTGAAAAGGGAATGATCCAATCTACAACTTTCATGACCAACAATTTTTCATTTGAAGCATTTTTGGTTGAGAAAGAGGAGGTTGAAAAACTTTCCCAAAATGGAAAGTTTACATTACAAGTCATTTCCATTTTTTGCAACTTTTGGCTTAGCTCAATTTTCTTCAATTTTGTGAACTTCCAAGCACTTAAATGATCAAATAAAGATCATATAACTTCAATTTGATGAGAAATCCACTTTGGTTCCATTGTTGGGGGCCTCAGATGCCCTGATTTTTCTCTGACTTGCTCAAGAAGTTACCCAGTGAACAGATGACCAAAAAATTTGGAGTTATGGCCTCTGAAACCAAAACCCTAATTTCAGGTCATCTGTGTAGTGAAACACTAGCTCTGCTTCCATGCTTTTCAAGTTCTTGTGATTTTTTTGACTTCCTTGATCTTTGAGGGATATAATATGATGATAGGACATACATGTACCCTTTTGGAATGATTGAAGACCTTTGGAGTGGCTCAGATGGATCCTTGGATTGCTCAAATCACAAACCCTAGATGTAGATGAACTTGAACTATGCAGATGAAACAAAAATGCAATATGAAATGATATGCTTAAACTAATGCAAATATGAAAGATCACAAGCCATGATGTGAACTTAGTGAAGGCAAATTTGGGGTGTTTACAGCTGCCCCTATTCAAGCATGAGTTAGCTGTGCAGGATGTAAGCGCCTGGCTTAACAGACAAACAAGATAACTTGTGGTTGAATACCAAAGACAGTCCAAAACTTGCACTCACTGGGGAGAAAATGAAAAGGGATATAAATTGTAAAAGATAGTATAGTACGATTATAAAGTGCGGGCGATGGAGGACGACCATCGAGCAGAGGACGACTGCTGGGGATAAAGAAATGACGGGGACGGCTGACATGCTAGGGAAATAAAGAAGTCATGATGGGGACGGCCATCGGGTAAAGAAAATAAGATTCTCTGGGGATTATAGTAAAGACAATGATGGGGGACGGCCATCAGGTTTGCAAAGTAAAGTAAACAACGACGGGGAGGGCCATCGGTTCAAAGAATAAATGAAATATTGATGAGGGACAGTCATCAAAAGTGAAGGACGATCACCTAGCAGGGAACGGCTGCTCTTTATCACGACATAGGACGAATGTCGGATAAAAAAAAATCGACGATGGGGATGGCCATCGGATAAGCATGATGAAGGACGATCATCAAGAGGTGATGGACGATCACCTAGCAGGGTACGACTACTCTCGGGGTTTATCATGACATAGGACGAATGTCAGATAACAAGATCAACGATGGGGACGGCCATCGGGTAAAAGTGATGAATGATGATCATCAAAAGGTGAAGGACGATCACCTAGCAGGGGACGGCTGCTAACTAACACGACATAGGACGAATGTCAGATAACAAGATCAAAGATGGGGACGGCCATCGGAAAAAGTGATGAAGGACGATCATCAAAATGTGAAGGACGATCACCTAGCAGGGGACGGCTGCTAACTATCACGACATAGGACGAATGTCAGATAGAAAGGGGTTCCAGTAATGGAGACTCCGTTGGGGAAAGGATGAGGGACGGTCATCCGTAGGTGAAGGACGATCACCTGGCAGGGTACGGCTGCCAAAAGTATCACGACATAGGACGAATGCCGGATAGAAGAAAAGTTACTTTACTGGGGAATGGTAAACACAGACGAATGCTTACGCTCAAGGAATAAAGATATAAGTGTTTTGACGTTGTGTATAGATTAAAGATGCGGACGAGCATCCCTAAGACCATGATACGGACGAGTATCGATAGAAACAAACGCTGACACGTGTTCAAAGATGATGATACGGACGAGTACCAACTGGTTAACAAAGAACACGGACGAGTGTCGAATCTGTTGGGAGAAAGTGTATATACAAGATACGGACGAGTATCTGTATAAGTATGAACAAGTATTGTGAAGTATGAGCAAGACACAAACAAGTGTTTAACTTGTTGGGGAAGGGTGACACGGACGAGTGTCAGAAGAGAAAGTGTATAAGTTATGAGTGTAAAATGGAATTCTGGCAACCTGTGGGGAAAGGATGACACGGACGGGTGTCAATAAGGGTGTATTATAAACAGGTACTTGGTTTTTAACAAGTATTTAGGCAATTATGCTGGGGAAGGTGACACAGACGAGTGTCAAAAGAGTGTATATAGGTTTCTGTATTCAAAGAGGACGTTTGTGGCTTATCTGCATTGGGATGATATGACACGAACGAGTGTCGAAAGAGTGTATGAACATGTATCTGTGTTAGAGAGTGCAAAGGGGACGCTTTGGCTTTCTCTGGGGAGATTGAGAGGACACAGACGAGTGTCGAGAAGAACATGTTATGGATAAGTATTTTTACTTGAGAGTGCAAAGGGGATGCTTTGGCTTTTATGTGCAAGGGATGTATTTTGTATATTGCTGATGAGGTACTGTTGGTATTTATAGGTGACTGGTGTCGCTCCCACCAAAATGACACCTGGTCAGAAGGGGTACAGACGCGAACAGTCGGCGAAAGAGAAAGAAAGAAAAGAGTCGCCAGCTAGGCATTTTTATCCCGAAGGAAAGGTAATGCTGCATAAGCCTAAGAAAAGATGGATAAGACGGTCGTGAACCAGAGAAACTGAGAAAGGGGGTTAGTTACAACCTGGGAAGGTATTAGCACCCAGATTGTCTGTCATACTCGACGGGATCCACGCTTGAAAGATTTGTGTTTAAAGGGGTAGTGTTAGTGCAATTTGTGTATCAAAGCTGGAAAGAATGCAAGTGTCAGTGCTGGAAGAAAGTGAAGTGAAATATGTGAAGTGTCAGTGTAAGAAAAGAATGTGAAGCTCAAGACTATGAGGCTTAAAGAATAATGCTAGGAGGAGAGGGAATATACAGAGACTTTTGTTCGATAACTGTTAAGTTATGCCTACGTATCCTCTCGTGCAATGAGGAAGTCAGAACACCGTAGTTCGACTCAAAGAGACTGAAAGATAAATTGACTTGTGAACTGCTTACTTGTCTATGCTCAAGTGTATGACCTGTCTGGCTCAGGTGCAAACTGTCTTGCATTAGACAGAAGAAGCAAGTTCCCGTTTATGAGTAAATGAGGTGAGAAAAGAATCCCGGAGGAGACGATTATTGTTTGTTTTTGTGTTTTCAGTCTTTTATTGCTTTTTGTGTTTGTCATAAGAAAATGAGCTTAAGCCTAAACCAAGGGTTGGTAAACTCATCACATCCTCCCTCTTATTAGGGGTAATGAGAATACCTTAAGTATGAATTAAACACCTCATACTTAATCACCATGATGTAGGATTAAGATCACTAACCTACTTGCAATTATTTAGATGTTTTTGGAGTTTTTATTTAGTGTTAAGTAATGAGTTTAAGCCATAATCAGGGATTTAATGGACTCATTACACCATCCTAATAGAAGGATAATAGATGAGAACATTTAAGCTGAGGAAGATACCTCAACTTAATCCATGATTAGGGATTAACCTCATGACAAAACAAAGCCTTTATTAAAGTGGATTTTAGTTAATAATAAGATTAAGAAGTGGATTTTATGGTTTGTAAGACAACTTGAGGGGGACTTGTCCATTAACACTAGGGTTAGTCCTTCTTAACCAATTAAGGAAGAATTAGAACCCTAATGCAAGGCCCAAGTTACAAGCTTGATGTCTTAGTGATTATTAGATGAATTGATTAAGAGATTTAAACACATTAAGGGTTTAACACTTAGGATTAAAGTTATACACTCCATCCTAAGAGAAGGATGCAAGCATAATCTTAATCACAAAGCCTTAAAACCTTGAGGGTTTAGTCCCTGGCAAAGGTAAAACTAATGGGGGACTAATCAAACCCTAAATATGATCATGCTTGGGTGTTCCTAGGGTTTATGAGGCTTGCAGGAGATCTTCAAGGAAAAGCCACCAAGAAAGAAGAAAGATGGAAAGAAAAGAAGCAGGAAGGAAGCAAGACAACTTACTTCACTTAAGAAGATAAGTTGCTTGAAGAAAGAAAGTGAGAAGGGACATGGATGAGAAAGCTCACTCTAAAGAAAAAGAAAATGCAGCACTGATGCATAATAGAGATGAGAAAAGATTATGAGAAGTGAAGGCAAATTCACTTCTCAAACATTTACCACCTGAAAAGTTAATAACAATAAAATGAAATGCAATGAAAATGAGATGAAATGCCATGATGCAAACCAAAGTCAGAAGCATAAACATGATTTCAATGATGCTATGAGATGGTTCAAATACATGTCAAGAGTTGTGGATGATCATACAAGGACGAGGATGCAAATGAAACATGCTTTTGAATCATAAAGGTTCATGAAAGTTTATGAAATGGAATGAATGCATAACATGACAAATGAATGAACAAATGATCAAGCATGATTCTAATATGTCCTAAGATGTCTTAGAAGTCATGTGAATGCACAAAATGTCATGGCAAGTTCATGTATGCAAGCAAATGAGAGATGAATGCAAATGAAGGCAAAAATTAGGGTTTACAAACAATATGCAATGCAAAATTCAAAATCAGGAGCAAATGACAAGATAAAAAATTGAAAATGGGATCAAAGAAACCCTAACCCTACATAAGTTCACTGCCCAAAGGAGGGGACCTAAGTCTTAACCTAATGGAAGTTATGATTTTCTCAAGTTAACTAGGGTTTTAAGTCACTTCAAAAGGAAAAATGCATATTAATTTGAAAATGAAAGATAAATTCAAATCAATTTTACCCTAGAAACTACATGATATTAAGGATGCAATGCAAGAAGAACCATCATCAAACTCTTCATGGTTAGGCAGAATGAATTTTTCTAAGTTAGGACTAAAGTATTGCCTTTTAATGACTTTTATTCCAATGAAAAATGTCAAAATACATCAAGAACCAAAAATAAATTTGTTTGAAGAGTTTGATAATGTGTCTAAATGTGTCAAAATGCAATGTGAATTTTTTTTGTGATTTTTAGAAACCAAAATGCTATTTTAATTAATTAATTCTCATTAACTAATTAAAATAAATATTTAAATATTTTTAAAATACAAAAATTATGCAAAAAATAAAATAAAAATTATTTTCAGAAAGAGAAAAATATTTTAAGGCTGGATGCAAAAAATGAGATTTTTTAGAAATGATTTGCTATTTTAAATAAAATGGACAAAACATATGAATAAAAAGGAAAATAAAATGGAATTAAATGAAAAGTACACATATCCAAGAGTCAGGATTCAAATGGGATGCGCGGGAGTTGACTGGCGCGTGATCTGAGGGTCCACATTCAAACTGGCATATTTAAAATTAAACCGTAATTAATTAAGTTAATTAAGTGGATTAGGGTTAAGTGGGACGATCTGAGTCATTGGACACGCGCGGGAAACAAAATCGTACGCTCCACATTCAAACTAAGCCCTAATCCAGATTAAAACCCTAATGACTTTCAGGTCATCGGAGAAGAGCTCCGGTCGTCTTCTCCGGTGACATCCCTCCCTGAAAAATCTCAACTTCTTCCCTGGGTCATTTCTGGAGCTCTAAAGCTCCAGATTTGTTCCTGTCACTCCCCTAAACCTAAATCCAACCTCAAATGGAATTTATTTCCAGCCACAAACATGATTCGAAGCCAAGAACACAAATATGCAAAACTTTCAGACAAGCAATACACCCTCATCTCTCCATCATTTTCAATAATTCCAAGTTCATTACACTCAAGGGATCAAACACAACCAATTAAGAACTTAAAATAAAGGTTCTGGAAAAAAGTTTCACATGGCTACCTGAGATGAAGCTTTCAACCCCAGAGCTTTCAGGCTGTTTTCCTGCTTCCAAATGCCTCCAATGAACTCCTTGAAGAAGCTTTGATGCTTGGTTGGAGTGTTTTGAGGCTGATTTGTGAGTTTGATACAGTTCAGTTCAATGAGAGAGGAGAATCGTGTTTTTGATATGTAGGGTTTCAGGGCCAGGTAATGGTTGGGAACTGATCAGTGGACCATGGTGTGTGATTCTGTGAAGTTTGTTTTGAAGTTTGAGGCTTGTGTGATGAGATTCGAATGAATATGCAAAGAGAGAGGTTTTTGTGAACTATGGTGATGCTCTGGTTTCAGGCTCCAAGGTTGTGTGAAATGTGATCCTTGAGGCATGTATGTGAAGCTGTGATTGGTCAGAGTAGTTGGTGTGGCTCAGTTTGATTGGTATGGCTCAAATTGCATAAAGTCAACATTTGTGTAAGTGAAGGTATGGGCTGGTTCAGTCATGGTACAAGGGCATGGTTCGAATCAGCTTGTTTCAAGGAGGTCCATGGAAGTCATTTTTGGCAGCTGGCACAAGTGGATGAGAAGCTTTGGGTCATTTTGCAAATTCATGGAGTTTTGGCCCTTTTTGGATTTCTTAATGATAAAGGCATGAAAATCAGTGATTCTTTGGGCCAATCTGAATTTTAGGTCATGTGTTGTGTTTATGTAATGCTTAGAAGTCATTTTGAAGTCATAGAAATGCTTGGCATGTGAATTTGCAAGGTTCCCTCTTTGGTGCAAAAGTGAAAATTTAGTGATTTTGCCCAACTTTGACAAACCATAACTTTTGATCTAAAATGAATTAGAATGAGTTCTTGTACTTTTTGAATATGGGAGGATCCACTCTACAACTTTCATGACCAAATATTTTTCATTTGAAGCATTTTTGAATCAAAAAGAGGAGGTTGAAAAACTTTCCCAAAATGGCAAGTTTGCATTACAAGTCACTTTCCCAAAATGGAAACTTTGCAAATGGCTTGAAATTCTTCAATTTTGTGAACTTCTAACATCTTCTAAGATCAAATAAAGATCATATACATTCAAAATGATGGATAAACCCCTTTGGTGGTGTCATTGGGGGCCTCAGATGCCCTGATTTTGCACTGACTTGCTCAAGAAGTCATCTTTTGATCAGATGCCTTCTTCATTGAATTTCTTCATGAAAATTGATATGCATGATCCTCATAACATATAGAGACCAATAGAATCAAGAATGACCAAAAAAATTGGAGTTATGGCCTCTGAAACCAAAACCCTAATTTCAGGTCATCTGTGCAGTTAAGTTTGGCTCTGCTTCCATGTCTTTCTCAGTTCTTGTGATTCTTTGACTCTCTTGACCTTGTGAGGATATAATATGATGCTTGAACATACATGGAACCTTTTGAGATGATTGAAACCATTTGGAGTTGCTTAGATAGCCCAGGGACTGCTCAAATCACAAACCCTAGATGCAGATGACTTAGAACCAATGCAGTGAAGCAAAAATGCAATGTGAGATGCTATGATTGAACTTATGCAAATGAAAAAGAATCACAAGCCATGGTGAAAAGAGTGAGGGCAAATTTGGGGTGTTTACAGCTGCCCCTATTCAAACAGGAGTTAACTGTGCAGGATGTAAGCGGCGGCTTAATAGACAAACAAGATAACTTGTGGTTGAATACCAAAGACAGTCCAAAATTTGCACTCGCTAAATGAAGAAGAAAAGGGATATAGATTGTAAAATGGAAGTGAAATATGATTTATAAAGGGCGGGCGACGGAGGACGACCGTCGAGCAGAGGATGACTGCTGGGAGAAAGCGACGACGGGGACGGCCGACATGCTGGGGAAACAAAGGTATCATGATGGGGACGACCATCATGTAAAGAAACAAGACTCTTTGAGGATTAAAGGTAAAGTCAATGATGGGGACGAACATCGGGTTGAAGAAATAAATGATGAGGTACGGTCATCAAAGGTGATGGACGATCACCTAGCAGGGGACGACTGCTCTGTTGGGGATAAGGATGAGGGACGGTCATCCAAGGTGAAGGACGATCACCTGGCAGGGTACGGCTGCCGAAAGTATCTCGACATAGGACGAATGCCGGATAGAAAAGGTCGACGATGGGGACGGCCATCAGATAAGCATGATGAAGGAAGATCATCAAGAGGTGAAGGACGATCACCTAGCAGGGTACGGCTGCTCTCGGGGTTTACCATGACATAGGACGAATGTCAGATAACAAGATCAACGATGGGGACGGCCATCGGATAAAAATGATGAAGGACGATCATCAAGAGGTAAAGGGCGATCACCTAGCAGGGGACGGCTGCTCTATATCACGACATAGGACGAATGTCAGATAGAAAGGGGTTCTAATGAATAGAGACTCCGCTGGGGATGATGAAGGACGATCATCAAAAAGGTGAAGGACGATCACCTGGCAGGGTACGGCTGCCGGAAGGTATCATGACATAGGACGAATGTCAAATAGAAAGGAAATAGTTTATCAAGATTTGCCGGGAATTCTTCTGGGGAGTGGTAGACACAGACGAGTGTCTAAATTCAAAGACATAAGTGTCTGACACGGTTTATAGATTAAAGATGCGGACGAGCATCCTTAAGACTATGATACGGACGAGTATCAGTAGAAACAAACGCTTGACGCATGTTCAGAGATGATGATACGAACGAGTACCAACTAGTTAACAAAGAACACGGACGAGTGTCGACTCTGAGGGGATTTAAGTGGCATATACAAGATACGGACGAGTACCTGTATGAGTAAAAAGTGATGAGTGAGACATAGGTGAGTGTCCAACTTGCTGCGGAGAGCACGACACAGACGGATGTCGGAAGAAGTGTATTATAAACAAGTATTTGGTTTACAAAGTGTTTAGGAAACTATTCTGGGGAAGGTGACACGGACGGGTGTCAGGGAATTGTATATATATATGTATCTGTCTGTAGAGAACGTTCGGGCGACTTTACTAGGGAATGATGACACGGACGAGTGTCAAAAGGAGCATGTATCTGTTTTTGTGAGTGCAAAGAGGACGTTTTGGCTTTCCGCTGGGGAATTTGAGGGGTATTTTGTATATTGTTGGTGGAACGTCAGTATTTACAAGTGTTTGATTCAGATCATGGCTTATGATTTATGCAATATGTTTGATTTTTGCCGCAATGCTCCGTATTAGACGGAATGCTGCGCTCTGAGGGAAATATGATGTGAATGATATGATTATGCAAAGATACCACTCCGGGATTCGGATCCCGTTGTCGTGGAGATCTCCGACCGATCTATCTGAAGTGGATATCCCAGCTGGGGATGAGATCATTGGTAAATCTGATATATGACTCTGCTTGAGGAAATAGATCACTGATAGATCTATCTTGGTAATAAGGGACCCAGCTGGGGTCCGCGAGAGCTTTCGTCACTTTGTTGCAAGATCTTCAGACATTGCTCTTCTGGATAGAGGCTGGGACTCTGTGGGGAGATAGTTCCCTGTCTGACACTTGGCTGGGGAGGAATGATCGTTGGACGATCTTCCTAGAGATTTCTATAGAGGATTCTATGGAGGATGATGAATTCAGCTGGGGAACTGAGCCCCTCTGATGCTGTTTGGATAAAGTGCTGGGTAAATAGTGATTTGATAGCTTGTTGGGGAAGCTTTTATGACCCATGTTGCGCTTCGATTACCTGCAAACCTGTTATGACAAAGAAACGTACAAGTATCCCGAGGTGTCCCTTACTGGGTTCCATCATAGGAGTTTAGACACTCCCGGGAGTAAATATATTTCTTGTGAGCATGTAATTTAGAAAGGACGCATCTGTATTTATGCTACCGATATATTAGGGACATCAGACATTTTTTGCAAACGAAAACAAAATGTACGAGACAAAGTGTAACGAAAAATCTGATTTTATTAATTTTCGTGCCCTGAATTGGTAAATACAGTCAAGGAAACAGATCCCCTGAAATGAGGAGATCGTTACAAATTGAGAAACAAAAAGATGCTGGCAATATTGATGATGCTTCAGTGCCTCCCTTTTGCTATGACCCGTACGACATTGACGTTCTTCTCATCCTGCTTTTTTTGAAGAAGGCTGATTCTGACTGATGCTTGAACCTTTCGGAGTTCCCCATGTTGTAAGTGATACAGATGAATTCAGAATGCAGTTGTTCGCTTATTCCCTTATTTTGCGTGGATCGCCCTTTCGGGTTTTCAATCCACCGGGATACCCATTTGTGCCTGAGCTGTCCAATGCGGCTTTTCAACTTAGCGGGTGTACATTTTTTTTATTTTTCCCTTATTTTTGCCCGAGTCTTTTATTCTGTTTATGACTCGCCGGGATGCCCTATTTTTGCCTGGACTTACATTCTGTTTTTATGTCCAGCGGGTCATTTTTATGCGAAGTATTTTTTAACTGCATCTGAATTCACAGGGGACAAGAAGTCTTAACCATCCATAGTACTAAGCATCAGTGCTCCACCAGAGAAAACTTTCTTCACTATGAATGGACCCTCATAATTCAGAGCCCACTTGCCCCTGTGGTCTGTATGAGGAGGGATGAGTCTTTTCAGCACAAGATCTCCTACTTGGTATTCCCGAAGTCTGACTTTCTGATCGAAGGCCTTCTTCATCCTTTTCTGACACAGCTGCCCATGGCAGATTGCAGCTAATCTCTTTTCTTCGACCAGACTAAGTTGTTCGTACCGGGATCGGACCCATTCTGCTTCATTTAGCTTAACATCCATTAGTACCCGCAAGGAGGGTAATTCAACTTCAACAGGTAGGACTGCCTCCGTACCATAAACAAGTTGATACGGCGTGGCCCCAGTGGATGTTCTGATTGACGTTCGGTACCCATGTAAAGCAAAAGGTAGCATTTCATGCCAGTCTTTGTAGGTAACCACCATCTTCTGCACAATCTTCTTGATATTCTTGTTAGCTGCCTCTACAGCGCCATTCATCTTTGGCCTGTAAGGAGAAGAATTGTGGTGTTGGATCTTGAAGTCCCGGCACAGCTCTGCCATCATTTTATTGTTCAAATTGGAACCATTATCAGTAATGATTCGCTCGGGCACTCCATACCGACAGATGATGTCTCTCTTTAGAAATCGGGCTACCACTTGCCTGGTGACATTTGCATAAGAAGCTGCCTCCACCCACTTGGTGAAGTAATCAATGGCTACCAGGATGAATCTGTGGCCATTTGAAGCAGTCGGTTCAATCTTGCCAATCATATCAATGCCCCACATGGCAAAGGGCCAAGGTGAAGACATCACATTCAAAGGATTCGGAGGCACATGTACTTTATCTGCATAAATCTGGCATTTATGACATTTTCTGGCATAAGCACAACAATCTGCATCCATTGTGATCCAGTAATAACCTGATCTTAGCAACTTTTTAGCCATAGCATGCCCTCCAGCATGGGTACCAAAAGATCCTTCATGCACCTCGTGCATCAACAAGTCTGCTTCTGCCTTATCAACATATCTGAGAAGTACCATATCAAAGTTTCTCTTGTACAGGGAACCATCAGTATTTAGGAAGAAACTACCAGCTAGCCTTCTTAATGTCTTCTTATCATTGGAAGATGCCCCAGGTGGGTATGCTTGATCCTCCAAGAAGCATTTGATATCATGGAACCAAGGCTTATCATCTTTGACAACATCTGCTGAAAATACATACGCCGGTCTGTCAAGTCTGGACACTGAAATCCGGGGCACAAAGTTGGCAGCTTGAACTTTGATCATGGATGAAATGGTAGCCAGAGCATCTGCGAACTGATTTTCATCTCGAGGGATATACTCAAGCTTGACTGTAGTGAAGAAAGTCAATAACCTCCTTGTATAATCCCGATAAGGTATCAGATGATCCTGGTGCGTGTACCATTTGCCGTTGGTTTGATTGATTACCAAAGCTGAATCTCCGAACACAGTCAAAGTCTTGATCCTGAGGTAAATGGCTTCCTCAATACCCATAATACAAGCTTCGTATTCAGCTTCGTTGTTAGTGCAGTTAAAGGTGAGTTTTGCCGAGAAAGGCATGTGAACTCCTTTAGGTGTAATGAGTACTGCACCAACACCACGACCATTCATATTAACAGCCCCATCAAACATCATAGTCCATTCTTCTTCTAGGTCAGGCCCTTCAGTGTGAATAGGCTCTTCATGATCTTTTGCTTTTAAAAACATGATGTCTTCATCAGGGAAGTCAAATCTCATAGGCTGGTAATCATCAATGGGTTGCTCAGCAAGATAATCAGACAGTACACTGCCTTTGATGGCTTTTTGAGATGTGTACTGAATGTCATATTCTGTGAGGATCATTTGCCATCTTGCAACCCGTCCGGTAAGTGCTGGCTTCTCAAAAATGTACTTAAATGGGTCCATCTTGGAGATCAATAAAGTAGTGTGGGTCAACATATACTGTCTCAGTCGGCGAGCAGCCCACGCTAAAGCACAACAAGTTTTCTCGAGCAGTGAATAACGTTGTTCACAGTCGGTAAACTTTTTGCTTAGGTAGTATATTGCATACTCTTTTCGACCAGACTCGTCATGCTGGCCCAGAACACACCCCATTGATTCTTCTAATACTGTCAAGTACATGATTAGAGGTCTCCCTTCAACCGGAGGCATAAGGATTGGAGGCTCTTATAAGTATTCCTTGATTTTGTCAAAAGCCCTCTGGCAGTCTTCATTCCACCTGACCGTTTGTTCTTTTCTTAACAGCTTGAACAAAGGCTCACAGGTTGTTGTAAGATGAGATATGAACCTTGAAATGTAGTTCAATCTACCTAGAAACCCCGAACTTCTTTTTCTGACTTCGGTGCAGACATTTCTTGAATGGCTTTGACTTTATCAGGGTCAACTTCAATCCCTTTCTCACTTACAATAAATCCCAGCAGTTTACCAGATCGTACCCCGAATGTGCATTTGTTGGGGTTTAACTTCAGTTGGTACTTCCTCAGACGCTTGAATAGCTTCAACAGATTTACCAGGTGGTCTTCTTCTGTGAGGGACTTGGCAATCAGGTCATCCACATAACATTCAATTTCCTTGTGGATCATGTCATGGAATAATGTTACCATAGCCCGTTGATAAGTGGCACCAGCATTCTTCAGTCCGAATGGCATCACCTTATAACAAAATGTGCCCCAGGGTGTGATGAAAGTTGTCTTCTCCATGTCTTCAGGTGACATCTTGATCTGATTGTATCCTGAAAATCCGTCCATGAAGGAGAACACCGAGAACTGAGCCGTATTATCAACCAATACATCAATGTGAGGTAAAGGGAAGTCATATTTCGGGCTGGCTCTGTTCAGATCCCGGTAATCCACACACATTCTCACCTTGCCATCTTTCTTAGGCACAGGTACAATGTTAGCAACCCACGGCGGATAACTAGTTACAGCAAGGAAATTGGCGTCCCACTGCTTTTGTACCTCTTCTTTTATCTTCATGGCCATATCTGGGCGAGTACGGCGCAACTTCTGTTTTACTGGTGGGCAGTCTTCTTTCAGAGGTAGCTTGTGCATGACAATGTCGGTGTCCAACCCTGGCATATCCTGATAAGACCAAGCAAAAACATCCACATACTCACGAAGCATGTCAATCAGTTGTTCTTTTACTGAATCTTGCAGGCAGGCCCCGACCTTGACTTCTTTCAAGTCTTCTTCTGTACCAAGATTGACCGTCTCAACCTTCTCCTGATGAGGAGTGATAACCTTCTCCTCTTGCCTTAACAACCTGGCTAACTCTTCAGGTAGCTCATAATCCTCTTCAACCCCTTCATCAGTTTGATTGATTGGATTGTGAAAGTCATATGGAGTCATAGCAGTGTTGTTGTCGGTGCAGTCTGGAGGGCATTCTCTACAAGGGTTTAGATTTGTTCATTTTAGTGATCGGTTTTATCTTATTTTAAAAAGTGAAAATGAAGTTATTTATTTTGAAAAACATTGCCATTTTATTTTTGTACAAAAAGTGAAAAATGAAAAACAGTGAGCGAAAAAGAAAAAGACTCGTTTGCAAAAGATGTCCTGATATTCATTAATTGATCTTTGCACAAAATACAAGATGGCCCGATTACAAAATGAGTCCTGACATCTTGGGCAAGATGCAGGACTTGATGCATGCTTTAAAATACAGGAAATAATAATTACTCTGCAAGAGTAACCCTTATAATTTCCTGGGAAGACCAGTTTGAGACATGGCTCCCCGGGATCCTTGGACGTATCCAGCTTTCCAGGTTGCGTTCGTCTTCTGACTCATCTTCCAAGCTATTCACAGCATCCGGGGTGAGCATCCCCCCACTAATAAACTTGGGCTCCGTTTCAGCCTCTGATTGATCTTGTCGAGTTGGTCTGTAACCCAACCCGAATTGGTCTTCTTTCTTCTCCACGAGCAGTAGCTTGCCCCAGCCTTGGGCGGTACCTTCCTCAACAACCTTCCTGGCTTGCTGATATGATGTGATGGAGGTCCCAAGTACAGCTGATGTTTCATTAATATTAAGGGCCTCGAACCCTTGGCTCATGGTTTCATGGATCTCCCCATCCATCTCAATGTATTTGAAGGTAGCCAGCTGGCTAACAAAAATATCCTCCTCCCCACAAATAGTAATGACTTTGCCTTCCCACTCGAATTTTAACTTCTGGTGAAGGGTTGACGTCACAGCGCCGGCGGCGTGTATCCATGGTCTACCCAATAGACATCTGTAGGAAGGTTGTATATCCATCACAAAGAAGGTCGTTTTGAAAACCTGTGGGCCAATCATTATAGGAAGCTCTATCTCTCCCAGAACTGATCTTTTAGAACCATCAAAGGCTCTCACTACCAAGTTACTTGGGCGTAGTGCCAATCCATCATACTCCAGCTTCACAAGGGCTTTCTTGGGCAGGACATTGAGGGATGACCCTGTGTCTACCAATACATGAGAAAGAACTATACCCTTACACTCCAAGGTAATGTGCAAAGCTTTGTTGTGATTGCGACCTTCCGTTGTCAGATCAGTGTTGGTAAACCCTAGTCCATTACTAGCGTTGACATTTCCAACCACAGCTTCTAACTGGTTGACAGTAATCTCCTCCGGCACATAAGCTGCGTGCAGGACCTTTAATAGTGCGTTCCGATGAGCCTCAGAGCACATTAGCAATGATAGTATGGAGATTTCGGAAGGTGTTTGGTGAAGCTGGTCCACCACCTTGTAGTCACTTTTCTTTATGATTCTCATAAATTCATCAACCTCTTGATCAAAAGGAGTCTTCAAAGCTTCTTTGACAACTTGTTCTTCCTGCACCATACTCTTCCCTTTTGCCTTAGCAGCAGCTTCTGCTTCAGCAGTGGGTCTTGGAATTTATGAAGCAAAGAGACGTCCGCTTCTAGTGAAGCCTCCGCCTCCCCCCACATTGTCTATCTGAGGTGAAGAAGTTGATGATTCTAAAGTGATTTTCTGCCCCTCGCAGTACAGATCTGAGCCATAATGCCAAGGGATGGCATTACTGCTTTCGTAGGGAACTGGTCCAGGCACCGTGATAGTGACTGGACTGATAGCAGCTGCAGAGGGGACCACAATGGTGTGTGGATCATAGTATATGGTGACTGGTGCTCTGGCAGGAGTAGCACTTTGTGGCTTGTTGGCAGGAACATTTGCAGGGTCATAGTATATGGTAACCGTTGAGACGCTTTCATCAATTGTTGCTGGTGCTGTAGAAGACATTTTTTACTGGATGGGTGTTGAAGTTGTAGCAGGAATGGTAACTGAACTTGTATCCGTTGAAGTGATTGATTGAGCAGTTGTTGGAGTTATAGTAGAATCTGTTGGAACAATGGTTGCTGATGTTGTAGGAGTATCTGTGATTGCTGGTGAAAGGATTGCTGGATTTGTAGGCGCCGTTGTAGTAATCTGAAGAATACCATCCTTGATAAGACCATCTATGCCATCTCTCAGCCTTTCACACCCATTGATTGCAATATTGCAATACCCACAGCCGAACTCACACCCAGGGAACACTTGGCATTCTAAAAGCTGAGCCTTGATTTCCACCAAAGGTGTTCGAATTTGTGCAACACTGGTGATTAAGGTGGATATCTTGCCTTCCTCAATAGCATTAATCCTAGGCCCGTTGTGACTAGGCATTGTATTTCTTGTGACATTCGGAGGAGGTGCAAAGTTGAGAGCTTTCGAGTCCACCAGATATTGGACTTTCATCTGTAAGGCCCTACATTTCTCAGTGTTATGCCCCGGTGCGTTTGAGTGGAATGCACATCTGGCATTTGCATCATAGTTCTTCGGAAAATTGGTGGGATCTGGAGGTGCCAATGTCCTTAATTCAACTAGGTTGAGCTTCAGGAGTTGTGGCAAGAGTGCAGCATATGGCATGGGAATTGGGTCAATTACCCTGTTTGCTTGTGATGGTCTTTGTTGGAAAGGACACTGTTGTTAGTTGTTGTTGCTATTATTGTAGGTTCTCTGTTGCGGATACTAAACTTGTTGTTGATACTGTGGTTGTTGTTGTTGAGGATATGCTGATTGTTGAGGAATCGGAGCTGGAATGGTAACAGCTGCTACTGACCGGTGAACATACTGGGGTCTGCCCCTGCTTGCATGAATGGAATTTGTCTCACCGGCCTTTCGGGGTCCCACAAAAGGCTTTCTGGAACTACTGGATGAACTTGCACCACTGTCGAAAATCTTGCCCATCTTCAAGAGGCTTTCAATCCTTTCACCAGCTATAACCACATCTGCAAAACTGGTAGAGGAGAAGGCAGCTAATCTATCAATATAGGTTCCTTGCAAAGTATTCATGAACATGTCAGCCATTTCCCTTTCTGACATGGGTGGTTGTACAGCAACAGCAAGCTGTCTCCACCTTTGGGCATATTCCCTGAAGCTTTCTCGCGAAGACTGAGACATTCCCATCAGGAGGGTTCTGTTGGGAGCCATATCCAGGTTGTATTGATATTGACGGATGAAAGCCTCAGCTAAATCCTTCCAGCATCTAATAGTGGCCCTAGACAAATGTGAATACCACTCTCTTGAAGCCCCAGTCAGACTGTCTTCAAAGTAGAACATCCACGACTTCTCATCCATAGTATAGGCTTTCAATCTCCCCAGGAAAGACTGCAAATGAGTGCGCGGGCAGAAGGTACCATTGTACTTCTCAAAGCATGGGGGTTTGAATTTGTGGAGAATTCTCACCCCATCCACCAGCCCCATGTCCATCACATCGAAGCCCAAGGAATTCTGAGACTCCAAAGATCTCAATTTCTCAGCAATCTCATCTAATCTCCTATCATAAACTTCATCTCCAGCTCCCATAAGAGTAAATTGCTCTTCTTGGGGATCCTCTTGCAAGATTCTACCCCCAGCAGTATTACCCTGCACATTCATTGGGATGTTAGCTTCTGGATCCAGATGAGGTCCAAATACCGGTGGATCAATACGAGGCTGACCCCTTTCATTGTTGCTAGTTCCTCCTGTCCCAAGATGAGGCTCCTTAGGGGTTTGTCTTTCCACCAGTTCTCTTAATCTTTCTTGGCTCTGGGCCAAGCCAGTCATTACAGCCATGAATTGAGACCTCTGATTTCTCATTTCCACTCTCTCATTAGCCATCTGATTTCTGACCTCAGTCAGATCTTGCTATACTTGATCCATTTGAATACCAAGAAGATTGTTGCGAGTAGGGTACCGGTGCGTGCGGTTGACAGGGAACACTCGGCGACGAGCAATATTTCCTGAGATGACAACAAAGTTAGAAACAATAATAACAAAACCTACAAAACAAAACAGAGTTAGTATGCAATGCAGTATGCTTATTTATTTTCCAAGGTATCCTGTTTGGTTCTTGGTTTTGACCTTTCCAGACCTCGAGGAAGATGTTTGATGTTGATGAGAAAAGAAGCCCAATGAAAGCAAACTAATATATTACAAATGATGAACAATACATAGTCTGTTTTACAACACATGCCCATGGAGGGTCAAAATACAATAAAAGGAAAAGTACATCAAATGGAAATAACAATAAACAAAGAATCAGACATCCAGTCCAAACTCATCCTCTTTGACCTCTTTCAGGAGTGCCTCAGTCACTGGACCAGCTGGGTGCTCTGTAATGGTCCTAATGAGGAGGTTCCTGGTGGAAATGGCAGTGGTCAGCTTCTTGTGCCTGTCCTGGTCCTTTGATCTTTTCAATCCTGCTCTGAGCTTCAACTCTGAAATCTCCTTCTGGGCTGCCAACAAAGCTTCCTACTGCTTCTTCTCATTGGCCTCTAGCTGTTCAATCTTGGCTTGAGTTTTCTGGTCTTCTTGTGTACGGGCTTCAGTGATCCTGACCCACCTAGCCTGACTCTCTTGCAGATAGAGCTCAGTCCTAGCCTTCTGAATCTTGGCTTCTTTACAGGCATTCTTCAATATTTGTTCCCCAGCTCTTGCTTTCCTGATGTAGTCCTCTGTCTTCTCAATTTTTGTAAGATGCTCCACCCTAAGCTTTTCCAACCTCTCAATGTCCAGACGACCATCACTCCTTTCCCAAAGGGTCTTCTTCAAAGCTTGAGATAGATTCTCATTCCTTTCCTTCAGCTTCTCAAATTCTTCTAGGCTGACAGTTGCTGCTGGCTGTGCTGTAGATGGTCCAGGTATGTCCTCAATGGTGAAAGGCATTCCAATAATCTGAGCTCTAGTACGGGACCAATCATAGTACTGAGCTGAAGCAACATTATTACACCTTCCCAGAATGGCCATCCCTTTTGTATGGATGTTGTCTCAAGCCCAGGATGCTTGTCTGACAGCAGCTGAATTAGGCTTCACTTCACAATACAGGGTCTCAGCTAAATCTTGCACTCTGGGAGGGTGAACCAAAGCATAGCCCAGTTGTCTCTTAAACAGCAAAGGATTGTAGTTGATGCAACCCTTTACTCCTATCAGAGGCACATTTGGGTATTGTCCACAACTGGTGATAATGTCTTTGCCTTTGGTGCTCTGTGTGCACCATCTGATATCATCTGAAGTCAAAGCAATGAGCCTCTTGGCCCAATTCTTTTGTTGGTGAGGGTTCAAGAAAGTATCTAACTTAGGTAAGTGTCTGAGCAGCCAGGTGTGAAACAAAGGAGCACAACATCTCACCAACTTCCCCCTTTGTTTCTCATTCCTCTGATGGATGGAATAATAAAAATCTCCCAGCAATGTGGGTACTGGGTTCTTCAGGAGAAACAAATGGCTGGCATTCTTGCTGACAAATTTGGGCTCATCTGCAAACAGTATAGCCCCATATATGTTGAGGGCTAACAGTGCACAGACTGCCCTCCATTCTCCAAATGAGGTCTTCAGGATGGCATGAGAAATCAAGAAGTCCAAGTGCAAACCAGGGATCCCAGCTTTTGTTGTCATACTTTGCTCAATCAAGGCAGGTTCCAGGTACAGTGCTTTTGCTATTTCTCCATTGCTGGGAAAAGTCATCTCTGGGCTGAAAGGGATTCCACCCCTGATAGGTACTCCAATCAATGAGGAAAACTCTTCCAGTAGAGGCCCTATCTGAAAGTTTGGGAAGGTGAAGCATCTCAAAGGAGGGTCATAAAATTGAAAGCAGGTGTGGATCATGCTCCTCTGAGAAGGGTCAAGGTCCATAACAATATGCAGGATACCTCCATAGTGCTCTCTAAAAAATGGGATGTGGTCAGGGGTGATAAGTGACTGGACCTGCCTGATGCCAGTCAACACAGGCTCAAAGAAATGGTAGGATATGTTGCTCTTCCTGGGAGTAGTCATAAATGCTGAAGAGAAGGAAGATAGGTGCTGATGAAGATCAAGGCTGATACTGGAGATGAGCCACTGACAGGATGATACTGGTGATGATGAGAATAGATGGAGTAGATAACTGATGAAGCAGAGGTCTATGTAGAAGAAGGGGTCAAAACCAAACCAGATATAATGTGGATACCCTGAAAAACAAATAAACAAATGTTAAATGATGCAAATGATGATATATGCAAATGATATGCAAGGGTTTGTGATCAAGCTGGATCTAATTATCTGTCTTGATATAAGCCCATGTATGTTCAAAGAAGGTCTAGATGAAGGTCCAGAAATCAAGTAACCAAGGTGGGGGACTCATATAAAGAGTCACATGTCCAGGGTTAATCACAAGAACTGTCCAAAATGGAGTATTCTTAAACAAAACAGAAACAGGGTATGATGTGGCCAAGGGTACCTGCAAACCTGTAAACAGCCCAAACCCCTCACAGGTAATGATCTAAAACAAGGATCCTCAGACTTGGATCAGTTATGAGAAGTGTAAACACTTCTAACCCAGAGGTACAATGTTTACATTAACCATAAAAAATCCTCCTCTAATCCACCTCAGTTTCTGAAGGTCATAATAAAGGTCATCCAGAATTAGCAGGCTTCCCAGATAGCCCTAGCACTACAGGAAATCTGTAGCACAGAGTTCTCAAGAAGAAACCCACATCTGAACCGTGTTTCATATTCCCGCACCAAACTGAAATGGAATGGGAAAGAACATGAACCACTCTAGCCTAGGTGTCACTCAGGTCCCAGGTATAGGACCTTGAACTCTCAATGGAACCCCACCCACCAAAACAGAAACCAGATCCAGCAATGATAATGACAGTATGAAATATGTACAACTGTAAAGAAAAGCAATAAATAAAGTTGTACATAAAGCAATAAAGCAAAAAAATAAATAAACATACATAGCACATAACACCCCAGTAAACACAAATCAAACAAGCGCTAGGAGGAACCCACAAAAAGAACCAGAAGCCCTGGTTACAGTATAAGGGTCCCCAGCAGAGTCGCCAAGCTTTCGCTCCCACCAAAATGACACCTGGTCAGAAGGGGTACGGACGCGAATGGTCGGCGAAAGGGAAAGAAAGAAAATAGTCGCCAGCTAGGCATTTTTATCCCGAAGGAAAGGTAATGCTGCATAAACCTAAGAAAAAATGGATAAGACGGTCGCGAACCAGAGAAACTGAGAAAGGGGGTTAGTTACAACCTGGGAAGGTATTAGCACCCAGATTGTCCGTCGTACTCGACGGGATCCACACTTGAAAGATTTGTGTTTAAAGGGGTAGTGTCAGTGCAATTTGTGTATCAAAGCTGGAAAGAATGCAAGTGTCAGTGCTGGAAGAAAGTGAAGTGAAATATGTGAAGTGTCAGTGTAAGAAAAGAATGTGAAGCTCAAGACTATGAGGCTTAAAGAATAATGCTAGGAGGAGGGGGAATATACAGAGACTTTTGTTCGATAACTGTTAAGTTATGCCTACGTATCCTCTCGTGCAATGAGGAAGTCAGAACACCGTAGTTCGACTCAAAGAGACTGAAAGATAAATTGACTTGTGAACTGCTTACTTGTCTATGCTCAAGTGTATGACCTGTCTGGCTCAGGTGCAAACTGTCTTGCATTAGACGGAAGAAGCAAGTTCCCGTTTATGAGTGAATGAGGTGAGAAAAGAATCCCGGAGGAGACGATTATTGTTTGTTTTTGTGTTTTCAGTCTTTTATTGCTTTTTGTGTTTGTCATAAGAAAATGAGCTTAAGCCTAAACCAAAGGTTGGTAAACTCATCACATCCTCCCTCTGATTAGGGGTAATGAGAATACCTTAAGTATGAAGTAAACACCTCATACTTAATCACCATGATGTAGGATTAAGATCACTAACCTACTTGCAATTATTTAGATGTTTTTGGAGTTTTTGTTTAGTGTTAAGTAATGAGTTTAAGCCATAATCAGGGATTTAATGGACTCATTACACCATCCTAATAGAAGGATAATAGATGAGAACATTTAAGCTGAGGAAGATACCTCAACTTAATCCATGATTAGGGATTAACCTCATGACAAAACAAAGCCTTTATTAAAGTGGATTTTAGTTAATAATAAGATTAAGAAGTGGATTTTATGGTTTGTAAGACAACTTGAGGGGGACTTGTCCATTAACACTAGGGTTAGTCCTTCTTAACCAATTAAGGAAGAATTAGAACCCTAATGCAAGGCCCAAGTTACAAGCTTGATGTCTTAGTGATTATTAGATGAATTGATTAAGAGATTTAAACACATTAAGGGTTTAACACTAAGGATTAAAGTTATACACTCCATCCTAAGAGAAGGATGCAGGCATAATCTTAATCACAAAGCCTTAAAACCTTGAGGGTTTAGTCCCTGATTAAGAGATGAGAAGAGAAGAATCAAAGATGACACAAAGGTAAAACTAATGGGGGACTAATCAAACCCTAAATATGATCATGCTTGGGTGTTCCTAGGGTTTATGAGGCTTGCAGGAGATCTTCAAGGAAAAGCCACCAAGGACGAAGAAAGATGGAAAGAAAAGAAGCAGGAAGGAAGCAAGACAACTTACTTCACTTAAGAAGATAAGTTGATTGAATAAAGAAAGTGAGAAGGGACATGGATGAGCAAGCTCACTCTAAATCAAAATAAAATACAACACGGATGCATAATAGAGATGAGAAAAGATTATGAGAAGTGAAGGCAAATTCACTTCTCAAACACTTACCACCTGAAAAGTTAATAACAATAAAATGAAATGCAATGAAAATGAGATGAAATGCCATGATGCAAACCAAAGTCAGAAGCATAAACATGATTTCAATGATGCTATGAGATGGTGCAAACACATGTCAAGAGTTTTAGATGATCATACAAGGATGAGGATGCAAATGAAACATGTTTTTGAATCATAAAGGTTCATGAAAGTTTATGAAATGGAATGAATGCATAACATGACAAATGAATGAAAAAATGATCAAGCATGATTCTAATATGTCCTAAGATGTCTTAGAAGTCATGTGAATGCACAAAATGTCATGGCAAGTTCATGTATGCAAGCAAATGAGAGATGAATGAAAATGAAGGCAAAAATTAGGGTTTACAAACAATATGCAATGCAAAATTCAAAATCAGGAGCAAATGACAAGATAAAAAATTGAAAATGGGATCAAAGGAACCCTAACCCTACATAAGTTCACTGCCCAAAGGAGGGGACCTAAGTCTTAACCTAATGGAAGTTATGATTTTCTCAAGTTAACTAGGGTTTTAAGTCACTTCAAAAGGAAAAATGCACATTAATTTGAAAATGAAAGATAAATTCAAATCAATTTTACCCTAGAAACTACATGATATGAAGGATGCAACGCAAGAAGAACCATCATCAAACTCTTCATGGTTAGGAAGAATGAATTTTTATAAGTTAGGACTAAAGTATTGCCTTTTAATGACTTTTATTCCAATGAAAAATGTCAAAATACATCAAGAACCAAAAAGAAATTTGTTTGAAGAGTTTGATAATGTTTCTAAATGTGTCAAAATGCAATGTGAATTTTTTTTGTGATTTTTAGAAACCAAAATGCTATTTTAATTAATTAATTCTCATTAAATAATTAAAATAAACATTTAAATATTTTTAAAATACAAAAATTATGCAAAAAATAAAATAAAAATTATTTTCAGAAAGAGAAAAATATTTTAAGGCTGGATGCAAAAAATGAGATTTTTTAGAAATGATTTGCTATTTTAAATAAAATGGACAAAACAAATGAATAAAAAGGAAAATAAAATGGAATTAAATGAAAAGTACACAGATCCAAGAGTCAAGATTCAAATGGGATGCGCGGGAGTTGACTGGCGCGTGATCTGAGGGTCCACATTCAAACTGGCATATTTAAAATTAAACCCTAATTAATTAACTTAATTAAGTGGATTAGGGTTAAGTGGGACGATTTGAGCCATTGGACACGCACGGGAAACAAAATCGTACGCTCCATATTCAAACTGAGCCCTAATCTAGATTAAAACCCTAATGACTTTCAAGTCACTGGAGAAGAGCCCCGGTCGTCTTCTCCGGTGACATCCCTCCCTGAAAAATCTCAACTTCTTCCCTGGGTCATTTCTGGAGCTCTAAAGCTCCAGATTTGTTCCTCTCACTCCCCTAAACCTAAATCCAACCTCAAATGGAATTTATTTCCAGCCACAAACATGATTCGAAGCCAAGAACACAAATATGCAAAACTTTCAGACAAGCAATACACCCTCATCTCTCCATCATTTTCAATAATTCCAAGTTCATTACACTCAGGGGATCAAACACAACCAATTAAGAACTTAAAATAAAGGTTCTGGAAAAAAGTTTCACATGGCTACCTGAGATGAAGCTTTCAACCCCAGAGCTTTCAGGCTGCTTTCCTGCTTCCAAATGCCTCCAATGAACTCCTGAAGAAGCTTTGATGCTTGGTTGGAGTGTTTTGAGGCTGATTTGTGAGTTTGATACAGTTGAGTTCAATGAGAGAGGAGAATCGTGTTTTTGATATGTAGGGTTTCAGGGCCAGGTGATGGTTGGGAACTGATAAGTGGACCATGGTGAGTGATTCTGTGAAGTTTGTTTTGAGGTTTGAGGCTTGTGTGATGAGATTCGAATGAATATGCAAAGAGAGAGGTTTTTGTGAACTATGGTGATGCTCTGGTTTCAGGCTCCAAGGTTGTGTGAAATGTGATCCTTGAGGCATGTATGTGAAGCTGTGATTGGTCAGAGTAGTTGGTGTGGCTCAGTTTGATTGGTATGGCTCAAATTGCATAAAGTCAACATTTGTGTAAGTGAAGGTATGGGCTGGTTCAGTCATGGTACAAGGGCATGGTTCGAATCAGCTTTTTTCAAGGAGGTCCATGGAAGTCATTTTTGGCAGCTGGCACAAGTGGATGAGAAGCTTTGGGTCATTTTGCAAATTCATGGAGTTTTGGCCCCTTTTGGATTTCTTAATGATCAAGGCATGAAAATGAGTGATTCTTTGGGCCAATATGAATTTTAGGTCATGTGTTGTGTTTATGTAATGCTTAGAAGTCATTTTGAAGTCATAGAAATTCTTGGCATGTGAATTTGCAAGGTTCCCTCTTTGGTGCAAAAGTGAAAATTTAGTGATTTTGCCCAACTTTGACAAGCCATAACTTTTGATCTAAAATGAATTAGAATGAGTTCTTGTACTTTTTGAAAATGGGAGGATCCAATCTACAACTTTCATGACCAAAGATTTTTCATTTGAATCATTTTTTAATCAAAAAGAGGAGGTTGAAAAACTTTCCCAAAATGGCAAGTTTGCATTACAAGTCACTTTCCCAAAATGGCAACTTTGCAAATGGCTTGAAATTCTTCAATTTTGTGAACTTCTAACATCTTCTAAGATCAAATAAAGATCATATACATTCAAAATGATGGAGAAACCCCTTTGGTGGTGTCATTGGGGGCCTCAGATGCCCTGATTTTGCACTGACTTGCTCAAGAAGTCATCTTTTGATCAGATGCCTTCTTCATTGAATTTCTTCATGAAAATTGATATGCATGATCCTCATAACATATAGAGACCAATAGAATCAATAATGACCAAAAACTTTGGAGTTATGGCCTCTGAAACCAAAACCCTAATTTCAGGTCATCTGTGCGGTTAAGCCTGGCTCTGCTTCCATGCCTTTCTCAGTTCTTGTGATTCTTTGACTCTCTTGACCTTGTGAGGATATAATATGATGCTTGAACATACATGGACCCTTTTGAGATGATTGAAACCCTTTGGAGTTGCTTAGATAGCCCAGGGACTGCTCAGATCACAAACCCTAGATGCAGATGACTTAGAACCAATGCAGTGAAGCAAAAATGCAATGTGAGATGCTATGATTGAACTTATGAAAATGAAAAGAATCACAAGCCATGGTGAAAAGAGTGAGGGAAAATTTGGGGTGTTTACAACTGGTTCGAACCTGACTTGTGATCATGAAAATGTTTGATTTTTGCCGTAATGCTCTGTATTAGACGGAATGCTACGCTTTGTGGGGAAATATGATGCGAATGCTATGATTATACAAAAGAAAACAATCCAGGACTCGGATCCCGCTTCCGTGGAGATCTCTGACTGATCTGCTTGGAAGGCTATCCTAGCTGGGGAAGATCATTGGTATATCTGATAAGATATATAACTCCGCTTGGGGAAATAGATCACTAATAGACCTATCTTTGTAATGAGGAACCCAGCTGGGGATGAGGAAGCTTCCGTCACTTTGTTGGTTGAGAATTTCAGACATTGCTCTTCTGGGTAGAGGCTGGAACTCTGTGGGGAGATATGTTGGAGATGCTCCTGTTGAGTAGGCATGTGCTAGGGATGAGGAGGCTTTGACAACTATATTGGGGAAAAACGTTTTAGATGCTGCTTGGAGAAGATGAGCTGGGGAAATGATGCTAGGCATGCCCCATGTTTGAATACTTACAACCTGTTAAGACAAAGAAACGCGCAAGTGTCCCGAGGTATCCTTTACTGGATTCCGTCATAGGAGTTAGATATTCCTGAGAGTAAATATATTTCCTGCAAGCATTTATTTAAGAATGGCTCATTTGTTTTATGCAAATATTATATCATGGACATTGGACATTTTGCAAACGAAACAAAAATGTATGAAACAAGGTGTGACTGAAAATCTGATTTTATTAATCTGGGTGCCCTGAATTGGCAAATACGGTCAAAGAAACAGATCCCCTGAAATGAGGAGATTGTTATAAATTGAGAAAAGTAAAAGTGTTGGCAATGTTGACGACGCTTCAGCGAGCTTCCCTTGCTATGATCCGTATGACCTTGACGTTCTTCTTATCTTGCTTTCTGAAGAAGGTTGATTCTGACCGATGCTTTATCCTTTCGAAGATGGCCATGTTGTAAGTGATACAGACAAATTCAGAATGCAGTTGTTCGCTTATTCCCTTATTTTGCGTGGATCGCCCTTTCGGGTTTTCAATCCACTGGGATACCTATTTTTGCCTGAGCTGTCCAATGCGGCTTTTTAACTCAGTGGGTGTACATTTTTTTCCTTTATTTTTGCCCGAGTCTTTTATTCTGTTTTTGACTCGTCGGGATGCCCTATTTTTGCCTGGACTTATATTCTGTTTTTGTGTCCAGCGGGTCATTTTATGCGAAGTATTTTTTAACTGCATATGA
The DNA here is from genome assembly GCA_963966055.1 of Lathyrus aphaca. Lineage (NCBI taxonomy): Eukaryota > Viridiplantae > Streptophyta > Magnoliopsida > Fabales > Fabaceae > Lathyrus > Lathyrus aphaca. Next base: position 377,294,537 of record OZ014524.1, on the reverse strand, counting down.
ATTCACAGGGGATAAGAAATCTTCACCATCCATAGTAGTGAGCATCAGTGCTCCACCTGAGAAGACCTTCTTTACTATGAATGGACCATCGTAGTTCGGAGTCCACTTGCCCCTGTGGTCTGTATGAGGAGGAAGAAGTCTTTTTAGCACAAGATCTCCTACTTGGTATTCCCGAAGCCTGACTTTCTGATCGAAGGCTTTCTTCATTCTTTTATGATATAATTGCCCATGACAGATAGCAGCTAATCTCTTTTCTTCGATCAGATTTAGTTGATTGTACCGAGAACGGACCCATTATGCTTCGTTCAGCTTGACATCCATCAGTACCCGTAATGAGGACAATTAAACTTCAATAGGTAGGACAGCTTCCATACCATATACAAGTTGATACGGTGTTGCCCCAGTAGATGTTCTGATTGAGGTACGGTACCCATGCAAGGCAAATGGTAGCATCTCATGCCAGTCTTTGTAAGTAACCACCATCTTCTGCACAATCTTCTTAATGTTTTTGTTAGCTGCTTCAACAGCGCCATTCATCTTTGGCCTGTAAGGAGAAGAGTTGTGATGTTGAATCTTGAAGTCCCGGCACAGTTCGGCCATCATTTTGTTATTCAAATTGGAACTATTATCAGTAATGATTCGCTCGGGTACTCCATATCGACAGATGATGTCTCTTTTCAGGAATCTGGATACCACTTGTCTGGTGACGTTTGCATACGAAGCTGCTTCAACCCATTTAGTGAAGTAGTCAATGGCTACCAGGATGAATATATGGCCATTTGAAGCAGTCGGTTCAATCTTTCCAATCATGTTAATTCCCCCATTGGAAAAGGGCCAAGGTGATGACATCACGTCAAAAGATTCGGAGGCACATGCACCTTGTCTGCATAGATCTGGCATTTGTGGCACTTTCTAGCATAAGCACAACAGTCTGCATCCATTGTGATCCAGTAGTAACCTGGTCTTAACAATTTCCTAGCCATTGCATGTCCTCCAACATGGGTACCGAAGGATCCTTCATGCACCTCGTGCATTAGCAGGTCTGCTTCTTTCCTATCAACACATCTGAGAAGAACCATGTCAAAGTTTCTCTTGTATAACGAACCATCAGCATTCAGGAAGAAACTACCAGCCAGTCTTCTTAATGTCTTCTTATCATTAGATGATGCCCCAGGTGGGTATGTCTGATCCTCTAAGAAGCATTTGATGTCATGGAACCAAGGCTTGTCATCTTTAGCAATGTCCACAGAGAATACGTATGCTGGTTGGTCAAGTCTGGATACCGAAATTCGAGCCACAAAATTGGTAGTCTGAACCTTGATCATGGAGGAAATGGTAGCTAAAGCATATGCGAACATATTTTCATCTCGAGGGATGTACTCAAGTTTAACTGTTGTGAAGAAAGTCAATAATCTCCTCGTATAGTCACGGTATGGAACCAGATGCTCTTGGTGAGTGTACCATTTGTCGTTGGTCTGATTGATTACCAAAGTTGAATCCCCAAATACAGTTAAAGTCGTGATCCTGAGGTCAATGGCTTCCTCAAGACCCATGATATAAGCTTCGTATTCAGCTTCGTTGTTAGTGCATGCAAAGGTGAGTTTTGCCGAGAAAGGCATGTGAACTCCCTTAGGTGTAATGAGCACTGCCCCAACTCCTCGACCATTCATATTAACAGCCCCATCAAACATCATTGTCCATTCCTCCTCTGGGTTAGGCCCTTCAGTGTGAACAGGCTCTTCATGATCTTTTGCTTTCAGGAACATGATGTCTTCATTAGGAAAGTCAAATCTCATGGGCTGGTAATCATCAATGGGTTGCTCAGCTAGATAGTCAGATAGTACACTGCCCTTGATGGCCTTTTGAGATGTATACTGAATGTCATACTCTGTCAGAACCATTTGCCATCTTGCAACCCTTCCGGTAAGTGTTGGCTTCACAAATATGTACTTGACTGGGTCCATCTTCGAGATCAACAAGGTAGTGTGAGTCAACATATACTGTCTTAGTCGGCGAGCAGCCCACGCTAAAGCACATCAAGTTTTCTCGAGCAGTGAATAACGTTGTTCACATTTGGTAAACTTTTTGCTTAGGTAGTATATTGCATACTCTTTTCGACCAGACTCGTCATGTTGGCCCAGCACACACCCCATTGATCCTTCTAATACTGTCAGGTACATTATTAGAGGTCTTCCTTCAACTGGAGGCATGAGGATTGGAGGTTCTTGCAAGTACTCCTTGATTTTGTCAAAAGCCTTCTGACAGTCTTCATTCCACCTGACTGTTTGCTCTTTTCATAACAGTTTGAATAGGGGCTCGCAGGTTGTAGTAAGATGAGATATGAACCTTGATATGTAGTTCAATCTTCCTAAGAACCCCCGAACTTCCTTTTCAGTCCTAGGTGCAGGCATCTCCTGAATGGCTTTGACCTTGTCAGGATCAACTTCAATTCCTTTTTCACTTACAATGAATCCCAGCAGCTTACCGGAACGTACCCCGAATGTGCATTTGTTGGGGTTTAGCTTCAATTGATACTTCCTCAGACGCTTGAACAACTTCAATAGGTTTAACAGATGATCTTCTTCAGTGAGGGACTTGGCAATCATGTCATCCACGTAGCATTCAATTTCTTTGTGGATCATGTCATGGAATAATGTTACCATAGCCCGTTGATAGGTTGCACCGGCATTCTTCAGTCCAAAAGGCATTACCTTGTAACAAAATGTGCCCCAAGGTGTGATGGAGGTAGTCTTCTCCATGTCTTCGGGTGACATTCTAATCTGATTATACCCTGAAAAACCATCCATGAAGGAGAACACTGAGAACTGAGTTGTGTTGTCGACCAATAAATTAATGTGAGGTAAAGGGAAATCATCCTTCGGGCTAGCTCTGTTCAGATCCCGGTAATCCACACACATCCGTACTTTGCCATCCTTCTTAGGCACTGGTACAATATTAGCAACCCACGGCGGGTAACTAGTTACAGCAAGGAAACCGGCGTCCCACTGTTTTTGTACTTCTTCTTTAATCTTCATGGCCATATCTGGACGAGTACGGCGTATCTTCTGCTTCACTAGAGGGAAATCTTCTCTCAGAGGCAGTTTGTGCATAACAATGTCAGTATCCAGACCTGGCAAGTCTTGATAGGACCAAGCAAAGACGTCGACGTACTCTCAAAGCATGTCAATAAGTTGTTCCTTCACTGAATCTTGCAGACTGGCCCCAATCTTCACTTCTTTCAAGTCTTCTTCGGTACCAAGATTAACTGTTTCAACCTCCTCCTGATGAGGGGTGATCACTTTCTCTTCTTGCCTCAACAACCTAGCTAACTCTTCAGGTAACTCATAGTCTTCTTCAACCCCTTCATCAGCTTGATTAATTGGATTGTCGAAGTCATACAAGGTCATAGCAGTGTTGTTGTCGGTGCAATCTGGAGGATAATCTCTGCAAGGGTTGAGATTGGTTCGTTTTAGTGATCAATTTTAATCTAGTTTAGAAAAGTGAAAATGAAGTTGTTATTTTGAAAACATTGCCATTTTATTGTTTTGTACAAAAGTGAAAAATGAAAAGACAGTGAGCGAAAAAGAGACTCGTTTGCAAAAGATGTCTGATATTCATTGATTAATCATTTGCACAAAATTACAATATGGCCCTATTACAAAATGAGTCCTGACACCTTGGGCAAGATGCAGGACTTGATGCATGCTAAAAAGACAGGAAATAATAATTACTCTGCAGGAGTAACCCTTATAATTTCCTGGGAAGACCAATTAGAGACTTGGTTCCCCGGGATCCTTGGACGTATCCAGCTCTCCAGGTTGCGGTCGCTTTCCTCCTCGTCTTCCAGATTGTTAACAGCATCTGGGGTGAGCATCCCCCCACTGACATATTTGGGCTCCTTGGCAGCCTCTGATTGATCTTGTCGGATTGGTCTATAATCCAACCCGAATCTATCTTCCTTCTTTTCCACTGGCAGCAGCTTGCCCCAGCCTTGAGCAGTACCTTCTTCAACAACCTTTCGAGCTTGCTGATAAGAGATGATTGAAGTACCCATCCTGTCCTCCTGGGATGCAGCCAAAACTCCAGTAGCCTCATTAACATTTAGGGCCTCAAACCCTTGGCTCATTGTCTCATGGATTCCACCATCCATCTCAATATACTTGTATGTAGCCAGATGGCTAACAAATATGTCTTCCTCACCACAGATGGTGATAATCTGTCCTTCCCATTTGTACTTCAGTTTCTGGTGAAGGGTCGACGTTACTGCGCCTGCGGCGTGAATCTAAGGTCGACCTAGCAAACAGCTGTATGCCGGCTGTATGTCCATCACATAGAAAATGGTCTTGAAGACCTGTGGACCGATTATCACTGGCAACTCCACCTCTCCCAAAACAGATCTTTTGGAGCCATCAAAAGCCCGGACCACAAGATTACTTAGCCGGAGAGCTATCCCGTCGTATTCTAGCTTGACAAGGGCTTTCTTGGGTAAGACATTTAGTGAGGACCCAGTGTCTACAAGCACATGAGATAAGACAGCTCCTTTGCATTCCAAGGTTATATGCAAGGCTTTGTTGTGGAGACGTCCTTCTGTTGTCAAATCAGCATCAGTGAACCCTAGCCCATGGCTAGTATTGACATTTGATACCACTGTTTCCAGCTGATTTATAGTGATCTCTTCTGGCACGTAGGCAGCGTGCAGAACTTTGAGAAGTGCCTCCCGATGGGGTTCGTAACACAACAGCAGTGATGGGATTGAGATCTTTGAAGGAGTCTGATGGAGCTAGTCCACAACTTTATAGTCACTTCTTTTAATAATTCTCATGAACTCATCCACATCTTGATCGAAGGACGACTTCTGAGTTTCTTTCGGCACAGATTCTTCCGGTATCACACTCTTCCCATTGGCTCTGGTAGCAGCTTCTGCCTCTGAATTGGTTCTAGGGACTTGTGAAGCGAAGAGACGTCCGCTTCGGGTGAAGCCTCCGCCTCCCCCAGCATTATCCACTTGGGTAGTGAGAACTGGAGAATCAAGAAGGACTTTCTCTCGATTGCAGTATAGATCAGCACCATAATGCCATGGTATAGCACTGTCTTTGTCATATGGGATCGGCCCGGGCACCGTAATGGTGATTGGGCTTACTGCAGCTGTTGTTGGGACTACAATGGTCTGTGGATCATAAAAGATTGTTACAGGGCCTCTGGTGGATGTAGGTGAAGGTGAATTGAAGCTTTGTTGAGACTGTTGTTGAGGTTGAAAGTTGTTGGAACTCGGGACTGTTGTCGGTCATAATAGATTGTGACAATGGAAACATCATTATTGGTTGTTGAAGTTGTAGTAGCTGGTGCAAATGAATTGCTGTGTGTTGAAGTGACAGATGGTATGATTGCTGGAGTTGTAGCTGAATCGGTTGGAACAATGGTTGTTGCAGTTGTAGAAGAAACACTTGGAAAGATGGTTGTTGTATTTGTAGGAGAAACACTTGTTGTTGACAAAAGGGTTGTTGGTGTTGTAGAAGCTGTGGTTGTAATTTGCAGGATTCCTTTGTTAATCAAGTCATTGATGCCTCTCCTCAAGCTAGCACACCAATTCTCAGAAAGTTTGCATGATTCACAACAGGCCTCACAACCTAGAAACACTTGGCACTTTAAAAGCTGAGCTTTAACCTCTGCCAGAGGTGTCTGAATAAATGCAATGTCTTCTATCAAACTCAGGGGTGATCCCCCCTCTACAGCATTAATCCTTGGCCCACTGTGGCTTGGCATAGGATTCTTCATCACATTTGGAGGAGGTGCGAAGTTCAGGGCTTTTGAATCTACCAGATCCTGAACCTTCATGTGCAGAGCTCTGCATTTTTCCGTAGAGTGTCCAGGAGCGTTGGAATGAAAAGCACACCTAGCATTGGCATCATAGTTCCTTGGAAGGTTTTGAGGATCAGGTGGAGCCAATGTCCTCAAATCAACCAGATTGAGCTTTAGGAGTTGTGGCAAGAGTGTAGCATATGGCATAGGAATGGGGTCAATTACCCGGTTGACCTGAGATGGCCGCTGTTGAAACGGGCGTTGTTGTTATTTTTGTATGATCTTTATTGCCAAAACTACTGTTGTTGCGGAAAGTGTTGTGGTTGTTGAGCATACTGAGGAGGTGGAACAGGGATAGTAACAACATCAACTGTTCTGGGTAAGTATTGGGGTCTCCCTCTTCCCATGTGCATAGAGTTTGTCTCACCAGATCTACGGGGCCCGACAAATGGTTTCCTTGTACTGCTTGAACTGGAACCGTTATCGGAGATCTTTCCCATCTTCAATAGGCTCTCTATTCTTTCCCCCAGCTATCACCACGTCTACAAAGCTGGTAGAAGAGAACGTAGCCAATCTGTCAATGTATGTTCCTTGAAGAGTATTCATGAACATGTCTGCCATTTCCCTTTCAGACATAGGGGGTTGAACTGCAGCAGCAAGTTTCCTCCACCTTTGGGCATATTCCCTGAAGCTTTCACGGGAATATTGAGACATTCCCATTAGGAGGGTCCTGTTTGGAGCCATGTCCAAGTTATACTGATACCGACGGATGAAACCTTCAGCTAAGTCTTTCCAGTTTCTTACTGTGGCTCTGGTCAAGTGGGAATACCATTCTCGGGATGCCCCTGTTAGACTATCCTCGAAGTAAAACATCCACATCTTTTCGTCCATGGTGTATTCTTTTAAACTTCCCAAGAATGATTGAAGGTGAGTGCGTGGGCAGGATGTGCCATTATACTTTTCAAAACACGGGGGTTTGAACTTGTGAGGAATTCTCACCCCTTCCACCAGTCCCATGTCCATTACATCAAAGCCTAGGGAATTTTGGGATTCAAGAGACCTCAGCTTCTCAACGATCTCATCCAGCCTACGGTCGTAAACTTCATCCCCAGCTCTAACAACTGTAAACTGCTCTTCTTGAGGATCCTCTTGCAAGATCCTACCTCCAGCAGTGTTACCCTGAGTATTCCTTATGGCATTGATTTCTGGGTTTAGATGAGGCCCAAACTCTGGTGGATCAGTGCGAGGTTGCACGTGATCGTTGTTACTGGTACCTCCTGTACCTGGATGGTGTTCTTCAGGAGTTTGCCTTTCAACCAACTCCCTCAGTCTTTCCTGGATCTGAGCTAAGCCAGTCATTACAATCATGAATTGGGTCACCTGATTCCTCATCTCAACCCTCTCATTTGCCATTTGGGTCCTTACTTCATTCAAGTCTTGTTGAACTTGATCCATCTGGAGTCCCGGAAGGTTGTTTCTCGTCGGGTACCGGTGTATTCTGTTGACAGGGAACACTCTTCTACGAGCAATGTTTCATGAAACCACAACAAAGTGAGAAACAACAATAAAACAAAAACCTACAAAACAAAGAAAATGTTAGTATGCAATGCTGGATGCGTATTTGTCTTCTAAGGGTATCCGGTTTGGTTCTTTGGTTTTGACCTTTCCAGACCTCGAGGAAATGCTGATGATGTTGTAGAGATAAAGCCCACCAATAAATGACACAAACTGATACATTACAAAGGATGAAAATACATAGTTTGATTACAATACATTCCCATGGTGGGTCAAAATACATCAACAAAAGAAAAGTACAACAACAGAAAAAGTACAAACAAAAAGAGTCAAACATCCAATCCAAAGTCATCCTCTCTGACTTCCTTCAGGAGGGCCTCAGTCACTGGCCCTACTGGGTGTTCTGTAATAGTCCTGATGAGGAGGTTCCTGGTAGCAATGGCACTGGTTAACTTTTTATGCTTATCCTGATCCTTTGACCTCTTCAACCCCGCCCGGAGTTTCAATTCATATATCTCCTTCTGACCTGCCAATAAAGCCTCCTGATGCTTCTTCTCACTAGCCTTTAACTGCTCTATCTTAGCCTGAGTCCTTTGGTCTTCTTGTGCACGAGCTTCAGTGATCCTGATCCACCTAGCCTGGCTTTCCTCCAGATAGTGCTTTTCCCTAGCCTTCTGAGTCTTTGCCTCCTTGCAAGCATTCTTCAGTATTAACTCCCCTGCTCTTGCCTTCCTGATGTAGTCGTCCGTCTTCTCAATCTTGGTCAAATGCTCAACCCTGAGCCTTTCCAATCTCTCATTATCCAGACGGCTATCATTTCTCTCCCAGAGAGTCTTCTTCAAGGCTTCAGCTAACTGAGTGTTCCTCTCTTTCAGCTTTTCAAACTCTTCCAAACTAATAGTAGCTGCAGGTTGCACTGTAAAAGGTCCAGGTGTATCTTCCAAGGTAAAAGGCATCCGGGTGATCTGAGCTCTGGTACGGGACCAATCGGAATACTATGCTGAAGCAATGTTATTGCACTTTCCAAGGATGGCTTTCCCTTTGGTCTGAATGTTATCCCAAGCCCAGGTAGCTTGTCTGACAACAACAGAGTTGGGTTGAATTTCACAATAAAGAGTTTCAGCCAAATCTTGTCCTCTGGGAGGATGAACCAAAGCATATCCCAATTGTCTCTTAATAGTAAAGGGTTGTAGTTGATGCAACCTTTCACTCCTATAAAAGGCACATTAGGATATTGCCCACAGCTAGTAATGATGTCCTTGCCTTTGGTGCTCTGGGTGCACTATCTAATGTCAAGGAAATAAATCTCTTAGCCCAATTCTTCTGTTGATGGGGGTTCAAGAAGGTATTTGATTTTGGCAAGTGTCTTAGCAGCCAAGAGTAATACAAAGGAGCACATCATCTGACCAGTCTTCCTCTTTGCTTTTCATTCCTCTGTTGTACTGAGTAGTAGAAGTCCCCAAGCAAGGTAGGAACTGGGTTCCTCAATAAGAACAGGTGAATGGCATTCTTGCTCACAAACTTTGGCTCATCTGCAAACAAGATAACCCCATATATACTGAGGGCTAGAAGTGCACAGACAACCTTCTATTCTCCTATTGCAGCATGCAAGGTAGCCTGGGAGATCAAGAAGTCTAGGTGGAGGCCTGAGACTCCAGCCTTGGTTGTCATGTTCTGATCAATGAGGGCAGGCTCCAAATGCAATGCCCTGGCTATGTCTTCATTTCTGGGAGCAACCATCTCAGGGTTGAAAGGAATCCCTCTCCTGATGGGAACTCCTATCAACAAGGAAAACTCTTACAACAAAGGTCCCAACTGGAAATCGGGAAATGTGAAGCATCTGAGTGGAGGATCATAAAACTGTAAGCAAGTATGGATCATGCTCCTCTAAGATGCATCTAAATCCATGACCATGTCCAATATGCCCCCATAATGCTCTCTGAATAGTGGGATATGATCAGGTGTAATGAGGGACTGGACCTGCCTGATGCCAGTCAGGGTGGGCTCTAAGAAGTGGTATGTGATGTTGCTCTTTCTTGAAGTATCCATGGATGCTGGTGAAGAAGCTGAGAACAACTGCTGATGAAGGTCATTGAATAGGATGCTTGAGGTGAGTCTGTGATGAGGATAGCTGGAGAAGAAATCACTGATAAACTGATGAAGGTGCTGAAGAAGATATCTGAGAGAATCTGAGCAGCAGAAGGGGTCAAAACCAAACCAAAGACAATATGATGGATACCCTATAAAACAAATAAGCAAATGTTAAATGATGCAGAAATGATGTATGCAAATGATATGCAAAGGGTTTGTGATCAAGTGATGGATCTGTTTATCTGTCTTGGTAAAAGTCCATGTATGTTCATAAGTCCGGATGGGGGCTTAGAAATCCAGTAACCAGGTGGGGGACTCAAATAAAGAGTCACAAGTCCAGGGTAATCACAAGAACTATCCAAATAATACAACCTTAACAAATCTAGTAACAAAGGGTATGATGAGGCCAAGGGTTCTTGCAAACCTGTAAACAACCCAACCCCCTCACATGTAATGTTCTAGAACAAGGATCCTCAGACTTGGATCAGTTATGAGAAGTGTAAACACTTCTAACCCGGAGGTACAATGTTTACAATAACCATAAAAGATCCTCCTCTAATTCACCTCAGATGCTGAAGGTCATAAAAAGGTCATCCAGACTTAGCAGGCTTCCCAGATAGCCCTAGTACTACAGGAAACCTGTATCACAGAGTTCTCAAGAAGAAACCCATGTCTGAATCGTGTTTCATATTCCCGCACCAGACCGAAATGGAATGGGAAAGAATATGAAGCCACTCTAGCCTATGTGTCACTCAGGTCCTAAGTATAGGACCTTACTCACTCAATGAACCCCATCCACCAAGGAAAACACAGATCCAGCACATGATAATGACAGTATGAAATGCATAAAAATTGTAAATGAAAGCAGTAAATAAAGCTGTACATAAAGCAATAAATAAAGCAAATAAAATAAGCACAAGTAGCACATAACACCCCCGTAAACACAAATCAAACAAGCGCTAGGAGGAACCCACAAAAAGAACCAGAAGCCCTGGTTGCAATATAAGGGTCCCCAGCAGAGTCGCCAAGCTGTCGCTTCCACTAAGAGACACAGGGTCATATAGGGTACAGACGCGAACGGTCGGAGAGAGGAGAAAATGAGATGAAATGAATAGAGTCGCCAGCTAGGCATTTTTATCCCGAAGGAAAGGTAATGCTGCATAAACCTGGAAAGATATGGATAAGACAGTTGTGAACCAGAGAAACTGAGAAAGGGGGTTGGTTACAACCTGGGAAGGTATTAGCACCCAGATTGTCCGTCGTACTCGATGGGATCCACGCTTGAAAGTTTGTGTTTAAAGGGGTAGGTGTATGTGCTATCTGTGTGCAAAAGCTGCAAATGAGATATACAAGTGTCAGTGCAAAAGGTGAATGCTCAGGAATGAGGCTTAAAAGAGAATGCTAAAAGAGGGGGAAGACAAAGAGACTTTTGTTCGATAACGGTTAAGTTATGCCTATATATCCTCTCGTGCAATGAGGAAGTCAGAACACCGTAGTTCGACTCAAAGAGACTGAAAGATGAATTGACTTGTGAACTGCTTGCTTACCTATGCTCAAGTGTATGACCTGTCTGGCTCAGGTGCTAACTGTCTTGCATTAGACGGAAGAAGCAAGTTCTCGTTTGTGAGTGAAGATGTTGAGAAAAGAATCCCGAAGGAGACGATTATTGTTTGTTTTTGTGTTTTCAATCTTTTATTGCTTTTTGGGTTTGTCATAAGTTAATGAGCTTAAGCCTAAACCAAGGGTTAGTAAACTCATCATATCCTCCCTTTGATTAGGGATAATGAGAATACCTTAAGTATGAGATAAGCACCTCAAACTTAATTACCATGATGTAGGATTAAGATCATTAACCTACTTGTGATTATTTAGATGTTTTTTGAGTTTTTGTTTAGTGTTAAGTAATGAGTTTAAGCCATAATCAAGGATTTAATGGACCCATTACACCATCCTAATAGAAGGATAATAGATGAGCACACTTAAGCTGAGGAAGATACCTCAACTTAATCCATGATTAGGGATTAACCTCATGATAAAACAAACCTTTATTAAAGTGGATTTTAATTAATGGTAAGATTTAGAAGTGGATTTTATGGTTTGTAAGACAACTTGAGGGGGACTTGTCCATTAACACTAGGGTCAGTCCTTCTTAACCAATAAAGGAAGAATTAGAACCCTAATGCAAGGCCCAAGTTACAAGCTATTGTCTTGGTGATTATTAAGATGGATTAATTAAGAGGTTTAAACACATTAAGGGTTTAACACTTAGGATTAAAGTTATACACTCCATCCTAAGAGAAGGATGCAGGCATAACCCTAATCACAAAGTCTTAAAACCTTAAAGGTTTAGTCTCTGATTATGAGATGAGGAGAGAGACACAAAGAAGACACAAAGGTAAAAACTAAAGGGGGACTAATCAAAACCCTAATTATTGTCATGCTTGGAAGTTCCTATGGTTTGTAAGGCTTGCAAGAGATCTTCAGAGAAGCCACCAATGGAAGAAGCAGATGAAAGGAGGAGAAGCAGAAGAAACAAGTTACTTACTTCACTGAAAAAGATAAGTAACTTGGAGAAAGAAAGTGGATGATGAACATGAATGAGCAAGCTCACTCTAAAGAAAAGAAAAATGCAGCAATGATGCATAAGAAGAATGAGAAGAGAAATGAGAAGTGAAGGCAAATTCACTTCTCAAAGTACTTACCACCTGAAATGGTTAGCATAAAGAAATGAATGAAATGAAAATGAAATATAAGCAAAGATGTAAACCAAAACCAGAAGCATATTCATGATGAAAATGATGCCATGAGATGATGTAACGACATATCAAGTTCTATGAATGTTCATACAAGAGATGGAATGCAAAGGATGCATGCTTTGAAGTATGAAAACACTTGAAAGTTCATGGAATGGAATGAATGCACACCATGGAAAATGGATGAAGAAATGATCAAGAATGGTTCTAATGTGTCCTGAGATGTCTAAGATGACATGTGAATGCATGAAATGTCATGGCAAGTTCATGAATGGATGCATAGGCAAGATGTATGCAAATGAACATGAGAAATTAGGGTTTTAATGCAACATGAGATGCAAAAGTCAAAAACAGAAGCAAAACATAAGATAAAAAATTACAAATGAACTCAAAGGAACCCTAACCCCATATGATATCACACCCCAAAGGAGGAGGCCTAACTCTTAACCTAAAGAAAGTTGTGATTTTTCTAATTTACCTAGGGTTTTAAGGCACCTTAAGAGGAAAAATGCAAATCAAATGGAAAATGCAAGATAAATTTGTGACAAACATATGTTAGACACTACATGCTATATGAAGATCAATGCAAAAAGAACCAATGTCAAACCCTTCATGGTTAGGCAGAAAAGAATTCTTGAAGTTAGGATTCAAAAATGGGAATTTTATGAATCCTAAATTCAAGAAAAATGTCAAAGAGTGTTCAAAACCAAAAAGAAATTTGTATGAATGGTTTGACAATGTTTCTAAATGTCCTAAGATGCAATGTGAATTTTTTGGAATTTTTCAGAAACCTAAATGGTATTTTAATTAATTAATTTCCATTAATTAATTAAAATAAACATTTAAATATTTTTAAAATGGTTTTTTAATGCAAAAAATAAAAATAAAAATGTTTTTGGGTGAAGAAAAATATTTGAATTAAAAATGCAGAAGGAAAATATTTTTGGAATTTTCTAAGTATTTTAAATTAATTATGCAAAACAAATGATAAAAAATGAAATAAAAATTGAATTAAGTGGAAGTATGCTGATCCAAGGGACAAGATTTGAACTGGGAAAATCTAAGTTGACCAGCGCGCAAATGAGTGGCTGAGATCCACTCTGGTTTAATTAATTTAATAATTCTAATTAACTTAATTAAATAAAAATTAGGGTTTAATGAACAATCTGGGCCATCCAAACACGCGGGTAACAAAGATCCAAGGGCTCACATTCAAACTAACCCTAAACCCTAATTAACCTCTTAATGACTTTCAGGTGGCCGGAGAAGACCTCCGGTCATCTTCTCCAGCCAGCTCCTCACCCTAACTTCCACCCTAAGCCACCCCAGACCCCCTAACTCTCCAGAAACACTCAACTAACAACTCTAAACAAGATTCAGCCAAAAAAATCCATTTATTTTCACTCAAGATCATGAATCAAAGGCAAACGGAAAAAACACGCAAAATTTCATAAGCTTCATACATGCTTGTTTTCAACTCATTTTCAAAACCAAATAGATCATGATGATCAGCAAAGCATACAGAACATTTCTATAACCTAAAATCACATTTCTGGAAAATTTGTTCTTGAGGTTACCTGAAGTGAAGCTTTCTCAAACTGAGCTATCTGGCCTCCTCTTTAGTTCAAAACGACTCCAATGATCCTTCTGGTGAAGCTTTGATGCTTGGAAGAAGTTTGTTATGGCTGGTTTGAGAGCTTTCACTCTTGCTGGTCAGAAATCGTGTTTTGGTTTTGGGGGGTTTTGGTTGTAATGAAGGGTGGGAAATGATCCTTTGATGAAGCTGAGGTGATTGGTGAAAACAGTTTGGGGTTTGAGTGTATGAGCAGAGAGTTTCAAATGCTTTTGCAAATGGGGTGATTTTTGAGAGCTTGATGATTCTGAGGTTTCAGGTTGGCTTGTGTTATGTTATGAGCTGTGTTTGATCCACATAACAAGTCTTGATAGGTCAGAGAAGTGGTTGTGACCTATGGTGATTGGTATGGGCTCTTTTGCAAAAAGTCAATAAAGCTTGTACTTGAGGTATGGGCTCTCTTACAGCTGGCCTTTTAGCTTGTCCTGGTTCAGCAAAGATCAAGGAGATCCATGGAATGCATTTTGTAATGATTCAGCAAGTGGAAGCATGGTTATGTATCATTTTGCAAATTTCATGAAGTTTGGCCCCTTTGTGATTTCTTAAAGTTCAAGGCATGAAATGAGATGGTTCTTTGGGCAATTCTGATTTTTAGGCAATGCACTATGTTTGTATTATGCTTAGAAGTGTATTAGAAGTCACAAAATGGCTTGGCAAGTGGTTTTGCAAAAAATCCTCTTTGGTGTCTTCTTGAAAAATTATAGGATTTTTGCCAACTTTGAAAGGTCATAACTTGAGTTCCATAATGAATTAGAACTTGTTCTTGTACTTTTTGAAAAGGGAATGATCCAATCTACAACTTTTATGACCAACAATTTTTCATTTGAAGCATTTTTGGTTGAGAAAGAGGAGGTTGAAAATTTTTCCCAAAATGGAAAGTTTACATTACAAGTCATTTCCATTTTTTGCAACTTTTGGCTTAGCTCAATTTTCTTCAATTTTGTGAACTTCCAAGCACTTAAATGATCAAATAAAGATCATATAACTTCAATTTGATGAGAAATCCACTTTGGTTCCATTGTTGGGGGCCTCAAATGCCCTGATTTTGCTCTGACTTGCTCAAGAAGTTACCCAGTGAACAGATGACTTCCACAATGAATTTCTTAATCAAACTTGGTACACATGATCCTTATAATATATTGAAACTATTAGAAACAAGAATGACCAAAACATTTGGAGTTATGGCCTCTGAAACCAAAACCCTAATTTCAGGTCATATGTGCAGTGAAACCCTAGCTCTACTTCCATGCTTTTCAAGTTCTTGTGATTTTTTTGACTTCCTTGATCTTTGAGGGATATAATATGATGATAGAACATACATGGACCCTATTGGAATGATTGAAGACCTTTGGAGTAGCTCAGATGGATCCTTGGATTGCTCAGATCACAAACCCTAGATGCAGATGAACTTGAACTATGCAGATGAAACAAAAATGCAATATAAATTGATATGCTTAAACTAATGCAAATATGAAAGATCACAAGCCATGGTGTGAACTTAGTGAGGGAAACTTTGGGGTGTTTACAGCGGCGTCTGAAGAGAACGCGAAGAAGGCTGCCGAGGAGGCGACCAAGTCGCTTAAGGACCATGCGGAGGTGATTGCCAAGTGGGAGGTGGACAAAAGGAAGGCCCTCGACCACAATAAGAGGTTGAAAGATGCCTTCATGCCTAAAGCGGAGGAGGACGATGACACCAAAGGCCTGATGACCCGTGCACACTTCCTTGCCTGGTTGGACTCGGACTTGGAAGAGCTGAGGGAGACGACCAAGTTAAGCTTTCAAAACGCTATTGACCAGATCAAGGCACTTCATCTAGAAATGGATCTTGACACCTATCGGATCAACTACCTATATAAGGTCATGGACGGTCAGATCATTGTTCCTGATGACATGATAGTTGATGATACCCAGCTCAATGAGCCTGTTCAACCAGTCCATACCAAAATCCAGCCGATCCAGAGCGATGGTCAGCCTGATGCCCATGTGGAGGAAGGGAAATAGTTCGGCATGCGTGTCGTATTGTTGTAATTTTATTTTCTTGCTCGGGGACTTAGTCCCCGTTTTATGTA
The DNA here is from genome assembly GCA_963966055.1 of Lathyrus aphaca. Taxonomy (NCBI): domain Eukaryota; kingdom Viridiplantae; phylum Streptophyta; class Magnoliopsida; order Fabales; family Fabaceae; genus Lathyrus; species Lathyrus aphaca. The sequence continues at coordinate 377,278,677 of OZ014524.1, read as the reverse complement.
ATTTTGAACAAGTCGGCCCCTCGGTGTTGCAATCTTTCATTTAAAGTTTCTGGCCTTGGTGGTTGTTTTATCATCTTTGCAATGATTTTATTGTTATAAGTAATTACTTGTCCGTCGAAGGACCATTATCTTGAATGTGTGAAATTTCGCTAAGTATTTTATGTTCGACACTTGTTTGGTCGTAACGCTAATCATAGAAATGCGAGGACTTGCTCGAGTAGGGGGACAATGCTCGTTGAAAAGTATGGTCTGTAGGCTAGGGGAACCGAACAAATGTGTAGAGGCTTGCTCTGATGCGGCGCCCAAGTCAAGATTATGGCTCGGGTTCCGTGGATTGAACGTCCCATCGCGAGTTTGGGTTCTGCCTGGTCGTGGTACTTAGGAAATGACGGACTCGTTTGAGTATCCGTTTGTGCGACAGTTACCTCCCTCGGGCACGAGGGGGTCCTGATGGTTAAAAGATATTGGACTGTAATGCTTGTACCTAGGCACGTAGGTTGGTCGGACCGTCTGCTACTCGTCTTGGAGTTGAGCAGGGGTGACATTTGTACTAGTTGTAGTATTGTTTGAGTTTCTCGGCGTTCCACGGCCGAGTGAGCTCTTCCCCTTGTAGATTTTCTAAGTAATAGGCTCCATTTTCGGTCTTTGCTCGGACACGATATGGACCTTCCCAATTGGAGGACAGTTTCCCCTCCCGGGAGTCTTTGTGGTTTCTCCTCAAGACGAGACTGCCAACCTCGAATGCTCGTCTGATGACCCTGGCGTCATGTCGAGCTGCTATTTTTTGCTTGAGGGCGGTTTCTCGAAGAGCAACTCCCGATGGGATTTCTTAGACCAGGTTGAGCTCTTCACGAAGCATCTCAAAATTGGTGTCTTGATCCATGGGCGATTCTGTTTGCTTGGATGGGATGCTCATTTCTATGGGTATGACCGCTTCAGTCCTATAAGCTAGTCGGAATGGGGATTCCCCGGTCGTTGAATAAGGAGTGGTTTTGTATGCCCAAAGTAAGCTATGCAGTTCTTCGACCCAACGTTTTTTATGCTCATCCAGCCTTCGTTTTAATCCCCTTAGGATCACCCTGTTCGCAGCTTCTGCTTGCCCGTTAGTCTGAGGATGTTCGACTGAGGCGAAGTGCTGTTTGGTCCCTACCGAGGTTACAAATTCTTGGAAATGCTTATCAGTGAATTGGGTTCCATTGTTTGTCACGATGGTGAGCGGTACTCCGAATCGAGCAAGGATGTTTTGTTTAAAGAAATGTAAAATGTTAAGTTCAGTGATTTTGGTCAAAGCCTCTGCCTCTATCCATTTGGTGAAGTAGTCGACGCCTACGATGAGGTATTTGTTCTGACCTGAGCCGACAACAAAAGGGCCTATGATGTCCAGCCTCCACCAGGCGAACGACCATGGGGAGGATAACGACTTCAGCTCGGTAGGTGGTGTTACGTGTATGTCACTGTGCCGTTGGCATTTATCTCATTTCTTGACATGCTCTTTTGTGTCATTCTGCATTGTCGGCCAATAATATCCTGCTCTTAGGACTTTATGTGCTAATGATCTACCATCCGGATGTTGGGCGTTGATTCCTTCGTGAACTTCTCTCAATACGTGTGGTATGTTTTCTTCTTCAACGCATCTAAGGAGGGGAGTAGAGAAACCTCTACGGTACATTTTTCTTCCGACCATGACATACGATAAAGCCCTGCATCGCACGGTACTGGCTGCCTTTAGGTCCGTCGGTAGATCCTCTTTGGTAAAATAATTGAACACCGGGGTCATCCAACAATTATTGTCGCCCACGATGTTGACATCTACTAGGGCCGAAGGTTGTCTGATGCTAGGTCGAGGGAGTACCTCTTGTATGACAGACTTATTGCCTCCCTTCCTTTTAGTACTGGCTAATTTGGACAAGATATCCACTCGGATATTGTTTTCGCGTGGAACGTGCCTAACTTCTACGGACGCAAATTGTTTTAGTTTCTCTTTGACCAAGGACGAGTATTCGGACATGTTGTCATTCTTATCTTGGAAATCTCCTTGTACTTGGTTAGCGACCAGCTGAGAGTCTGTGCATATAACGATATCCTTCGCACCAATGTCGTCCGCTAGGTGTAGGCCGGCCATGAAAGCCTCGTACTCCGCTTGATTGTTGGAAGTGGGGAAGGATAGAGTTAAGGAAACCTCGATGATGGTTCACTCTTCATTCTCTAATATAATCCCCGCTCTGCTGCCATCTAGGCTAGAAGCTCCGTCCACAAAAATGGTCCACTTGGACGTGGGTGTCGGTGTTTGCTCGGGGAAGGTGAGTTCTGCTAAGAAATTGGCCAAAGCTTGGGCCTTCAGAGCTTGCCTACCCTCATACCTAATGTCGAACTCGGACAACTCCAATGACCATTTTAGCATCTGTCCAGCCATGTCTGGTCTTCCGAGCAGTTGCCTAATGGGTTGGTCGGTTCTTACGACAATCATATGGGCCAAGAAATAGTGTCTAAGCCTTCTTGCGGCGAAAGGGAGGGTCATTGCTACCGATCTGTTGATACCACAGCTCTGGGCCATGCAAAGCCTTGCTTGTGAAGTAAATCGGTTTCTGCCCTTCAGGCAATTCACAAATGAGAGTTGTGCTCACGGCCTCGTTTGCGACTGCGAGGTAAATATATAGAACTACGCCTTTGTTAGGCCTAGAGAGCACTAGAGGCTCAGATAACGCTTTTTTCAAATGGGCTAGGGCTTGCTCGCATTAATCTGTGAATTCGAAAGCTGACTCCTTGCGAAGGAGCTTATAGAATGGAAGTGTGTGTTGGGCAGATTTAGCCACGAATCGAGCGGGTGAAGTGAGCACTCCGTTTAACGATTGTATATATTTCTTAGATTTTGGCGTAGGAATCTCTGTAAATGCTTGACATTTGTCAGGGTTTGCTTCGATTCCCCACTCGGTCAGATAAAACGCGAGGAACTTGCCCGCCCGAACTCCGAACGTGCATTTTTCAGGATTGAAACGCATTTTGCATTTTCGAGCTTGTTCGAATACTTTTCGAAGGTGGGAAGCGTGATATGTCTCTTGTTAAGATTTAACGATCATGTCGTCCATATACTTCGAGCATGTCTCCAATTTCGGCTCAGAAAACTTTATCCATCATGCGATGATAAGTAGCACTCGTGTTTTTCAGGCAAAAGGGCATAGCGTTATAGTAGTAGTTGCTCGATTTGGTCATGAAGGTCGTGTGCTTTTTGTCGGTCACGGACATAGGGATTTGATTGTATCCCGAATAGGCATTCATAAATGATAGCAGTTTGAAACCGGGCTAGTTGTTGACCAGTTTGTCAATATTTGGTAAGGGATAAGCGTTTTTCGGGAAAGCCCGGTTAAGATAGGTATAGTCAACACACATTCTCCATTTTCCATTCGACTTTTTCACGAGTACAACGTTTGAGAGCCAGGTTGTGTACCTAGCCTCTGTTACAAAGTTTGCCTCTATGAGGTCTTCTACCGCTTTTTCGGTTGCTTTAGTTTTCTCGGTCGACTGCTTCCTCCTGCGTTGGGAAACAACTTTGTGACCAGGATCAATGGAGAGGTAGTGGAAAGTCGCATCTAGGTCAAGTCCGAGCATCTCTGCTGCACTCCAAGCGAATAGGTCAGCATTCCCTTTCAGGCATGTTTCCAGCTGTCTTTTTGCCAGGTCCGGGAGATGAGCTCCGATCTTTACGCACCTGTTTGGATCTTCCCCCCAGAGGGATCAGCTCGAATTCACCTTCCGGGATTGGTCGGGCTAATGAAGTAGATGGTTGCTGGGAGCTTTCGCCTTCATCTGGGAACCTGCAGTCCAGGTCGATGGAGTCGACCCGAGGGAGATACTTGGTCACTTCTGTGTTCTCGGAGGATGCCAAGGTGGAAGCTTTGGGCTGGTATGATATCGAGCTCAGGCCTTTAGAGGCTGCCTCAAAGCAGCGACGGGAAGCTTCGACATCACCGTGCAAGGTGGATACTCTTCCCGATGTTGTGTAGTATTTCATCTTCAGATGCACAGTTGACGGAACAACAATGAGTTCGGCCAACGTCGGCCAGCCGAGAATGCGTAAAGGGATGGGCAATCGACCACCAGAAACTGGACACGGACAGACCGAGCGGTTTCTGCTGCTCCAAAAGTGACGTTGAGGTCAACGTAACCCCATGGTCGAGATATCACCCCATTAAAACCTTGTAGGTAGGATCCTACGTAAGGTGTTAGGTGAGTATCGTTCAGCTGAAGTGTTGAGAACAGTTGTGAATACATGATGTCACATGAACTGCCTTGGTCGACTAGTATTCTACGAACGTCGAAATTGGCCATTTGAGCCCGAACGAGCAAAGGGATGCTAGCGTTGGGTGCTCTTCCCAGTAGTTCCTCTTTGTAAAAGGAAATAGGCATAGAGTTGCCTCTGGGTGGATCCAAAGTAGCATTCTGGGCTGGTCCCTTTGCAATCAGTTGGTCGAACTTCCTCTTCACAGAACCGACGGTGATCCTGTTGAATACTCCTCCTGAAATCACCATTGCAGAGGGGAAGGCTTCCCAAGGGCTATAGGACGGCAAATACCCTGGACTTCCAAGATGATCGGGAAGAAAGAAATCCTCAGGTCGGTAGATGCTGAGGACGACCTGCATGTTGGTGTCTGCGGGCACCACTACCGCTTCTTCGACCTTCTTGGTTTCTTGCGCCTCCGGTCTGGAGGTTTCTTTGGATTTTGTGAACTATTTGAGGTGGCCGTACTTTATGAGTATCTCGACCGCGTCCTTCAGATGGATGCAATATTCAGTATTGTGTTTGTGGCTTTTGTGGAATCTGCAATATTTGGTTATGTCGGTGCCCGACTTGTTAGGCATTTGCTTGGGAAAGAGAACTCCTGCTTGTCGGAACTCCGAATTAGCGCACTCGAACAATATTTTCTCCCTCGATACCGAGAAAGGTGTGTACTCACGAAAGTGACCTATCGGCCCCCTCTTCTCCTGCGGTTCACGGGGGCAATCTTCCTTTCTTTTGTCTCATCCCTGACGAGATGTCAAGGGCTCATTAGTTTTAGAAGGATTGGCATCTTCCCGACGCCTAGCATCACGGACAGAACTGGCCGCTTGCTTCTCCTTGTATTGGATGTACGCCTGAGCCTTCAGGAGGAAAGCTTCCAGAGTGGTGGGTGTCTCGATGCCTACCGCTCGGTAGAAATCGGTGGACAGGCGTAACCCGCGCTCTAGCAAATACTTCTTCATATCATTTGTGGTGGAAACCTGGACGGCTTTTATGATGAACCTTTTGATATAGGTTCTGAGGGATTCATCATTGCCATGAATAATAGCTTTGAGCAACGCTTCTGTCTTGGGATGGTGTCAGGATATGGTGAAATGCCTGGAGAAAGTTCGTCCGAGTTGCCTCCATGAGGTGATGGACTCAGGTTCGAGACTCTTATACCAAGTCATTGCCCTTTTCCTTAAGGTGGTCGGAAAGAGACGACAATTGATTGCTCCCCGGACACCCCTATAATCGAGAAAGGCATCAATGTTTTCGATGTGTTCATCTGGATCCATCGTCCTGTCATACGAACCAAGGGGTGGAGGCTTCTCGAGTCTTCATGGTAGTTTGTGTAGCGGTAAAATCATGAGTGTAAGCTATTGATTAACTTAACTCGATATACACAGAGTCGCCACCGCGCTTTTATTTATTTCCAAATGGAAAAAGGTAAAAGAACGAACAAAACCTTAAAGAATCTTAAAAGCTAAAAAGCTAAAAGAATCAAAACAGAGAATGGGTACGGGGATTGGTTACACTTTAGCACTTTAGCCTTCAGTGCAAAGCAATGTTCCAAGTCATGACCAATTCCACCTTGATGAAACTCACAGCGAAGATCCGATCTATAACCAACTGGCAGAGGATTTGGAACAGGAGGCGGAGGCCTAGTAGTAATTAAACCTTTCTCAATCAAGGAAGGAAACAATTCAGTGTAAGACATCGGAATAGGATCAAAGTTTGGCCTATTGCGATACTGATTTTGTCCAACAGCAGGATGAGGAACTTGAGCTTGAGCTCGAATCTGAACTTGAGCTTGAGCTGGTCGAGCTTGACCTTGAACCTGAGTTTGAGCAGGTTGAGTTTTAACAACAGGAGCGACTGCAGCTACATATGGTTGAACATATCGTTGTTGCGGGCGATAAGACCTCCTCTCAGTTGAAACAGCATAAGCATCACCATCTCTTCTCTTGTGAGGATTCCCAAAAGACTTTCTTGCAGCATTAGGAGCTTCAGAATTGGTAATCTTACCCTTCTTGATACCTTTCTCTAGTCTTTCTCCAATAGTGACTAGATCCGAAAAACCAGATGAAACACTTCCTACCATTTTCTCCCAAAAGAACGGTTGAAGAGTGTCCATAAACAAACCAGTTAATTCCTTTTCAGGCAAAGGTGGCTCCACTTGAGCAGCTAGCTCTCTCCAACGCTGAGCATACTCTTTGAATGATTCTTTCTCTTTCTGTGACATGTTTTGAAGTTGACGACGATCAGGCACCATGTCCAGATTGTACTTATACTGCTTTACAAAAGCATCAGAAAAATCTTTCCAGCTTCGAATGTGACTCTTCTCAAGTCCCACATACCACTTCATAGAAGCACCACTCAAACTATCTTGAAAACAGTGAATAAGCAACTTGTCATCCTTGGCATGCACAGCCATTTTGCGACAATACATCAGCAGATGAATCTTTGGACAGGTATGACCATTGTACTTCTCAAATACAAGAACTTTGAACTTATCAGGAAGAACCAAGTCAGAAACCAAACACATGTCTATTGCAGCAGAACCAAAGACATCTTTTCCTTGTAGACCTCTTACCCTCTTCTCAAGAGTCAAACATTGCTCTCTAACTTCATCCATAAATCCAGGTTCACCCTGACTTTCAGCTTGTTGACCAGTAGCTTGGTACAAGAAAGGAGAATTCTGATAAGTGGTCTGAGCAGTAGCGTGCACAACAGGTTGAGGTTCAACAAAAGTCGGAACTGAAAAGACTGGCACAACAGATGGACCACCAATCTGAGCAGTAGCAGAAACTGGCACATAATCCGGAGGTAACCCATATTCTGGCCAAGTAGAAACCGGTTGCTGAACAACAGGAGGTTCAACAACAGCAGTAAAAACTTCAGAGATAACAGTCCTTTGAGGTGGTTCACCTCGAGCAATCAGAACCTGCATCATTTCAGTGAGCCTGGTCATACCGGCCTTCAACTCATCAATTTCCATTCGAACTTCCATATTATGTTGTTCTTGGTGTTTCATTCTCAATCTGATAGCTCTTCGTCTGTTAGCAGCTCTAGTACCGTATCTGTGGTGAGGAGTCAGCTTGACGGATCAACAGACAACTGAGGAAAGAAACAACCGGGATGAGTTCCCACACAACTCGGATGGACGCAAGAATATGCGAGGATGCAATGATATGCAATGTTCACTTCCATTTTCAGAAAAACAACTCGATTATTGCAAACATGGTCAACATCGAGAATATGGTCATGAAATATCTTGACAAAAAAGGAATGTTTTACTTCTTTCCAATGTTTGCAATAATCGAAATTGTCTTCCTTGAAAAATGGTTGTGAAAATGATCATGATGGATATGTAGATGCAACAAACACAAACAAGATCACACAAAGCACACAGGTTCAAAGGTTCGAATCACGAGCATGAAGTCATGGTAACAGAACACCAACCCACACAGGTATGTACTAAGGTTTATCTTCATTGTACCTGCAAAAAACCAGAAGGGTGCTAACAGAGGTTCCCGGAGTTGACAGCCATCTTTAGAATATCATCGGTACGTTGGATTACTCCCCAACTGATAACATTCTTAAAATAGACCTCGTCCGAGTGTAGTATCGCGTGACAACCACCTTAAGTTTACACTCAGATAGTTTCCGCACTACGTTCCTAAATTGGCTTAGATTGGTTAAGGGTTCTACGGTCCTCAGTATGATCAGCTCAAGGTCGGAAAGTAATGACGTGTACGATTACTCGTCATGACATTGATAGTCCAAGAGAGCCTAACCGAGTGGAGATTATCAAATTGATATTGCTTTGGACTACTCCATCGCATATCGCTTCGAATATCGCCGTCCTATCATAAGTTCCACTCAGATCCGGGTTAGAATCTATCTCACAGAGAATCACCAAAACCAGAACAGAACAACCAAGTAACAAGCAAATCAAACGAAAGCAGTAAACAAATCAAATTAGGCCGAATCCACTTAGAGATTGACTCCCCAGCAGAGTCGCCACTTTTCTGTAGCGGTAAAATCATGAGTGTAAGCTATTGATTAACTTAACTCGATATACACAGAGTCGCCACCGCGCTTTTATTTATTTCCAAATGGAAAAAGGTAAAAGAACGAATAAAACCTTAAAGAATCTTAAAAGCTAAAAAGCTAAAAGAATCAAAACAGAGAATGGGTACGGGGATTGTTTACTGCATTTTTGGTTTGAAATGGTTTGCTTGAAAAAAGATTGAAGAGATGAGAAGAAGAATATTTTTTAAGATTTTGGTGTTTGAAGAGACGAACGTCTCATGCCTACGTACCCACAAAGTGCAATGCGAGATCAAAACCCCGTAGTTCGTGGTACAAATTGTGAAAAGGCAAATGAGTTGAATTGATTTTAAAATGTAAAGATAAGTCGTCATCCTTTAGCGAATAATTCCGCTAGAAAAGATGAATCATATCTAAACGTAAAAAGGTTAAAAGAAACGTGCACGAGGGCACAAAAACAATTGAATGAGTTGCGAATGTTTTAAAGTTTTTTTTGAGAAAGAAAGTTTCGATATGCTTATGTGGTTTAGCATTTATTTAAAGAAATGAAATGAAAAGGTAAAAAGAACATGACCGAAGTCAAGGTTTGATTGAGAAAATGTTTGAAGTTTGAAAATAAAGAAAGTTTTGAAAATAGGAAGGAGATTTGAAAATTGAAGAAGATGGGAAGAGATGAAGGGACTATCCTAAAACTTGAAAATAAAAGCTAAGGGAAGAAATGATCAAACCAAATGGCAAGCATCTTTGAGACAATTGGATTTCCATCTTCAAAGGCCAATGAATTAATTTGAGGCCGAGGTTTCTAATCCAATCCAACTTGAGCAAGGGGGAAGATCTTAAAGTCTAAGTCCATTCTCCGAAGCAAGGGATAGTAACCATAGTCCAAAATTAGAAGTCACAAGTCTTTTAAGTGTTTAATCCTTTATTAGTGTTTTGATATCCAAATGGACAAAGGATAAATAACAAGTATCACAATATAAACAATAAGCAAAATGATGAATGATATAGTATAATAAAGCATCATAAAGAAATAGGGAACAAGAGATTGAAATAAAAGAGGATAAGGTGCGAGAGATTAAAATTAAATGTTAGTATATTCACATTATTATAATATTTACAATAATAAGTGGTATGATGAAAAGCACAACCACGAAAAGAAAAATAAAATCGAGGCAACCGGATCCAAGTGGATCGCATTCCGAATCGGGACAACTTTAGGTCTATGTTAAGCAATCGCCGAGTAATTTACGGAGTAATTACCCTACAAATGAGGCCGACCACCACTAATTAAAGTGGAAAATATTCGTGTTAATACATGTTAGAGAAACGATATTATGGATCGTTCTCCGAAAACATGCCACACTAAAAGAAAGAGAACGGTCTAATCTTAATCGGGATTTCTCATTGTGTTTATCGAAGGCAACCTATCACGATTCCAAAGTATGGAGAATGATCCAAATGATCATTCATCCATAGATTTGAAATAATGAAGATTAAGCATCTTCGAAAACCAATAATCGCGAATCGGAGATCTCATCGACCAAAAAGAAAATTAAAGGATGAAAAAGAAATGGATCTAAAGCTAAATCCATAAAAAGAATTAAAATGTTTTTAAATCTTTTCTTAAAAATAACCAATTCTAAAATCTTTTTTATAAACTTCTTCTAAAAATGTAATTTCTAAACAAAACCTTTCCTAAAATATGCTTCTAAAATCTCTTTTTTTCTAAAATTTCTAAAATCTTTTCTAAGTAGTTTTTTCCTAAGTTTTACATCACAAAAATTGAAAACAAAATGTTGAAGAACCAAAATAATATAAAAAAAGGTAACAAAATGGAAGTGGGGGGATCCGCGGGTTTGTGCTGGATGAGCAACCCGGATCCAAAGCCAAGGCCCTAACTCAAAAAATGAAAACAATTAAAAAAAACAAAATATAAGAAAAGAAAACAAAAAGCAAGAGTCATCATCTTCTTCAAAGTACAGTTCTGCACCTTCTCGAAACACCGTCCCTTCTTTTTCAATAGATGCCGCGGAAAGAAACACACAAAGCCAACACCGTTTCCTCACCTCCGAACAAGAATCAAACAATCCGCTCTTCCGAAAACAGAAACTCGTCGATCTCAAAACCTTAACCTCATCAATTTCCTTCTTCTTCTTTTCAATTGGAACAAAATACAAGTTATGGATGTTGAATCGAAAAGGAATGAAGTTATTTGAAAAAATGGGTGAAGCTTGAGATGGAATTTGGTGGTGATTTGAAGAGAATTTTGGGATGGCTTTCTAAGCTTAATGGAGGATGAAGGAGAGTCTTCTATTTATAAAGGGAAAAACTGAATTTGAATTCAATTTTCGTTTCCGTTTTGGGATGAAATTGTTGCGTTTTAACTGTGAATCAGTGCATTTTGGCCTTCACGGATTTTATGCTTGTGCTGAATTTTTGGTGCGTTTTGGTAGATGAGGAAAGTGTGATTCGATTGCTGCGTTTTCATCTTTTTTCTTGCATTTTGAACTTGATTTTTTCAGGTGTTTTGATGTGGAATCCGTGTGCGTACCGCGTGAGGCTATGAAGGATTTGTGCCGCGGCTTGTTTCTGTTTTACACTATGTTTGGCTTGAGGAAAGGCTTTGTATGCGTGCGGTAAGTACCGGCTTGGCAAAGTTTTGAGATGGCTTTGTATGTACGGACTGCGTGCAGGATTTGGGCGTGGGATGTTGATTGTTGGTGACGGCTTGATGGAGTGCGGCGTGTGTTTTAGGTGGCTTTGAAGATGTAAAGTAGCTGATGTTGTTTGAGACGCTGCGGACGGCTTGTGATGCGAGGCTTTGTTGTTTGGTGCTGTTGGGCAAACGTTTGTACGGCTTCTGGTAGCTGCTGAGTTGATGCGCCGATGGCATGTTTTTCAAATGCGTGATGGTTGAATAAATTTGGCTTGAGGTAATCACGTGACTGGCTAGCAAATACGGCACGTGAAGTGTGATGCCTAGGCAAAGTGATTGAAGCTTTGAGATGTGAATTTGTGAAGCTGGATTTTGGTTGTTGTATGGCTTAAGGCAGCATGCAAGTTGGTAGCTGTGGCTGTGGATTGTGGGCAAAAGGCTGGCGTACGGATTATGCTTGGCTTGGAAAATGTATTCGTGGGCCTGTGTTGAAGTAGATGTCTGTTTGTTTGATGCGCTGAGGGATGAGGTAGGGGCTTGGCTTTGTGAAAGTTGGTACAGCTTGTCACGTGAGAATGCTATGTTGTTGAGGGCTTGTACTTGGGATGTCACATGTTGGAGGAAATAGGCCAATGGGCCTCTTTTTTCTTTCTTTTTTTTTACAAGTTATAAAAATTGGAAAAATAAGAAAAATATAAATGGGCTTTATGATAGATTTGAAATGGATAATAGAAAAAAAGATGATTCATAAAAAAAATAGAATTTGAATTGTAGTATAAATTTTTTGATGAATATTGAATAAAAAATTGGAAATGGACAATATAAAAGACCTTTGGTATTATTATTTTTTCGATGATTTTATGAACTTGCATATTGATAGAAAAATGGAATAAAGGTGGAATTTAACTTGTGGTAATTAGGAATTATTTGGATGTAATAGACACAATGGAAAAAGAATGGATAGTTTGGAAAAACGAAAGTTGAATGGATAATCGGCTAAAATTAGAAAGTGAATAGAAATGAATTTAAAAAAATAATGATGGTTTATTGGATAAAATGGGCATTAGAAAATTGGGAAAACAATAAGGAATGGTTTAATCGGAAAATGGATAATGGATGAAGTTTGGTTTTTCAAGCCCACAACAAATCTCGATTATTTTTGCACAAGCCACTGATAATGAACACAGTCATCACAAATCCACTGAATAATTTGTCAATCAAGCTGCAACCAACATCTGAAAATTACCCTGATAATTCACATCCACACTGAGGAAAATAAATCCTCAGATGAACTTTCAATCAAGACAAACTGAACCAAACTTCTCACAATTCACTGTTCGATAAACCAGAGAATTTTCGCACACAATGCAACCTGACATTGAATAGGCATCGCCTGAGAAATAATCATTGGCACACATACAACTTGCAGTTGAACAATCTTCTGATAATTTGACTAATATTAGGTCAAACGTCCATCTGAATCGAATTGGGACTGAACAACTGCATCTGCATTGAAATCCCAACCCTGTCTTTGAAGTCCTGCAACACAGAAGAAGAAGAAGCAGACTGCACCATAATTTTTTTGATATTTTGGTTAGAGGTTAGTAAATAAATAACAAATAACAGAAATTAAACATGGTGATCCCCTGCGAAACAAAGACCTGCACCAGAAAAGGGAAACATGAACCAGTACGTGATCTTGTTTGTATGCGAATGCATATGAGATGCGAAAAATCTTAGTGTCAAAAATTAGGGTCTGACAGTTTGGTAGCCATGATCTCAGAGGATAGTGGGTCTCTGATGTCATCCTCGTCACTATATGTGAACGAAGGAGATCGTGAATGGCGTCTTATGTTTCGTCGAGGAGACGGGGAGTTTGATATATTCTTTCTTGATCGTCTTGGAGACGGTGATCGGGATCATCTCCTCTTCTGGGGAGGAGAGCATTGATCTTCATTCTGCAAGCTCTGACGAGTCTTGGTTAGTACAGGCGAGCGGCGTCTTCGTGGAGGCGATCAGGCCCGTTTCCTAATGGAAGATTCTTCATAGTGGCCATTACCCTTTATTTTGTGGGGAGATGGGATGCATCATCCCCGGTGCCTTTTCGGAGAGCGAGATGATCGGCGGCCGGTTTCTTCGAGGCAGACTATCTTCCCTCCGTGTGCGAGGAGCAAGAGGTTGCTCTGGTTGAGCGTCTCAGCTAACACAACAAAGTCTGACCCGGCTGGTGCAACCAGAGAGGGAATGGCCTTTGGATGACTCTCGAGAGGTTCATCGCGCTCGGGAGAGGGTGAAGCGGTTTTCCCTTATTGGCGATCTTGGACGATTTCTTCATGTAAGGGGGTGATCACGTTGCTCCCCCATTGGGTAAGCAGAACACCATCAGCAGTTCGGGCTTCGCACGGGTTATCACGTGCGGCAAAGGATTTTTAGAGAGAAAACTTTGGTTCTTGAGAGTCTTTGTAGAAGAAGAACGGGGAAATCAGATTCCCACAGACGGCGCCACCTGATCGTACCTAAAGATCAGGATCCGATGTGGTCGGCGTCGAACGTGGATGAAGCACGGTTGATGGTGAGAGAAAAAAGGGGTGTACTTGCAAGGCACTCTGATGCTAAAGTCAGAGAGCGAGCAACGAGTGAGCAAGTACGATATTTAGGGTAAGAAATTGAATACCTGACCCTCTCAAATGAGAAGGTTTATATAATATTCCCAGCACATGGCTATTGGTCCCTTTCATTGGGCCTGAATTGTGGATCCCCAATAATCGGTAACTTCCAGAAACTAAACGTTTGTGCGACGCTTGGACTGCTCGGATTAGAACCTGGTCGGATAATGTTAATACCGAGCGAAGGACTTGTCGGGCAAACGTTCATCGGCTGATCCTGGGGAGTTCGACCCTTGTTGGGTGAAAATCATGGTTGGTGGCGCTGATAGCCGGTCAGAAGGGACTTCCGGGAAGACTGAGGATGTGTCAAGTGCCAAAGAGTTGTTGGGCCGTCATGGGCTAGAAGATGGATTGGGCCCAAGTCTGAGAATCGGGCCTGTCCGGAATAACTAACAACAAATTAAACCACCAAGAAGCTCTGGATTGTTTGATTATATGTTTGGAGGAAGTGCAACTAACAATGATGATGAATGTGATAATAATGAAAATAATATCAGATTAAATTATTATAAACTATATAACATAAAAATAGTTTTTTGTGAAATACTGTGATTAATTCACACCACGACGACCGTTATTTGCAATGCAACACCTGTACGGACCGAAATCGTGAAAGCCTTTACGCAACTGCGACCGTTTTTTAAAACCTTTCCCATGACACACCCACTGCCATTCACCCGTGAACAAAACAGAAGGCGTCACCAGCAAAAACACCACGAGATATGACGACGAAATCGACACAATCAACAAACACAGTGAATGGAAACCGCTGGCGAATACACACGGAGGAACGGAGACACAGGGAGAGAATGCAGCTGAGCATCTGAACGCAAACTGCAATGGAGAAAAGAGGATCGGAAATGCAGCAGATCAACGAATATACGCAAAACACCCAGAGGAGGAAACAAAAATCATTCCACCATTGAATCAATAGGTTAAGTTTTCTCTATCACTTTTAATGTTAGTGATCGTACCTGGAGATCAGGATCTGATGTGTCCGCGTCGAACGTGGATGAGCACGGTTGATGATGGAGAAAAGCGGGCGTACCTGCAAAGGCACTCCAATGCTAAAGTCAGAGAGTGAGCAACGAGTGAGCAAGTACAATATTTTTGGGTCAATATTTGAATACCTGACCCTCTCAAATGAGAGGGTTTATATACTGGTCCAGGTGGATGCTAATTGGTCCAAATTGTTGGGCGCGGATCGCGGATCCTGTAATAATCGTAGACGGTTAGGAACTAGACGTTGGGGCAAGAATGTGTTTTCTCGACTTGTCCTAGGTCGGATGCTTTAATATCGAGCAAGGGATCCATCTAGCAGTCGATCTTCAGGGTTCCGAGCATCGCGGGGTCACTGGGCCGTTGGGCCGTGAAATAGATAGGGTATATTCCTCAAAATCGGGCCAATCCGGAACAGGAGCCCTCCAAGTCGTTGCTTCTGTTTGAGGAAGTGATGACTTAAAGGTGGATTTTTTCTCGGAAACATCAGCGGACATCGGAGGATTGATCGTCCGAGCGTTCTGCTCGTTGGTCCGTGTGGAGGAAGTGGAAACGAAAAGGTGACGTGTCTTGGGATTTGTGCCAATTAAATGTTTTGACGGCTAGCCTAGGGGCTATTATGTAGGCCATTATTTCCTAGGGATAGGGATCACGCTCGAGTTGCACGTGCCCTCTTCCCCTATAAGTACACAAATCATCTCATTTTTGTACTTTTTCGCTTCGTCTTCTTCTCAACTCTTTGCTCGTGCCTCCGATAACTGTAATCTGCCATCGACCACTGTCTCCTTTCACCGACCACCGTGTTTCTCAACTTAACTTCTTGAAATGGCGTCTCAAGGTCAAGGTAACGGCTTCATTTTGACTTTTAGACTTTGTTATTATGTGATAGTGATGCATGTGGCTTAGGTTTTGATTTTACCGGTAGATTAGAGTAGTGTACATAGATTTTAGGTTTGAATAGTAGCTGTAGCGCTGCCTACTCTGAACCCTGATTCACGGTGGGCAGTGATCTTGGTCGACGCTCGACCAAGGTTTAGAGTTTTACGACGAGCCTATGTCCACTGCGAACCACGTGTTTTAGTGATTCCCTGTCGAGTGTTGATCGCACGTTTTGGGCGTCGATCACTCGAGGGCTTTGTTCGGGGCTTTGCCCCCGGACCATTGCGCGCCCTTTCACTTGATAGGTAGTGGAATGGTGGATTTGATATTCTGATCGAATTCACTGACACCTTTCCTCTAATTTTCAGGTGAAAACGTGCTCGTCGATCCCTTCGACATATCCTCAGAGGAGAGTTCATCGGAGGATTCGGGCTCCTCGACAACAGTTTTGTCGGGCTCTGAAAGTTCCTCGGGGGATTCAGAGGCGACTGAAGAAAATGAAGCTGGGATAGTATATGGGGACGAGGTTGGCGCCCCTGAGGTTCCAGAAGAGGAGGAGATGGTACCCACGCCTGAGGAGTGGGTCGTCGAAGACTTGCTAGACAGGGTCTCGTCCTATGCTCGACCACGTGTGGATCCTCTGCCTATGGTGGGGGACCCTGTCCACTGGAGGGTAACATGCCCGGGTGACAACGACCGGATTTTCACGGAGTTCGGTGGAAGAAAATTCTCGATGTACGAGTATGCCATTACGACCCTGGGGATTAGGATGCCCTTTAATGACTTGGCATGTTCGGTGCTCGGTTACCTGGTGTCGCTCCCAAAGATTTTCATCCCGGTGCAGACGCGAACGGTCGGTGAAAAGAGAAAGTGAAAGGTGAATAGAGTCGTCAGCTAGGCATTTTTATCCCGAAGAAAAGGTAATGCTGCATAGACCTAGAAAGAGATGGATAAGAAGGTTGTGAACCAGAGAAACTGAGAAAGGGGGTTGGTTACAACCTGGGAAGGTATTAGCACCCAGATTGTCCGTCGTACTCGACGGGATCCACGCTTACAAGATTGGGTTTAAAAGGGATAAGGGTATGTGCTATCTGTGTGTAAAAAAGCTAGGAATGAATGTACAGGTGTAAGTGCAAAATGGTGAAGTGCTCAGGAACTGAGGCTTAGAAAGAATGTTGAAAGAGGGGGAAAGCAAAGAGACTTTTGTTCGATAACAGTTAAGTTATGCCTATGTATCCTCTCGTGCAATGAGGAAGTCAGAAAACCATAGTTCGACTCAAAGAGACTGAAAATAAATTGACTGTGAACTGCTTGCTTGTCTATGCTCAAGTGTAAGACTCGTCTGGCTCGAGTGCTAACTGTCTTGCATTAGAAGGAAGAAGTAAGTTCTCGTTTGTGAATGAGTGTGATGAGAAAATAATCCCAGAGGAGACGATTATTGTTTGTTTTTTATGTTTTTAGTTTTGTTATTGTTTTTGGTGTTTTGCATAACTTTATGAGCTTAAGCCTAAACCAAGGGTTGTAAACTCATTATATCCTCCCTGATTAGGGATAATGAGCATACTTAAGTATGAGATAAGCATCTCAACTTAATTACCATGATGATGCAGGTTTAAGATCATTAACCTACTTGTGATTAATTAGATGTTTTTTGTTTTTTTTTTGTTTAGTGTTAAGTAATGAGTTTAATCTCTAATCACAGATTAATGGACTCATTACACCATCCTAATAAAAGGATAATAGATGAGAACACTTAAGCTAAGGAAGATACCTCAACTTAATCCATGGTTAGGGATTAAATTCATTATATAACAAGCCTTTATTAAGTGGATTTTAATTAAGGGATGAGATTAAGAAGTGGATTTTAAATTTGTAAGACAACTTGAGGGGGACTTGTCCATTAAACACTAGGGTCAGTCCCTCTTAACCATAAGGAAGAGATAGAACCCTAATGTAAGGCCCAAATTACAAGATAAAGCCTTGGTAATTATTAAAGATTTGAGTAAGAGGTGTACACAAATTAAAGGTTTAACACTTAGGTTTAAAGTTATACACTCCATCCTAAGAGAAGGATTCAGGCATAACCCTAATTCTAAAGTCCTAAAACTTTAAGAGTTTAGTCTCTGATTATTGAGATGAGAGGAGAGACTCAAAGAGACTCGAAAGTAAAAGTCTAATTGGGACTATACACAACCCTAAAAGTTATCATGCTTGGGTATCCTATGGTTTGTTAGGCTTAAAAGGAAAGATCTTCAAGGCCACCAATGGAAGAAGCAGATGAAAAGAGAAGGAGAAAGAAGAACAAGTTACTTACTTCCTGAAGAAGATAAGTAACTAGAAAGAAAGAAAGTAAGAAGGATGGAACATAAGTGAATTAGATTCACTTCAAAGACATGTAATAATGCATATGAATGAGATAAGAAGAGGTGGGAGGTGAAGGCAAATCCACCTCCCAGATAACTTACCAAAGGTACCTGAAATGTTAGTATGAATGCATAAGGTATAAAGTAAAAGGAAATGAAATGAGATGTGAAGACCAAAGTCATAAGTGAAAATGTAATGTAAAAGGCATATGAGATGATGCAAAGTCATACAAGATGCATATGAATGATCATACAAAGATGAGATGCAATGAAAGCATGTTTAGAAGCTTGAAAACACATGGATGTTTATGAAATGTGATGAATGCAAGACATAGAAAATGAATGAAGAAATGATCAAGCAAAGTTCAAGCATGTCTTAAGATGTCTAAGATGTCATACAAATGCTTGAAATGTCATGGCAAGTTTACATAATAATGATATGCAAAGATCAATGCAAATGAACATGAGAAATTAGGGTTTTATGAATGATTGAGATGCAAATGACCAAAACAGAAGCAATCAACATGATAAAAAATTGAAATCAAGCTCAAACAAACCCTAACCCTATATAATATCACACCCCAAAGGAGAAAGTCAGAAGCCTAACCTAGTGAGAGTTATGAATTTTCTAAGTTTTCTAGGTTTTTTGGGTGATTCTTAAGAGAAAATGCAAATCAAATTGAAAATAAAAGATAAATTCATGAGAAAAATAACCTAGAAACTAAATTCAATATGTGAAACAATGCAAAAAGAATCAAGTTCAAACTCATCATGGTTAGGCAGAAATGAATTTTTCAAATTAGGGTTAGAAAATGTGATTTTAAAGAACCCTAATTCAAAGAAAATTGTGAAATTAGGATCAAACCTAAAAAGAAACTTGTATGATGAGTTTGAAATTTTTTTCTAAATGTATTGGAATGGTTCATGATTTTTTTGGGGATTTTTAGAAACCTAAATACATTTTTAATTAATTAAAATCCATTAATTAATTAAAAATAACATTTAAATATTTTAAAAATACTTTTTAAATGAAAAAATAAAAATAAAAATCATTTTTGGGTTAAGAAAAATATTTGGATCAGAAATGCAAAAGATCATATTTTTTTTATGTTTTTAACTATTTTAAATAAAATATGCAAAAGAAATGAATAAAAATGAAAATAAAATTATTTAAATGAAAAGTAAACGCTTCTGAGGGTCCAGATTCAAATGGAAATGGATGGAGTTGACTGGCGCGTGAATCAAGGGCCTGGATCAAATCTGACTAATTAACCATTATTTATTTAATTAATCCAGAATTAATGTTAATGATCTAATATGAGTGACACACGCGCGCGCGAAAGACAAGATCCAAGGGCCTAAATTTAAACCTGACTAAACCCTAATTATTTTCAGGTGACCGGAGCTAGCTCCGGTCATCTTCTCCGGTACTCCCCTCCCCTGAGTTCACTCAAACCTCCATAAAAACTCACAAAAAGCTCCAGAATTAATCTTTAAACATCAACAAACTCAAATCCAACAACAAAAACAATTAATCATGCACATACAAAGAGAATCGAAGAAGAACAAATTTTAGGTCAAACTTTTAGAAGCTTTATACACTCTCAAATCTCAACCATTTTCAAAACAAATTACATCCCAATGATCAGTGGAGCATATAGATTCATATTGTAACTTAAAAAACAAGTTCTGGAAAAATAGTTCTTGAGGTATACCTGAGGTTGAGCTTTCTGATTCTAGGCTTTCTGGACCTCTCTTTGGTGCAAATCAACTCTAATGGGCTTCTTGAGGATGCTTTTATGCTTGGAACAAGCTTGCAATGGCTGGTTGTGATGATTCAACTCTACTGCATCAGAAATCGTATCCTTGCTTTGTGAGCTTTCAGGCCATTTTAGTGGATGGTTTGTGTTCTATGAGTGATTTGAAGATGATTGATGAAGTTTGTTTTGAAGTTTGATGGCTGGTTTTTGAGAATCGAAGAAGGGAAGCTTTTTGTGATTTTTGTGAATGTTGAGTTCTTGGAGGTTTCAGGCTTGCTTCTTGTGTGCTTTAGAGTGTTTGAGGTCAGTATCAACAAATGTGATTGGTTCAGAGAGTTGTTGTGGCCTATTGTGATTGGTATGGGCAAGTTGCAAAAAAGTCAAATTTGTGTACTTGGAGGTATGAGCCATGGTAGGAGTTGCTTCAAGGGGTGTTTGGCCTCAGCAAGATTCATGGAGGGCCATAGGATTGGTTTTATGCAGCTGGCACAAGTGGATGGAAGGTTCCAAGAGGTTTTGCAAAGTTTGTGTGTTTTGGCCATTTTGAGATTTCTTAAGGATCAAGTCATGAAAACTATGCAATCTTGGGACAATTCTGATCTTTGGAAGTTGACTTGACATGTTATGATGCATAGAAGTTGATTAGAGATCATAAAAAGGCTTGGCAAGTGAAATTGCAAAATTCCCTCTTTGGCATGAACTTGAAAATTATAGGATTTTTGCCAACTTTGAAAGGCCATATCTTGAGTTCTAGGATGAATCAAGACATGTTCTAGTACTTTTTGAAAATGGGAAGACATAATCTACAACTTTCATGTCTAAGAATTTTTCATTTGAAGCATTTTTGGTCATGAAAGAATAGGTTGAAAATCTTTCCCAAAATGGAAAGTTTCCATTACAAGTCATTTCCAAAAATATGAAGTTTGCATTTGGCCCAAAATTCTTCAACTTTGTGAACTTCCAACCACTTCTAAGATCAAATAAAGATAATAGAGACTAAAAATGATGAATGTGACCCTTTGGTACCCTTGATGGAGGCCTCAGATGCCCTGATTTTGACATTACTTGCTCAAGAAGTTACCATGATCAGATGACTTCCACAGTGAATTTCTTTATAAAACTTGGTACTCATGATCCTTATAACATATTAAGACCATTAGAAACAAGAATGACCAAAAAATTTCGGATTAAGGCCTCTGAAACCAAAACCCTAATTTTGGTCATCTGTGTAGGAAAACCCTAGCTCTGCCTCTATGCCTTTGTCATTCTTTGTGATCTCTTGACTTTTATGAACTTTGGGGAGCATATTAGGATCATGCAGCACACATGGACCCTCTTGGAAAGCTTCAAGACCTTTGGGATGGCTCAGATCACTCCTTGGATTGCTCAGATCACAAACTCTAGATGCAAATGAAATGGAACTATGCAGTGAAACAAATAGGCAATTTAAGATGGTATGCTTATGCTAATGAAAAAAATGAAAGATCACAAGCCATGGTATGAGAAAGAGTGAGGGAAAATTTGGGGTGTTTACACCTGGGGGTAGCGCCATTGCAATTGCACCCCAATTCCTATGCCTTTATGAGGGCATTTGAGATGACATGCGCGCACCTGGGGGAGGGGGCTACTCTTCCTCTCTTCTTCCGGTTATTCTCTATGCAGCACCAGGTGGGGCGTGGAACTGCTCGGAAGGGTTTTATTTCTTTCAAACAACGAGCTAAAATTTTTAAGGCGCATTCAGAGTCTATCTGATCATTCAAAGGCGACTACATCTTGATCGAGCCTGTGACTAAGGGAGCAACGAGGTCGATCAGTTTTATAGGGGATGATACCGATGAAAATGATGTGCCCGGTTGGACGCGGAAGGTCGTCCGATCCGTAGGAGGATTTTGAGGTTCCCTTTCTTGTGGGATTACAGTCATTATGGGCGACTGGTGAGTGACTTCGTCCAAATAGGGGATGCTCTAGGCGAGGAGGATGCAACCAGCTTCGAGGAGTTTCGTAAGCTGGTGTCATCTTTCACTCTGATCCTGATGCTCGACGGGGAGGGGAAGGTGATGTTAGCTTCTGATGGAGGAGAAGCTGTGGAACGTCCGCTGATCGACGTCACAACTCTCTTGGCCTGTAAAAATGGACAAGAAGTGTCCGACCTATTTGGTACTCCTTGTTTTTTTATTGTTGTTTATTTGTTGTGATTTTATGTTCGTTGTCGGTCTGATCCTCTTTTCCATTGTTTTGTAGGTTCAATGGCGAAATCTCTGGACAAGATCCAGGAGAGATTGATGCAAGGCAACAAGCGAAAGGCCAAGACCATTCAGACTCGACTGGTGGGAAATGATACGAGCGACTCCGGCTCAGGGTCTATCGCTCGAGGATCTCCGGGTGTGACTTCGGGTTCAATCTTTAAGAAGCATAAAGTTGGATCGGCTATGACGGATCTGACATTCAACGCTCCTACAAAACCAAAACATTCTTTGCCGTCATGTTTCGTGCAGCGGAACTTCTTTGAGAGCACCTCTTTGGAGGTTGACCGGGCGAATTCGTTGTCTCTTGGGCAGATTGATCGTCCTGCTCAGAGATTATCCTTGGCGCAGGATGCTAGTGCGGTGATGCGGGTGTTGTCGATGGTCTCTATGTTCGCCGGGGGGAGTTCTGGGCAGGAGCTCGAAATCACCCACCTGAAGACTCTCTTAGCTGCTTCAGAAGAGAGAGAGAGAGAGAGGGAGGGAGATGAGGGCCGCTGAGGACGCTGAGGCCGCGACTAAAGAGCTGACGGTGCTGGCGGATGTGATTGCCAATCTAGAGGTGGATAAGAAGAGATTCGTTGATCAGAACATGAAGTTGAGAGAGACTTTCTTCCCCAAGGACGATGAGGACGAGGATACCTAGGGACTGATGAGTAGGGCGCATTTCCTTGCCCGGTTGGATCAAGATCTAGAGGATTTGAGGGACTTGACCAAGTTGAGCTTCCAGAATGTTGTGGATCAGATTAAGGCCCTTCATCCCGAGCTGAATCTCGATGCTGATCAGATCAGATATTTGTATAAAGTTATGGACGTTCGGGTCATAGTCCCTGATTACATGATTCTGGATGATTCTCAATCGGGGGAGCCCGACCAGCCGATCCAGCCTGACGTCCAGCAACATCCGAGCGAAAATCAACCAGGGGTGCAAGAATGGGAGGGTAATTAGGTCGTCCTGCGTGCCTAAATTTATGTGTAATTTATAATTATTTCTTGGGGATGTGGTCCCCTTTTTATGCAATTTCAAACAAGTCGGCCTTTAGGGGTCGCAACTTTTTGATTAAAATTTCTGCCCTTGGTGGTCGTTTTATGATTTATGCTGTGTTTTTGTTATGTGCATGACTGCCCGTCCGTCGAAGGACCTTTATTTTAAATGTCTTTTTTCGATAAGTGTTTTGTGTTTGTTTGGTGCGAGGAATACGACATAACGGTCGATTAGGGGATAAATGCTCGTAAGGAAATGTGATCCATCGGTTTGGGGGACTGATCAGATGTATAGAGGCTGGCTCTAGGTCGATATTCGGGTCAAGATTATGGGTTGGATACCCGTGGTTTGAACGTCCCATCGTGAGCTGGGGTTCTGCTTGGTCGTGGTACTTAGGCGATGTCGGACTCGTTTGAGTATCCATTCGTGCGACAATTACCCTCTTCATCATGATGGGGAGGTCTTGTTGGTCAAACGTTTTGGGATGCAATTCTTGTATCTGGGCATGTAGGTTTGGTCGACCATTTTCTCCTCGTACGGGAGTAAGGCGGCCTTTATACTAGCTGTAGTATTTCTTGACTTTCTCGGCGTTCCATGTCCATGCGAGTTCTTCCCCTTGAAGATTTTCTAAGTAATAGGCCCCGTTCTCGGTCTTTTCTCGGATGCGATATGGACCTTCCCAATTTGGTGCTAGTTTTCCTTCTCGAGAGTCTTTGTGGTTTCTCCTCAAGACGAGACTCCCGACTTCGAATGCTCGTTTAATAACGTTAGTGTTATGTTGAGTTTTAATTTTTTGTTTGAGCGTGGCTTCTCGAAGAGCTACTCCTGATCGGATTTCTTCGACCAATCGAGTTCTTCTCTTAGCATTTAAGAGTTGGTATCTTGGTCCATGGGTGATTCTGTTCGCATGGACGATATGTGCATCTCTATGGGAATGACTTGTATGCTAGCCGGAACGGGGATTCCCCGGTTTTCGAGAGAGGTTTGGTTCTGTACGCCCAAAGAACGTTGTGTAGCTCTTCGACCTAGTGTTTTTTGTGTTCGTATAACCTTCGCTTAAGGCCTCTCAAGATTACCATGTTAGCAACTTTTGCTTGCCCATTAGTCTGGGGGTGCTCGACAGAAGAGAATTGTTGTTTGGTTCCCACCGAGGCTACGAATTCTTAGAAATGTTTGTCGGTGAACTGGGTTCTATTGTCTATTACGATGGCGAGCGGTACTCCGAATTGGGAGAGGATGTTCCGCTTGATGAAGCGTAAGATGTTTAGTGCGGTGATTTTGGCTAAGGCCTCCGCTTCGATCCATTTTGTGAAATAGTCGACGCCTACGATGAGATACTTGTTTTGGCCGGTGCCAATGATGAAGGGTCTTAATATGACCAGTCCCCACAAGGTGAACGACCATGGGGAAGACATTGATTTCAACTCAATAGGGGGAAATATGTGCACGTCACAATGTCCTTGGCATTTGTCACATTTTTTAACGTGCTCTTTCGCATCGTCCTGTATTGTCGGCCAATATTATCTCGCTCGTAGAATCTTGCGAGCGAGTGATCTCCCACCTGGGTGTTGTATGTTGATCCCCTCATGGACTTCCCTTAGCACATGTGGAATGTTTTCTTCCTCGACGCATCTGAGAAGTGGTGTGGATAAACCTCGGCGATACATCTTCCCCCCGACCATCGTATACGAGCACGATCTATGTTGTATGGTACTGGCCGTTTTCGGGTCTGTTGGCAACTCTTCTTTGGTCAAATAGTTGAATATTGGGGTCATCCAACAGTTAGCGTCGCCCACAACGTTGATGTTTATTGGTGTTGACGTTTTCCCAATGTTGGGTTGAGAGAGTATCTCTTGTATGATGGATTTGTTGCCCCCTTCTTTTTGGTGCTCGCCAGTTTGGTTAATATATCTGCTCGGGTGTTGTTTTCGCACGGGACGTGCCTGACTTCCACAAATGTAAATCATTTTAGTTTCTCCTTGACCAAGGCTAACTATTTGGCCATGTTGTCATTCTTGGCTTGAAAATCTCCCTGTACTTGGTTGGCGACCAACTGGGAGTCTGTGCATATTACAATTTCCTTTGCTCCTAGGTCGTCTGCAAGGCGTAAACCGGCCAGGAAGGCTTCGTACTCTGCTTGATTATTGGATGTGGGGAAAGACAAGGTTAAGGATACTTCGATGAGTGTTCCTTCCTCGTTCTCCAACATCACCCCGGCCCCGCTGCCTGTCGAGCCAGACGCTCCATCGACGAAGATGGTCCAGTTAGACGGAGATGCCGCAGTTTGCTCGGTGAAGGTAAGCTCTGCTACAAAGTCGGCCAAGGCTTGAGCTTTGAGGGCCTGCCGTCCTTCGAATTCGATGTCGAACTCGGATAATTCTAACGACCATTTCAGCATCCGTCCGACCATATCTGGCCTTCCGAGCATTTGCCTGATGTGTTGGTCTGTTCTGACGACGATAGTATGGGCCAAGAAGTAGTGTCAAAACCTTCTTGCTGCGAAGAGTAGGGCCAGTGCTACCTTTTCGATTTGCAAGTACCTGATTTCAGGGCCGCTCAATGCCTTGCTCGAAAAAAGTAAATGGGTTTCTGCCCCTCGGGGAGCTCGCGAATAAGGGCAGTGCCGACCGCCTCGTTTGCTACAGCGAGGTAAAGGTACAACGTTTTGCCTTCGTTAGGTCTGGGGAGTACCGGGGGTTCGGATAGTGATTTTTTCAAGTGAGTTAGGGCTTGCTCGCATTCATCAGTCCATTCAAAAGTTGATTCTTTGCGGAGATGTTTGTAGAACAGGAGCGCATGTTGGGCAGACTTAGCCACAAATCGAGCGAGAGAGGTGAGCACTCCATTTAACTATTATATGGATTTTTTAGAGTTTGGGGTAGGTATCTTTGGGAATGCTCGGCATTTGTCTGGGTTTGCTTTTATCCCTCGCTTGGTCAAATAAA
The DNA here is from genome assembly GCA_963966055.1 of Lathyrus aphaca. Lineage (NCBI taxonomy): Eukaryota > Viridiplantae > Streptophyta > Magnoliopsida > Fabales > Fabaceae > Lathyrus > Lathyrus aphaca. The sequence continues at coordinate 377,252,870 of OZ014524.1, read as the reverse complement.
ACCCGAGGAATTTACCTGCTCGAACTCCGAACGTACATTTTTCAAGGTTGAAATGCATCTTGCATTTTCGAGCTTGGTCGAACACCTTTGGTAGGTGGGAAGCGTGATCTGTTTCTTCCTGAGATTTGACTATCATGTCGTCCATGTATACTTCGGGCTTGTCCCCAATTTCTGCTTGGAAAACTTTGTTCATCATGCGCTGATAAGTGGTGCCTGCGTTTTTTAGACCGAAGGGCATAACGTTATAGTAGTAATTGCCTGATTCGGTCATGAAGGTCGTGTGTTTTTTGTCGGCCACAACCATGGGAATTTGATTATATCCTGAATAAGCGTCCATAAATGATAGTAGTTTGAAACTGGTCGAGTTGTCGACCAATTTATCAATATTTGGCAATGGGTAAGCATCTTTCGGGCAAGCCCGGTTAAGATCGGTATAATCAACGCACATTCTCCACTTTCCATTAGATTTTTTCACAAGTACAACATTGGAAATCCAGGTAGTGTACCTGGACTCCGTTACAAAGTTTTCCTTCAGGAGGTCTTCTATAGCTTTTTCGGCCGCTTTAGTTTTTTCGGTCGACTATTTTCTCCTCCGTTGGGCGACGGCCTTGTGATTTGGATCGATGGATAGGTGGTGGCATGCTGCGTTTGGATCGAGTCCGGGAATTTTTGTTGCACTCCATGCGAACAGGTCGGTGTTCCCCTTGAGGCATGCTTCCATCTGTTTCTTTGCTAGTTCTGGGAGGTGAGCTCCAATCTTCACGCATCTGCTCGGATCTTCCCTCAACGAGATTAGCTCGAATTCGCCGTCAGGGATTGGTCGGACTAATGAAGAGGAAGTCTGCTGGGAACTTTCAGCTTCGTCGGGAAACCTGCAATCTAGGTCGATGGAATCGACCTGAGGGAGAGGTGCGGGCACTTCTGTGTTCAGGGAAGATACTGAGGTGGAAGCTTTGGGCTGGTATGATATCGAGCTAAGGCGTTTAGAGGCTGCTTATAAACAACGACGAGCGTCCTCCACGTCACCATGCACGGGGGCTACTCTTCCTGACGTTGTGTAATATTTCATCTTCAGGTGGACAGTTGATGGGACGGCCAGAAGATCGGCCAACGTTGGTCGACCTAGAATGCATTAATATAGAGAAGGGCAATCGACGACCTAAAATTGGACACAGATTGATCGGGCAGTTTCTGTGGCCCCAAATGTGACTATGAGATCGACATAACCCCATGGTCGTGACACCGCACCATTGAAACCTTGGAGGTCAGATCCCACGTATGACGTCAGGTGAGACTCGTTTAGCTGGAGTGTAGCGAACAACTGCGAATACATGATATCGTATGAGCTACCCTGGTCGACCAATATTCTGCGGACATCGAAGTTGGCCATTTGGGCTCGAACGAGCAGTGGAATGTTGGCATTAGGCGCTCCCCCTAATAGTTCCTCCTTGTAGAAGGAAATAGGCACTGAATTGTCTCTTGGCAGGTCCAACGTGGCGTTCAGGGTCAGCCCTTTCGCAATTAGTTGGTCGAATTTCCTCTTTACGGAGCCGACCGTGATCCTGTTGAATCCCCCGCCCGAGATCACCATGGCGGATGGGAAGGCTTCCCATGGGCTATGGGAAGATAGATAACCTAGACTCGCCTGACGGTCGGGTAGAAAGAAATATTTCGGGCGATAGATGCTGAGGGCTACTTGCATATTGGTGTTCGCGGGGACTACAATTGCTTCCTCGACCTTGATGGTTTCTTGTGCCTCTGGCCCGGAGGCCTCTATGGATTTCGTGAACTATTTGAGGTGGCCATCATTGATGTGTATCTCTATTGCGTCCTTCAGGTGGATGCAATCCTCAGTGTTGTGTCCATGGCTCCTGTGGAACCTGCAATACTTGGTTTTATCGGTACCTGGTTTGGCGGGCAGTTGCTTGGGAAAGCGAACCCCCGCTTGACGGAACTCCGAATTAGCACATTCGGACAGTATTTTCTCCCTCGATACCAGCAAAGGTGTATACTCACGAAATCGGCCCACTGGTCCTCTCTACTCCCGCTGTTCACAGGAACGGTCTTCCTTTCTTTTATCGCTTCCCCGACGAGATGTCGAGGGTTCGTTGGATTTGGAAAGGTTTGCGTCTTCTCTACGTTGAGCATCGCGGACGGGACTAGCCGCCTACTTTTCCTCATACTAGATATACGCTTGAGCTTTCAAGAGGAAAACATCCAAAGTGGCGGGTGTCTCAATACCCACTGCTTGGTGGAAATCGGTAGATAGGCGTAATCAGCGCTCCAGTAGATATTTCTTCATGTCGTCCGTGGCCGAGCTGTCTCCAGGAAGTGATGGATTCGGGCTCGAGGCTTTTATACCAAGGCATCGCTCCTTTCCTTAGGGTGGTCGGAAAGAGACGACATTTGATTGCTCCTCGGACATCCCTGTAGTCGAGCAGGGCGTTGATGTTCTCAATATATTCGTCGGGATCAGTTGTTCTGTCATACTAACCCAATGGTGGGGGCTTCTCGAGCCCTATTGGCAATTTGGTAGCCATAGTCTCAGATGAGAGGGGTCCTCTGATATCGTCGTCATCACTAGAGGTGAGCGAATGGGATCTTGAACGGCGTTTTTTGTTTCGTCACGGGGACGGAGAGTTTGACCTGTTCTTTTTTTATCGTTTCGGGGATGGAGATCGCGATCGTCTTCCTTTTCGGGGAGGGGAACAACGATCATCTTCTTGTGACCCTTGATGAACCTTGGTCGGCACAGGCGAGCGACGTCTCTGTGGAGGTGACCGACCACGATTCCAGATAGAAGATTCTTAGTGATAGCCTTTATCTTTCTTTCTTCGGGGAGAAGGTTTGCGTTGCCCTCGGTGCCTTTTGGGAGATAGAGATGATCAACGATCGGTTTCTTAGAGACGGGCTATCTTTGCATCGTGCGCTAGGAGCAGGAGATGGGTTTGATTGATCGTTTCAACCAGTGCGGCGAAGTCTGATCCGGTGGGCACGGCCACGGAAGGTATGATTTTTTGTTGGCTCTCGAGTGGCTGGATGCGCTCGGGAGATGGTGAAGTTGTCTTTCCATCCAGGCGATCCTGGACGGTTTCTTCGTGTGAGGGGGTGAAAAGGTTGCTCCCCCGTTGAGTAATGAGGATGCCATCAGCAGTACGGGCTTCGCACGGGATGTCGTTAGAGGTCATGTATCTTTTTGAATAGTAACTTTGGTTCTTGAAATTCTTTGATGAAGAAGAATGGGGAAGTTTGGTTCCTACAGACAGCGCCACCTAATCGTACCTGGAGATCAGGATCCGATGTGGCCGCGTCGAACGTGGATGAGCACAATTGATGATGGAGAAAAGGGGGTGTACCTGCAAAGGCACTCCGATGCTAAAGTCAGAGAGTGAGCAACGAGTGAGCAAGTACAAGATTTTTGGGTCAAGATTTGAATACCTAACCCTCTCAAATGAGAGGGTTTATATACTGGTCCAGGTGGATGCTAATTGGTCCAAATTGTTGGACGCGGATCGCGGATCCCGTAATAATCGTAGACGGTTAGGAACTAGTCGTTGGGGCAAGAATGTGTCTGCTCGACTTGTCCTGGGTTGGATGCTTTAATGCCGAGCAAGGGATCCGTCGAGCAATCGATCTTCAGGGTTTCGAGCATCGTGGGGTCAATGGGCCGTTGGGCCGTGAAATAGATATGGCCTATTCCTCAAAATCGGGCCAGTCTGATATAGTTAGTTTGATTTTTATTTTGCTTAGATTTTAGGGTGGCTTAGGAAAAAACGATGGAGAAGAAAATAGTTTCTTTTTGAGTTTTTGTTTTGGTTGTAATTTTCTTTGGATTTTTAGCCTTTTTTTTTGTAAGCTTGTGTGAGAATATTTAGTTCTCATTTATCGATATATCTCTTATGGAAGAAAAAAAATTCTGAAAATAAAAGGTAATTTCTCATTTACTGTATCTTATTTCTTTTGTTTTCACTTTAAAAAAATAATAATAATAAAAAACTCTCTCTGCCAATATGATAACTGCCACTCTCAGTTTTAAGTATATATATATATATATATATATATATATATATATATATATATATATATATATATATATATATATATATATATATATATATATATATATATATATATATATATATATATATATATATATATATATATATATTCTTGATTACTTACGGTTTCTAAGAAAACTTCATGTATTAAGTCCATATCTAATATCTATCTAATATCTTATCTAACTAATAAAAGAAGAATCCGCTAACTCTTTAATTTATCCGTTGATTAAACTCTTTTTTAAGTTAAATTAAAAGGATATTATTAACTAATTATCTTAATAATGCAATATTAGAGACTTAACAATTAATGTCGGTGATGTGTAAATTTTACAAAAAATTTCACAATAACAATATTTTGAAAAAGTGGGGTACCTAATGACTCTTCTAGAAAACTCTTTTATTTGATATTGAAGAATATTTGTTTCATTTTTATTTTCTTGTAATTTTTTATTTGTGTTAATTTTGTTAATAGTTATGATTTACTATAGAATTAAAAATATATTAATGAATCAGCTAGGTATATGAAAAAGTTTACATAAAAGTAAATAGATTCCCTAGAATACGGATATTTGAGTTTAAAATTGAGATTAATTATTATGTATTGTCGGTGTAAAAAAATTTAAATCATCAATTCATTACAATCATTCATAATCATTACTTTAAATATAATTAAAATAAAAATTAAATATAATTTTAGATCTAACAATTATGATTCACTAACAGTGTAAAACTATTTTACATTATGAGTATATTTCAATTAAATTCTTTAAAATTTGAATTATTGGAATTAATGGAAATATATCTCTAAAATAAAAATGGAAAGATATCATGTAATATTTTTTTGAATATGTATTTGATAATTTTTTATCAATTGGTTACAAATGACTAAGTTATAATTTTTTTTCTCATAAATCTAAAAATTAAATGTATAGAAAATTTAAAATCAAAGAGGTTTTATAAATCACTACCAGATAATTTTAATTTAAAAATAAATTAAATTTAAAATTTTAATTTAAAATAAAAATACCCTATTAATTGTTTATAATAATATAGGTATAGATGAATTTCCAATGTTAGAATTTCTCAAAAAATAAATATTAGTGCAATGTTTGCAAACCCTAATGACCGTCTCAACTTAATTTGCGGATCTTGTTTCAATCTTAATCCGACGGTGATGCTACGTTGACCAGATTTTCTTTGAAGCAATGATGCACATCAGAACCAAATTAAAATTATTTAAATGGGCTTAAGCCCACTTTAAAAAAATATTAAAAAAAAAAAAAAAAAAAAAAAGAGGATATGCATCTATAAAGGTACGTTTTTGAAAATTAGTTACAATACGTATACAACAATATCAAGAAATTTTCGCATCAGGCTTCACAATTCACCAATAAAAACCAGAAAATAAGCATTTGTTTGTTTCACTACGTAGCGCTCAAGAACATTCAAGATTTTCATCTCTCTTCATTCAATCAACACGTACTATTCTTTCTCCTTCATCTTTGTTTTTTTCATAACCACTGCGTAAACATAGCCATATACCTAGTTTCATCACCGTTGCATGCAACTAATAATCCATGAAAAACGTAACAATCTTCTTTAAAAATTTTATAGATCTTAATTTTATTTCATATGTTATCATGAACACAATGAATCCACCATCAGATAGATCAGATGATCGTCGATTGGTAGCTAGGGTTTTTTTCAAAGGACTAATATAGATAATCAATGAATCAATCATTAATAAGAATGACCTAATTCCTTTTTGGTTTGTTTTTTGTTATTGAATGACCTGATTTGATTTATTAATTTGAATTTGCAGTTGCATTGATTCAATGGCGTCATCAAATTCACCATGTGCAGCGTGCAAGTTTCTCCGCCGAAAATGCACACAAGAATGCGACTTCGCTCCGTATTTTCTCCCCGAAAATCCACAGCGATTCGCAAACGTGCACCGTGTCTTTGGCGCAAGCAACGTGGCCAAGCTCTTAAAAGAGCTTAACGTGGCTGACCGGGAAGACGCAGTGAGATCTTTAGCGTATGAGGCGGAGTCTCGTTTGAAGGATCCTATTTACGGCTGCGTAGGTTTGATCTCGGCTCTCCAACAGCGTCTGCGCGAGATTCAAAGCGAGCTTGCTGTTGCGAAAAAGGAACTGTCCACTTACAATTCAAATCCTCAAGTTATGCAATTCTTGTTTGGGAATGCTGGTGCGGGGTTACAGCAGCATCAACAATGGAATAACTCACAATTTGCAGGTGCTGCTAATGCGAATTACTCGTATAATTTTCCGCATGAGATGCTTGGAGGAGCGGGGTTGGTTACTCGCGATGTTCAGCAAGAACAAGAGATTCTTGAAGCTCAGCAGATAGTTGCTGCTCAGCAAGATTATTTGCTTAGATTTAGTGGACTTCATGTAGGTGGCGGTGGTGGTGGTACTGCTGCTGTTTCTGGTCATGCTGATATGGCTCATTCATTGGGTATAGGAAGCTTTGAAAATGGAGGTAGCGCGGGCGGTAGTAGCAGCGGCTGTGGCTATTATCAGATTCAGCAACAACAACAACAACAGGGAGAGCCACAACAGCAACACCAGAATTATAACCCTCATGTTGGTGTTGCTGCTGCGGTTAATGCAGTCACCTCACCGGGACTGTTATCTCCTCAGAATCAGGAGACTGGTGGTGAGGATGGTAGGAGTGTTGGTAGCACTCATCGTTCTAGTTGATTTTTCATTTATTACTTCGTTTCTTTGGTGAAATTTCAGCATATTGGTTATTGTTGATATGTGAATACCAGGACATAACATATCTTTGGTCTTATAAATATATAGTATATGAATGAGTCTGAATAAAGACTGAGTTTATGCATTTTTGTTAGGTATGTTTTGTTGGATGTGTCTTCTCTATCTGTGGTAGCTGATGTGCTGATTTTGTGCAACTATGTCGTGTTGATTCTTGTTAAGTAATCATTGTGGTGTGTCTATTGCATAAATGGAAAATATTTCATGTACATCTCTTATTTGTATACTTATGCGAGATTTGAAGAATCATGTGCAAAAAGTGATTAATTTAATTTAACAAATGGTTTTTTTTAAAGCAAAATTCATTAAAAAAAATGCAAAGGAACATCCCTATCCGTATACAAAATCACCTACTCCACAATGAAAACTTACAAAAATTCATAGAAAAAATTGTATCTATTATAATAATTACATGTAACTTTGTTAGGTTTTTTTACTAATCCACCATAGAAAAAATTGTATCAATTATAATAATTACATGTAACTTTGTTAGGGTTTTTTACCAATCCACCACCAAGTAGATGTGATACAATTAATAACTAATCGATCACAATTCCAAAATTCATCTTTAAACATAATACTATTCCTACTATGCCAAATGATCCAACATATAGACATCCATATGGCCGTTGCATTCCTAACTGAAACCTTCCCTAAATCGAACTTTTGACACCACCCTTGCACTAAGTCACTTTGATGGTCCAAACACTACAAGAAAAACACATATGGCCATTGTGCAATTCTTTCCCAAACCCAAATTGTCTTACTACACCGGAGTAATAAATGAATACTATTTACTTATTCCAAGAAGCAAAAAGGACACAGAAAATTATGTTGATTTATAATGACACAGCGTCTCCGTAATTATCTCGCGTAGGTAATATGTCATAAAACAATCTCCAACAAAAAGTTTTTACCTTCACCGGCGTTGTAGACAGCCAACACAACTTGATTGCATTCAACGATTCTGTCCTTAAAACAGTTCCATCTTCCATTAATGATTTCAGCACCTCATATCCGGTTCTGACTGAATATATGTCGTCTGCACTTGGTATCCATCTCATGACATCCAACACTCCATCAATGGTAGTTCTCCAGCGATATCATTTAAGAATTATAAAAGTCGAACTCCACCATTTATCATACCCGATTATAAAAGTCGAACCCACCCTTACCTTGGATTAAAGGCAGCTTTAACTTGATCGAGTTCTGGGAATTCGCATCGATTGTAATTTCACTTGATTCTCTTCTCAACGTTCTGTTCCTCTCCTCTATGCAATTACTGATATCTCTTCCAAAAACTAACCCTTTAACTTCTATTTCTATTCCTTTTATCAAATATTATTAATCTAATAATATAACTAATAGGCCTAAACAATACACCCCTCTAAGTGCTAATTCTGACACGAATTCTAGCCCACTAAACAAACACACTCCAACAACAATAATATTATTTCTAATATTATTTCTACGATTTTCCAACTTAATATTCTGACTTAACGACTTATTTCACTGCATCACAAAATCAACCGAATAATCGCAAATAAATAATTAAATATCAAATTAAATAAATAATTAAATATTTGGGCGTTACACAGGACCTCCGTATCACTTATAGAATCTCCAGAGATATCACAGATTGTATCATCATTATTAATTCCACAACGAATTGGTGTATCACAAGCTCTCAACAAGTCCTCCAACGACTGAATAGTCCTCTCAGTTTGGCCTTATGTCTGAGAATGATATGTCGAACTCAACTTCAGCTTAGAACCCAACACCTCTTATAGACTCTTCCAAAACTCTGACGTAAATCTCAGATCTCTATCTGACACGATACACAAAGGAACACCATGCAGCTTCACAATCACTCAAATATAAATCTCTGCCAACTTTGCAATTGGATACGTGATATTAATAAGTATGAAATGAGTCGACTTTGTAAGCCTATCAACAATCACCCAAATTTAATCATGTCCTCTTGAGGTAACAGGCAACCCTGTCACGAAATCCATAGAAATTCTATGCCATTTCCACTCTGGAACTTCCAACAGTTGCATCAACCTTGCAGGCTTCTGATGTTCAATTTTCGAATTCTGACAAGTCAAACACACATACACAAAACGTTCTTTCATTCCGGACCACCAAAATATTTTCTTTAAGTCTTGATACATTTTAGTAGCTCCCGGATGAATACTCAAATTACTCCTATGACCCTCTTCAAGAATACTCTTTTTCATATCTGCATCATCAGGAATACAAATTCCATCATGCTGTCTCAACACACCTAATGCATCAATCTTAAAGTCACTCTTCTCCGATTGACCACAATTACTCATGATGTCCACTAATTTCACGTCCAACTTCTGAGCTTCTTGTATACTGTCCAGAAAATCATTATTAATATTTAACATGCCCAACATCACACTCAGTGGTGTCACTTTGCAAACCAAACTCATATCTCGAAACTTCTCAATTAATTCCAATTCCTTAATCATCATTGTTGACATATGCAAGGTCTTTCGGCTTAAAGCATCTGCCACAACATTAACTTTACTTGGATGATAATTCAAACCGAAATCATAATCTTTTAGCAATTCTAACCACCTTCGTTGTCTCATATTCATCTACTTCTGACCAAACAAATACTTTAGGCTTTTATGATCACTATAAACTTCAAATCTAGATCCATAAAGATAATGCCTCCAAATCTTCAGCACGAAAACAACTGCAGCAAGTTCCAAATCATGGATAGGATAGCTCTTTTCATGAGTTCTCAACTGTCGTGATGCATAAGCAATTACCTTATTGTTCTGCATAAGCACACCTCCTAAACCCATCAACAAAGTATCACAATAAACCACAAACGGTTCTCCTGGATTCGGTAATGTCAAAACCAGAGCCGACGTCAATCTCTTCTTCAATTCTGTAAAACTTTCTTCGCATTGTACATCCCACACAAAAGCTTTACTTTTACAAGTCAATCTAGTTAACGGAAGTGCCAACTTACTAAATCCTTCAATAAACCTTCTATAATAACCAGCTAGCCCCAAAAAGTTTATAATCTTAGTAGCCGACGATGGAGTTTTCCATTGCAACACAACATCTACCTTAGAAGGATCCACAACAATACCACTAGCTGAAATCATATGACCAAGAAAACTAACTTCTTTCAACCAAAACTTGCACTTGGACAACTTCGTATACAATTTCTTATCTTTCAAAACTTCCAATATTGTTCTCAAATGTTTCTTATACTCTTCTTTTGACTTAGAGTAAATCACAGTATCATCAATGAATACAAATACAAAATGATCCAAATAAGTATGAAAAATACGGTTCATGTATCCATGAATACTCCTGGCGCATTAGTCACACCGAAAGGCATCACTGAATACTCATAATGTCCATACTGTTTTCTGAACACCGTCTTCTGAATATCCTCATCTTTCACTTTGATATGATGATAACCCGATCTCAAATCGATCTTGCTAAATACACGAGCACCCACCAACTGATCCATTAAATAATCTATTCTCGGAAGTGGATACTTGTTCTTGATTGTCACTTTATTTAGCTGTTTATAATCAACACAAAGTCTCAAACTTCCATATTTCTTCTTCACTAGTAGCACTGGAGCTCCCCATGGCGATACACTTGGTCTTACAAACTTCTTCTTAAGTAATTCCTCCAACTGCTTCTTTAATTTAGACAACTCAGATGTCGACATTCTATACGGTGCCATCGAAACAGGCCTAGTACCAGGTACAAGATTGATTGCAAATTCAACCTCTCTTTCCGACGTACATCAAGAATTTCATCAGGGAAAACTTCAGGAAATTCATTCACCACTTTCAATTCCTCAATCTTAGCTTTACTCCCAATAGACAATGTTACCATCAACGAAAACATTTGAGCTCCTTCTTTCATCAATTCTTGTAGCTCTCTGAAAGATAACAATCCAACTCCTTCCTCTTCAGGAGTAGAAAACCTCACCGACTAGCCTTAACAATTTATATGAACGTAGTTATACTCTAACCAATTCATACCAAGAATTACATCCATCCTAGTCAATAGAAAACATACCAAATCAACATAAAAGTCTTTATCGAAGATCGACAAAGTACACCTTAAACACACAAGAGAAGTAGTTACTGATCCTTTAGCTGGAATCTCGATGATCAATTCACCATTCATATCAGACAATTCAAGACCCAATATCTTAACACAATCAACAACAATAAAACAATTCATAACATCAGTATCATTAATATTAATTAAAGGAGTACTACTAATGAAGCATGTACCTCTGATAAGTATGTCCTTGTTAGTTGTCTGAGTTCCTGCCAACGCGAACACCTTCCCATCTTGAGCTTTCTTTGGTTTCTGACACTGACTACCAATATGTCCTTCTTCACCATAATTAAAACAAATCATTTCTTTGTGCTTGCAATCAGCTATTGCATGTCTAGTCTTTCCACAACGGAAACACCTTTTCACCTCAGCAGTACACACATTACTCTTGTGACCAGCCTGTCCACACTTGAAGCAAACTATACTAGCTGGAGCACCTCCCCTACTAGTCCTCTAAACTGGAGCTACTTTTTATTTACCTTTTCCAGATGGAGCATCATAAGGCTTTCCATGGTTCTGTTGTTGCTTTCTGCTTTTGTCACTAACAATCTTGTAATGAGCATATTATCCTCTTCATAAATTCTACAACTATCAACCAATTCAGAAAAGACACGGATCTTCTGATACCCAACAACCTTCTTGATCTCAGAGCGCAACCCGTTTTCAAACTTGTTACACTTTTAAAATTCATCACCGACTCCATTATAATGAGGATAGAACTTAGACAATTCCACAAACTTCGCAGCATAATTAGTAACACACATGTTTCCCTACTTCAGATCAAGGAATTCAATCTCCTTCTTGCAACGAACATCCTCTAGATAATATTTTCTCATAAATTCCCTACATAACACATCCCAAGTGATATCTTGACATGCAACACCCAGCCTCTCACGAGTCTTTAGCCACCAGTCATCAGCCTCGACTGCCAGCATGTGACTACCATATCAACCCTTCTGCATTGGATTACAGTCCATAACACGGAAGATTTTATCAATCTCTTTCAACCATCCCAACACTGCATCTGGATCATGCTTTCCCTTAAAGATATGCGGATTCTCTCTCTGAAAAGTTGCAAGCTACGTGATCCAGCATCCTCACCAGCGTTCGACAAATTCTCCACGGCCTGAGCCATTACTTGCATTGCATCAGCCATTGCAACGTTATTTCTTCCAGCCATCTCAACTTATCACTACAACACAAACAAAAGTTAGAACTATATAACAATACTCGACTATTAAACAACTACGACTCGACACTTGGCCTGACAGACCAACCTTCTCTGATACCACTAATGCAATACCCCATTTTAAACCCGATAATTATATTAAAATCCGAGTTATAAAATTTCCAACTAAAAACGCGATATCACATTTCAACTTCAAAATCATTAACTAAACAGATAATCATGAATGATACATAACACGTTCAAGGAGAACTCATAAATCAACATATAATCTTCAAAACAATTCAACTTTATAAAATACTACATAGGGGATTCATAAGCAAAGTAATAGTGTCTTTATCCAACATAAATCAACTTTAAAATAAGCAACAAAGTACGCTTCAGCAAATCAACTTAAAAAAATTCAGCATTTAAAAACAACTAAGTAAAACAAAACACACGTCATCCCCCTGAGTGCTACGTATCATAGCGACTACCACCGACTCGGACTAAAGGTAAATGTCTACTCCTCTTGATTACCTACACATTGCCAACATAGGGACAACATTCAAACAGAAGGGATGAAATATCGAAATTTATAAATGAAGTAAGATAAATAATACACATATTTAAATCATAAAATTATCACCACTTCACATCAATAACAAAACAACAATCAACAACAACTTGAAAAATGAAACTTTTAATGCGACTCGACTATGTTATGCATGTGGTACCATTCATAGTAAAACTCCCAACTTTAAATTGCCAATTTACCAAGGCATCAAGGCATAAGCCTGAAACTTTCAACTTGTGTCAATCCAAGCCAACGTGGTGTGAGCAACGGCTCCGACATAAGAATGCAAGCATGCTATATGGCATATACGACTCAACGACATAAACAACACAACAACGTCAACCAAATAAGGACTTAACAACATGAACAACTTATTCAACGTTGGCTATCAAGCCTACAACTTAAAATTTATCCGTATACCGGAACAGAACAACACTATTCAGTTGTACCTGCCATTCAACTTTTCCTACATAACTTTTACAAAACTAATCAACAAAAATCACCTACTAAATCGTCCGACTTACCCCGACAATTTTCATTAAATTCCTGGTAACTAACTTTTCCACCTAACTCGGCTAAACCGACTAAATTGCATTGTTTTCACACTCTGTGACTACTACAAAGTTATCATGAAAATTCTGTCAAAATTTATTTTTCTGATACAATTCCACTGCTAAACATCACTTGATTTCATTAAAATCTACAAATTTATTTTTCTGTCAAAACTCCAAAAACGCTACTGCTATCAAACTGATTAATCTACTAATTTAATCATATGCTACATGATGCCTCATATCCTACTTAACATCATTTTTCTTTTACTAGTTTATTATATTATTAGTTCTAATTGTTTCAACATAATAGATTAAAATTATTTGGAGATAAAGTGTCACTACATCTTTTTTAATCAGAAACAACATCGTATAGTAAAAAACAAATATCTCATTCCACCTATAATAGGTGGTGTAACACCCCATTTCTACCCGGCAATTATCGACAAAGTCAGAGTAATAAAAATTCAACTTAATTATTAAAATAGGATGCCACATTTCAACTTTCAAACATATTCATTTTTATTATCAAATAATACAACGATACATAACACTTTTTATTCGGATGAAACTATAACAACAACTTTTATTCAATTTTGAAACTACTACAGTTTTTTCAACTACGCTGCGGATTCTCAATTTGTTCAACTAAACATGGTATAACATGTTATTGAACTTAAATAGCTTTGTAATAACACATTTTAGATAAAACAACTTAAAATAACAACAAAAAAACTAAGCGTTCATCCCCTCGAGTGTTACGTATCAGAGCATCGACACCGACTCGACCTAACAAAGATAACCATCTTCCTTCAAGCTACCTGCACGTTACAAACATAGGGGTAACATTCAAACAAAAGGGGTGAGATATTGATAGTTATAAATGATATATGATAAATAATACATAGACAAGGATTTTACAATTATCACTACTTCACTTCAACAACAACAACTTAACAATCACCCACAGTTTATCAACTTACTTTACCAATTTATTTCATCCATCAACATTTCCTACATAATCAACATAATCATATCCAACACGAACTACTTAATCAACCTAATCAACACGAACCACTTGATCAACTTGAACAACATGAACAACTTAATCAACTTAAACAACATAAACAACTTAATCAACTTGAACAACATAAACAACTTATCAACTTGAACATAAACAACTTATCAACTTGAACATAAACAACTTATCAGCTTGAACAACATAAACGACTTATCAACTCGAACAACATAAATAACTTGATTGACATAAATAATGCAACACTGATGTGACTCAACTATGCATATGCATGTGGTACCATCAGAGTAAAACTCCCAACATAGAATATACTAGGTTATCGAGGTATCTGCAAGGCATAAGCCTTCAACTTAATAATTTTGTCAATTTATCGAGGCATCAAGGCATAAGCCTTCAACTTTCAATGTGGTGCCAATCCAGGCAAAATTAAAAATGCAAGTATGTGACTCATGCAAATGGCATACAAACACAACAACTACAATTAAAAGCAACATCAGCTTTAACAACTAATACAACTTAACGACATAGCAACATACAACTTATCAACGTTGGCCAAAAGCCTTCAACATAACAACAACAAAAATAATAACTACACATCAACACAATAACAATTCGACTTTGGCCATGGCCTGTAACTTATATTTCTTCCACTGATAAGGCACTGCAGCAAAATTCACAACCACAACTTCACAACTTAACACAAGAAATACAACATAAAGAACAAACCAATTATACCTCAACTACACCGCATAAATATTGTTCTACTAATTCCTACTCTACATTAATATTATTAGGACTATTCTAGTACTAACATTGTGTAAGATATGATATTAGTCCCATAATTGTTCTCCTAGAGCATTTTTCACAAAATCTGTCTCAGACCAGTTCGCATAGCGAACAAGTAGCGAAGTGAGTTCGCGTAGCGAAGCTAGTTCGCGTAAAGATTAAAAGCGAACTAAAACAGAGGCAAAATTCCCAACTTCTCTTGAAGCGACCAGTAGTAAAGTGAGTTCGCGTAGCGAACAAAACTCCGCATAAGGGAATTATCGCGAACAAACCGTTCCCACTCTGTTCGTATCATTTCCTCTCCCACCAAATTTCTTCTTCCTTTTCATCTTAGATCCACACAATATAACAACAACACGATAAATCATGACCAAACAACATAGATTAACCCCTTTTTCGATTAATTCAATTATCACACAAGACAACATCATCACAATATTTCATAGCAACACCCAAAATCATGCAACCCTAGTATCAATTATCATACCCATTCATAAAAATCAAACTCATCCTTACCTTGGATTGGATTTAAGGCAGCCCTACATGATCGAATTCTGGAAAAACCGCTCCGATTGCAAATTTCTCCCTCAGCTTCTTCTCTCATGATCGTGCTACATTTTCCTATAAATTCCACGCTCTGACAAAAAACCCCAACTTCTAATTTTTTTCTTTTCTTTTTATCAAATAATATTATTATTCTAATAATTAAACTAATGGGCCTAAACCATTTCACCCCTCTAATTGCTAACTCAAATACGAATTCTAGCCCACTAACTAACTCACTCCAACAACAATAATATTAATTCTAATATTATTTCCACAACTTTCTGACTTAATACTTCGATTTAATAACTTAATTAACCACAACACAAAACCAACCAAATAAACACAAATAAATAATTAAATATTTATTTAAATAATTAATTAAATATTTGGGCGTTACAACTCTCCCCCACTTAGAATATTTTCGTCCTCGAAAATTTATCTGACTCAACTACTCCAACTGCTTATCCCATCGACTAATCAACTCTCAACTCCAAAGGCAACCCCAACTATAATAAAAACAACAATGCATAACATCAATGGCAATGACAACATGAACAACACTCAATCAATACACTTGACATCTATCATCACAATATAATGAGTATCCAACTTAAGGATTCACCGGTTAGGAACTAGAACACAACAACATGAGAACACACAACTTAAACACAACATTATTACAACCAAGCTAGAAACATCATTGTCATTCACATAAGAACAACTGTACGACATCGTGCCTTCGATGCGCACTCTGATTAATTGCATACTACCAAGTTTATCGAGTTTAACTCCAACTTACAATCACCAAAATCAACATATCAACAAAGCCTTAGACTTAATCCTTTGGAATTTCGTTCCAACAGGTATCTAACTCTTGTGGTTACCGAATACTTCCAACTTAGATCCATAAGACAACAATTTTGAATGTTCGACATAATTACAATGACAACTACTTCCCAATCCTTGGATAAAATATACTTATACTTCCTAATTATCCTTAACATAACTACAACGTTACTATCTTTTAACAACATGTCCTTCGAAAATCATCTTAAACATGCAACATCATTACAACAACATATGGTACATGGGTCCAACGAATTCCTATAGGTTAACTCATATTCTTCACTTTTAACTAATTCAACATACTGAATCCTCGATTCGTACTCATATCGACACAACTCTTCATAAATTCGTATCCAAATCGACACAACCAAACAACTCTTCTTGTTCCAACCAAAAATCGCACTTTAATAAACCAACTTATAATTTCACTTCTTCTAATGCTTGCAGCTCAACTCTATCCGACATTCTTGTCAAATCATGGTTCTACATTTTCATATACTTTCCTCTTGAATCATTACAAGAAAACTTCAAGTCTTATGCCACTTAATTCATCACCAAAACAACACTCCAATTATCCAGAGTTCAACTATAAATTTCCATAACACTATTCAATCCAAATGCAACTTCATGCTATCATCTTTAAATCTCACTAATATCCTTATATATGAATCTTCATCGACGATTCAAACAATCCTCAAGCGCTCGCCTTGACTTCGACCAATTCAACGTACATACTATACTAGTTGGCATGACACATCTATCCATCAATTATGATTCCGCCTACTATCAACAATAGATTAAGGCTGATCAGTTCCTCAATTTGTCGATAGACATCCGGCAACCATAACGGTGGCATAAATCATCATTACCCAACACAATAGCGTACTTCAACTTGTGCTTAAAGTTCGTAAGCATAATGCTCCGTCAACTGTCCAAGGCTTACCAACATCTTCTTAGTCTTCTTAATTCCAACTTCGCCAATCATATCCAAA
Organism: Lathyrus aphaca; assembly: GCA_963966055.1. Classification (NCBI taxonomy): domain Eukaryota; kingdom Viridiplantae; phylum Streptophyta; class Magnoliopsida; order Fabales; family Fabaceae; genus Lathyrus; species Lathyrus aphaca. The sequence goes on along the minus strand of OZ014524.1, from coordinate 377,235,378 downwards.
ACATCAAAAATCCAATACACACTCGTTTCTACACGCTCGAAGTACAACACAACTTTAAACATTCTTCTAACACCAGAGTCGCTACAACATCAGCATAATCCGATTCGGTTCGCTTCGAATTGCATGTTTCATCCAAGTTTAAAAAAATTATCAACAACACTCATCAAATATCCGTCTTCCTCTCAACATTAACATCATCTAACATCAGCACATTAATCGTCCTTGTTTAACATAAATCGTATCTCTATGCATTCTCCTATACCTTCGCATTCCTTCTAATACCAACATTTTATTCCTTATCAACATATCTTTCCAAATTTTCAGCAATACTCGCTCAACTTCGGAAACAATTATCTCTTCCAATAAAGACCTCCAAATCACAAAATTATATTATAACTTAAAGAGAAATTCGTGCAGATTCTATAAATTTAAGAATCGCTTGAATCCAACTCACGAGCGAAACATTATCTTCCTTATGATGGGACTGGTTCAGAATTCCCGTATGCAGTATTTTTCAAAAATCAGCAGCAGACCCAACTATTAAAACGCACTTATCTCCCTCTTTACAAACCTCCTGAAGGAAAAACTTGTATGAAAATTGTTGGGAATTTCGTAAGCTTTCCAAAAAGTATGGAATCGTGTCCATCAGAATCACGAGTAAAAAGTTACGCCTCTTCTCGTGACAGCTGCTCCAAGATTGCAAAAACCAGAATTTTGAGATTGATAAACATAAGTTCCATCTCTCTCCCTCTTGCTTCCAAGATCTACCAAACATCCTTGATTTTCATCCAACTACGAAAAATACTCGGCTTTAATCCAACTATACTCAAGGCATGTTAATCTACCGACTCGATTCATCAACTTATCATCTCCATTGGAATAATTCCTCATTCTTAATCAATTCACCATCCATAATCTACGTGCATCTCCAACTCAACCAATATGAATTCGTGAGTCTAAACTCTCGCTGGTGCGCAACAACATCGCTTCGACAACATTCGCACTCTTGCGATTAACATCAACCTGAACCATCTCTACATTCCAACAACAGCCCAGGAGACAAGCTTCTCCCCCACTTAATTCCAAACTAACACCTGCAGACAACGACCAGAAACCAACAAATAAGTACCAACAATGTTTCACACACATGTCGCGTACTAAGGAATAGACAACGTTCAACAACTTGGCCGGACGGACCGACCTGCTCTGATACACCTAATGTAACACCCCATTTCTACCCAACAATTATCGACAAAGTCAGAGTAATAAAAATTCAACTTAATTATAAAAATAGGATGCCACATTTCAACTTTCAAACATATTCATTTTCATTATCAAATAATACTGCGATACATAACACTTTTTATCCGGATGAAACTATAACAACAACTTTTATTCAATTTTGAAACTACTACAACTTTTCAACTATGCAGCGGATTCTAAATTTGTTCAACTAAACATGGTATAACATGTTATTCAACTTAAATATCTTTGTAATAACACATTTTATCTAAAACAACTTATAATAACAACAAAACAACTAAGCGTTCATCCCCTCAAGTGTTACGTATCAGAGCATCGACACAGACTCGAACTAACGAAGATACCCATCTTCCTTCAAGCTACCTGCACGTTACCAACATATGGGTAACATTCAAACAGAAGGGGTGAGATATCGATAGTTATAAGCGATATATGATAAATAATACATAGACAAGGATTTTACAATTATCACTACTTCACTTCAACAACAACTTAACAATCACCCACACTTTATCAACTTACTTTACCAATTTATTTCATCCATCAACATTTCCAACATAATTAACATAATCATATCCAACATGAACTACTTAATCAACCTAATCAACACGAACCACTTAATAAACTTGAAAAAAATGAACAACTTAATCAACTGGAACAACATAAACAACTTAATCAACTTGAACAACATAAACAACTTATCAACTTGAACATTCTAACATAGTGAAAGAACTGACTTGGTGTTTTTGTTTGACAAAAACATGTGCGGATAGCAAGAGTCGCCACCGACTTTTATTTTATCCAATAGGAAAGGGTATAAAAGAACAGGAAATACCTTTTAAAAAGTTTGAGTTCGGGGGGGTAGGTTATATAAAGGGAAGGTAATAACACCCTTTATATCCATGGTTATCCACGGGCTCTTAATTACTTAGCTCACTTTAACTTGTTTGAAAAATGTGTAGTGCATGTTTAGAAATTTTCATAAGTCTTTGTATTGATCCTCGTATGGATGTATACAAAGATTTGAGTTTAAAAATATTTGAAAGTGGGGTGTGAAAAAGAGTTTTTGAAATTTGAGCAAGTAACTAAGAACTACCTACCCTAGGATGGTCTTTCATGTTTCTTTATTTCCTTTCAAGGGTAAGACTGTCCTTACTATTAAGGAGTAAGTAGTCATTTACCTTGGATTTATTAAGGGACGGGCGTAGGGTCATCATATGGTCAATAAAGCCAACTGGTAGGGGTGTCTTTAGCAATTTGTTGGGAGGATCATTATTTTTCCGTAGGGACAAAATCATTATTTCATAGGCAACTTCGAAAGGACTTATGATCTTTTAACTTTGAAGGGACTATGATGATTTTTGTTTCAAGGGACTTTTCTCTTAAGACACCCTCACGTTCGAAGGACTTGACCATTTATTAAGACAACCAAGAGGGAAAACCATAGGAGGTGCAGATGGCGATCGTAGAACGATCGACTTACGTGTGTGAGTGTTGTTTTCAGATATTTATCTTATTATTAATTTTCTAAGTCCAATTTATTCAATTAATTCTTTCTACACCCTGTATTACTAATCACACAATTATTATAAAATAAAGGCAGAAAATTAAAAGGCAGAAAAATAAATAGTCCCTAAACTATTACAAGGCTTCGGGACAATTACAAAATAATAAGGCGAAAATAAAGCTACGCTATTACAAATGAGAAACAATTACATAATAAGGCGCGTCACAAATGAATAACATACAAATTAGTGAAAAGGTTTATAAATTAGGTTTAGGGTTTACAAAAAAATTAGGTTTATGAAAAATTTAGGTTTATGAAAAATTTAGGTTTAAATTTTTTAGGTTCGAAATTTAAGGTTTGAGGCAAAAATAGAGTTTATGAAAAATAGGGTTAAGGTTAAGGTTTATATGAAGAATTAGGGGTCCATGAAAAAAAGGTTTTTTTAGAGAAAATTAAGGTCAATAAAAGAAATTAGGGTTAATGAAAAAAAGTTAGGGTTAAAAAAAACCTAAACCTAATTAATTAAAATGTTTTTATTAAAGAAAAAAGTTAATGAAATAATTTAAATAATAAAAGAAATTAAATATTGTAAGTTATACAAAAAATAAGACTTTATAATTGTAAAAATTTGTTAAGAAAAATAAATTTGTGAGTAGTTAGTTTTATGTTATGAATATTAATGGTTAATTAATTTAATAATAATGTTTTAATAATAATAATAATAATAATATTTAAGAAAACATAAGAAAAAGGAAAGGAAGAAATTCACTAAAAATAAATGGGGGAAGGCCAAAATCGAACCCACCCCATGTACCTCATAGGTCATACGCCCTTGCCACTGAGCCAGACGCGCGTCTGTGGCAATCCAATGGCATGCAATTATTATAAAGAAAGAGAGATTTTCAAACTCCAACCTGCACGCCAACGTCTTCATCCCCTATGTAACGCCCCGATAATCTAAATTTAATTATTTATTCATTTATTTAATTGATTTAGAAAGGATTTGAGGTTTTGGGTAAATTTGGAGGATTTTGGGAGAAAAAGAGTATTTTTATAATATAAATAATTAGTGTGTTATTATGCTCTTATTATTATTATAAAATATTAAGAAAGGGTAAGGTGGTAATAAGAGGAAAAAGTAAGGATATATTTGGAAAGTCATAAACTAGGATAATTTTATCCAAAGAAGGGAATACAATCAGTTTTCTGACATTATCGTGTTTTTGGAGAAGAAGAGCTTTGAAGAAAAGGGGGAAGGAGAGGAAGCTCAGATTCAGGAAGTTACGAAGAATTTTGGAGAAGAGTGTCAATCTTCGTATTTCTCTAAGGTATGGGGAGTTTTCATAATCTATTGTAATTTTATAGGGTTTGGTTTAGGAATAGATTAGGTTCTTGAAGATTGTTGATAAATTGTATTGTTTGATGAAATTAATTGGTATAGATTGTTGTGTGTTGTAGTATGTGGTTTATGTGAACATTTAGTGTTTTTAGATGTTGTAGAAAACTGATTTTTGGTGATATTTGAAGTCAAAACGCAGCAGAAAATTGTTTTGGAAAAAATGGGGTTTTGTCGCACTCTGACACGGACCATGTCACATAACACGGGCGCCCGTGTCAGCCTTATGGAAAGGATGAAAAATGTTTTTTTTGCTTCAGGTTATCTGACACGGGTCGTGTCACCCAACACAGGCACCCGTGTCAGCCTTCTGGTTTTGGGGAAAAACAATTTTTGGTCCCAGTGTGCCTGACACGGGCAGTGTCACGCGACATGGCCACCCATGTCAAACCACTGTTTTATGAGTTTTTGCTATGTTTTGATGACTTGAGCGTGGGCCTCTGACACTGGTCGTGTCATAGGACACGGTAGGCCGTGTCAGGTGTCTGTTTTGGTGATTTTTGATGGTTTGTACTGTCTTTTCGTGCCAATTCTTGTAGTCGAATTGGTTGTTGATGTATTGGTAATAAAACATGATTATTTGATGTTTGAATTACTGGAATATGAAATGAATGATGTGCATATGATTTCTCGATGAATTTTTACAGTGTAATGCATCATTGCATTTCATGACATTCTCGATGGGGCTTCGGCCTATTTGACCGCTTTAATCCTATTGTGTGGATTGAAGTGATTTGGTGATTACGGTGTGCTCCCTTGTGGAAGGTTGATGGTCATGTATCCATCTCACGATGAAATTGGTACCACATGCATATAACGCATTTCATTGTAGCTGACATCACTTTGTAAGGGATGTGTTTTTGGAGATTGTGTTTGTTGCTGAATGTTGTTGTCGATGTTGTTATAAAATGTTTATGCTTGATTTATTTGTATTCCATATCCTTATATTATTATAATGAATTATGATTACACACCCTGCCTTTTTGGAAATGTTACCTCCTTCGTGGGTAACTTGTTGATGATAAAGAATAGCCTTGCACGACAAGAGGAGTTTTCAGAGTCTCGGAGCGTACCTTAATTATACTATAGGAGTGGGTTGGAATCAATGTGTCCTGCTCTGTGTCATGTAACACCAGGATGGCTTTTTGAGTTATTAAGTTTGTTTTCAGTTATATAATATTTGAGAATAATTTCCCTTATTTTATGATGTTGAATTCTGGATGGATTATGTTATGTTCATGAAGTATATAAATGATTTTTGAACTACGAAGTTTAATTCCGCTGCGAAATGCTTTTATGTTATTTCTTGATGTTGATTAACCTGTGTTACGAGACAGGACATTGTATGTTTGATGTTTTCGATAGATATGTGATACCCTTCTTTTGGTTACTCTGATATTACTCTAAATATTTGTCTTCGGGGTAGAAGGGTGTCACATCCTACCTTCAGACCTGCGATTTTACCTGCGACTTTTGTTGCGATATTTCCTGCGAATTTGGTTTTATAACAAATATCACGCAACCTGTAAAATGTTGTCAAATTGATCATACCACAGTGATCCTTACATCATACATAGTCTAATTATGTTATTAGAATTCATTTAAATTGTCTAAATTATAAACCCCCAATTTTGAGGTTAAAACCCTAATAATGGTGGAACACGGTTTAGGCCATGAAGCTTCAATGTAATATCCTAGAAACCTTCATTGCATCATCACAAATATTAAACAATCATCAAATGCAGTTTAAAACAAGTGTATATATGAAATCGAAAAACACATAAATAAGAGAAAAACAAGATTCAGTTATGAGTGTTCATGAAGCTTTTGATGCATGTGGTGATCCAAACACGTTCTAAGCAACTTCAGGAACCTATCTCAACCTTCAAATCTCTTGAAAATAGTTGAAATTGGTGAAACCAAATTTGAATATTTCTTGAAAATTTGAAATTTGTAAGTGGCTCTTTTTGTCCAATTTTCATCCTCTCCTTCTTATGTTCTCCTTATGACTTTATATTGAAGCTTATTAGGGTAAAAGAATGGGCCTTGGGTGAGCTTTGGTGTTACTTGCATGTGAAGAAATCCCATTGTCATAAATGTAAAAAAATCAAATATTTTCATGTCAAATAGGTCTTGTACGAATTTGGAGGTCTCCAATCAACTTGAATGCCATATCTTTGATCCCAAAATACATTTCAAACCAAATATTTGATTTTATATAATTTATTTTAATTAAAAATGATTTTGAATGATTAAAATAAAAAATAAAAAATAAAAAATAATAAAAATCAGAAAATATGATCATTGGGCCGTGGTTGGGTTTATCTTTAAGTTTGGATTGGAATATTATGGGCCCATTTGACAAAATCTTGAGTTTAGACTCTTTTTGCTTCATAAACCTCCTCAAAATTGTCCAACTTCCACAATGCATAACTTCCTCAATTTTGATCCCATGAAGGTGTTCTAGGACTTTTTAGAAATCTTAGAGTGTCATATAATCAACACTTTGGCCCCATCTCCATATCATTTACCATTTTTAAATTATGAGCTTTTGGAAAAGTTGACGTTTTGTTGACTTCCAAAACGACCTATAATGTTTTGGCTCATACCTTTCAAATGAAGCATTTTTGGACTTGGCTAGTGAGACACAAAGTTTTAGAGAATTGGATTTCCTTCAAAATGAGCTTTGGATGGTAAATTTTTTATGAAGTATGTGAAAGTTATGGCTGGTCAAAGTTCAGTTGACTTTTCCTACACAAAACCCTAACTTAGCAACTCCTGATTCTTGATGATCTGAGATTTCCTTGATGAATCATGATCAACCCTTGATCAAATGATGAATTTCACCTCATAATCTTGATGTTGAGAAAAAATCTTGAAGTTTGACTCTGAGTTGACCACAATTGACTTTTTGACCAAGTTAACTAATTTTAGGTATTTTAACATCTATCTGACCAAACTTGTTAGGAAAGATTTGAAACTTGACATGAGGATTCTTTAAGGTATATGAGATGTTATGAAGTCCACTTTGCTTGGGGAAACTCAAAACCCTAATTCTAATATCCATTGTTCAGGAGGAGGCTTTTGTCTGATGAAACCTTCAATCCTCTTGACCAATTGTAAATCTTGTGACCATTGAGTGACCTCTTGAGCCACACTATCTTGAATATGGGAGGGAAAATTTTGGGGTAAAACATCTGCCCCTGTTCAATTTTCTAAAACCTGAGGAGTTAGATTGTCATGTACGTCATTCGTGACTTGAAGGTTGACGGGGATTGAACACTAAAGCCCAAAAATTTGCACTAGCAGGTGCACAAAGTAACACTGTTGGTTGGTTGTATTGCTTGAATGGGCTTAAAGATGCCATTCGGAGTAACTGGAGATGAGCTTATAAATTCCATCCAAAATATCCGTTGATAGAAGTATCATAATGCCTATACTTGACGTTATCCGAATGTTGTTACCATACTAAGTATCAGTACTAGATCTTCGTATATATTGTCTTTGAACTGTATCTATAACATATCTGAGCTAAATATTAGTACTTAGATCTTCGTGTAGATCGTCTCTGAATTTTCTCTGAGGGAGATACATATCCTGCAATAAGTATCAGTACTAGATCTTCATATAGATCGTCTTTGACCTATCTTGGGAAAATATCTTGATTGATTGAAGTATCAGAAATAAATCTTCGCATTGATTATTTATGTACATTTCATGTATTAACTATCAGTACTAGATCTTTGTATGGATCGTCTCTGAACTGTCACAGGGAGAAAAGTGTATCATGCACTAAGTATCAGCACTAGATCTTCGTATAGATCGTCTCTGAACTGTCTCCAGGATTCTAGTAATACTTATCTGACTATAAATTATCCTGAAAAAGAGAGATTAGTTTATGCAGGATTGAATGTCATGAATCATAAATGAAGATATCATATGCATTACGTATATGCCATGATATGATGTGCATGATGTATGAATGTATTATGTAGTTGAAGTTTCTTAGTAGCTTCTTGTAATAGCTGCTAGCTGGGGAAAATAAATTTCGGTTTGTTGTTGAGGAGTATGGAGACTTCGTTCCCGTCTTGTTTTGGAATATCGTACTTAGGACCTTCCATTTTCCGTTCGTCGTACTTCTTATTGAAGGATTAGATTCCTGAATAACTTGACTAAGGATAAAAGAGATGGACATTCCCCTGGAAGATTTATCCAGACAAATATCAATTATTCGGAGGATATCAAACTTGAAATAAATCTACTTGAAGATTTCGTAGAGTTGGAAGTACAAGAGGCTACTTGAAGTGTTTCGTTAGAATATATCTATAAAGATTACCCTGTGGGGATGAACCGGCGAAAATTTGTTGGATTCCTACCTCCAATCGTCCTTAGTAACAGACATTTTTTCTTAAGTAAAAAGGGAAAAGTAAACCTAAATTCGAAAATAGAATTGTATTTATTTAGAAAGTGGCCTATAAACATGCAAGTTTGAACAAGGAGACGGAAATCCTAGTAAGAGGAATTCGTCGTAGAAATTTTGAATAAACTACAAAAAACAAAGAAAAATAGCTATGTGTAAGGGATCCCATTAAGTTTCAATTCTGCTATTGCCATTATCTTCAAGTATCTCATCTCTTCCTGTCGGAATAGAAATGATTGGACTGATCTGCACCTATTTGAACTTGATATAGGCAGTACAGCTAGTTGAGGTTACATGGGTGATCCAACGAGACATAGTTGTACGCTTTAATCCCTAACTTTTTCCTGGACTGTCCTTTCAGGTTTTCAGTCCACCGGGATACCCCTTTTTGCCCAAGCCTCCCTTTCGGGTTTTTGACTTGCCGGGTGTACAATTATATATATATATATATATATATATATATATATATATATATATATATATATATATCCCTAATTTTTGCCTGAACCCTTTTGGTTTGCCAGGATGCCCTTATTTTTGCCTAGGTCAGTCAACCTAGCGGGTCTCTTTTTATGCGTAATATTTTTTTACTATGTATGCGTTCACAGGTTACGGGAAATCTTCACCATCCATAGTAGTAAGCATCATGGCGCCTCCAAAAAATACCCTCTTGACTACAAATGGTCCTTCATATGTGGGAGTCCATTTGCCCATAGGATCACCCTGTGGTAATATGATACACTTGATTACCAAATCTCTAGCCCGATATACTTGTTGCTTGACCTTTTTATTAAAGACTTTGATCATACGCTTCTGATACATCTGACCATGACAAATAGTTGCAAGCCTTTTTTCATCAATCAAGTTTATCTGGTCGAATTGAGTCTGAATCCATTCATCTTCATCTAAGTCTACATCCTTCATAATTCTCAAGGAGGGAATCTGAACTTCAATGGGTAGAACTACTTCCATAACATAAGCAAGAGAAAATGGGGTTGCCCCAGTTGAAGTACGTATTGTGATACGATAACCATGAAGAGTAAATGGTAACATCTCATGCCAATCTTTGTATGTAACTGTCATCTTCTGCAAGATCTTCTTAATATTCTTTTAGGCGGCTTCCACTGCGCCATTCATCTTTGGTCGATATAGAGAAGAATTATGGTGCTTAATCTTGAATTGTGTGCAGAGGTCGGTAATCATAGTATTGTTCAGATTAGTACCATTGTCTGTGATAATCCTTTCGGGGATGTCATACCTACATATGATATTATGTTTGATGAACTGAGCCACAACAATCTTGGTAATAAAAGCAAATGAGGCTGCCTCTACCCACTTCATAAAGTAATCAATAGCAACAAGAATGAAATGATGTCCATTGGAAGCGGTATGTTTAATCTCACCAATCATATTAGTGCCCCACATGGAAAAAGGCCAAGGAGCAGTCAGAACATTCAAGGGAACTGGAGGTACATGTACTTTATCAATATAGATCTGGAACTTATGACAAGTCTTGGAGCGCTGATAGCAATCAGCTTCCATGGTAGACCAATAGTAACCTGCTCTCAAAATATTCTTATCCATTGTATGCCCACTATAATGAGTACCAAAGATCCCCTCATGCATGTCTTCTATAATCTCTATTTCTTCCTTCTTGTTAATACAACAAAGCAAAGTTGAATCATGGTTGCGCTTGTACAAAATTCCATTACTCAGGAAAAGCTTGGCAGAAAATCTCCTCAGAAACTTCTTGTCATTGATAAATGCCTATTCAGGATATTCCTGAGCTTTGAGATATATTTTCACTTCATGGAACCAAGGTTTCTCTTCCACCCCTTCAGTATCAACCTCATAACAGTATGCTGGTTCATCTAACCGATCAATAGTAATTTTGGGCGCTTCATCATCCTAACTGATTTCAAACATAGATGACATAGTGGCTAATGCATCTGCCAACTGATTCTCTTCTCGTGGAGTATGTCCAAAAGTAATCTCTTCAAAGTATGGAAGTAAATAAAACACATGCTCTCTATAAGGAATGAGATTTGGATGTTTTGTGTCCCATTCACCTTTAACCTGACTAACTACCAAGGCTGAATCTCCTTACATATTCAAAAACTGGATCTTCATCTCAATGGCAGCCTTGATACCCAAAATACACACTTCATATTCAGCCATATTGTTAGTACAATCAAAACAAAGTCTAGCAGTAAATGGTGTATAACAACCTTCAGGAGAGATAATCACAACACCAACACCATTACCAAGTGCATTAGAAGCTCCATCAAAAACCATAGTCCATCGGGATCCCTGTTCAGGTCCTTCATATTGTCTAGGTTCTTCAACAACAAGCATAATATCTTCATTCGGAAACTCAAAGTTCATAGAATGATAATCATCCACTGCTTGATGAGCCAAATGATCAGCTACCACACTTCCTTTAATTGCTTTCTGAGTAGTATACTGTATGTCATATTCTGTCAAAATCATTTACCATCTTGATATTCGTCCAGAGAGAGCAGGTTTCTCAAATATGTACTTGATAGGATCCATTTTTGAAATCAATAAAGTGGTATGAGTCAACATATACTGTCTTAGTCGGCGAGCAGCTCAAGCCAAAGCGCAACAAGTTTTCTTGAGTAGTGAGTATCTTGTTTCACAATTGGTAAACTTTTTTCTAAGGTAGTATATTGCTTGCTCTTTTCGACCAGACTCGTCATGTTTCCCCAACACACACCTCATTGAGTTGTCCAATACTGTCAGGTACATAATCAATGGTCTTCCTTCAACTGGTGGCATCAATATTGGAGGTTCCTGGAGGTATTTCTTAATCTCATCAAAAGCTACATGGAATTCTTCGTTCCATTCCATTACTTGATCTTTCTTCAACAACCTGAAGATTGGTTCACAAGTAGCGGTTAATTGGAAAATAAATCCTGTAATGTAATTCAGGCGTCCCAAGAAACCTATGACTTCTTTCTCAGTACATGGAGCGGGCATTTCTTGTATAGCTTTTACCTTTGCAAGGTCTAGTTCAATACCTTTACCACTGACAATGAAACCCAACAGTTTACTAGATCTAACTCCAAAGGTACATTTGTTTGGATATAATCTCAGCTTGTATTTCTCCAACCTCTCAAACAACTTGTACAGATTATCAAGATGTTCTTCTTCTGTATGAGATCTAGCTATCATGTCATCAACATATACCTCTATCTCATGGTGAATCATATCATGGAACAAAACTACCATAGCCCGCTGATATGTTTCCCCAACGTTCTTCAAACCAAATTGCATTACCTTATAACAGAAGGTGCCCCACTGTGTGACAAACGTAGTCTTCTCCATATCTTCAGGAGCCATCTTAATCTGATTGTAACTAGAGAAAAAATCCATAAAAGAGAATACCTTATGTTGAGCAGTGTTGTCTACCAGAACATCAATATGTGGTAGTGGAAAATCATCTTTGGGGCTGGCTTTGTTCAAATCCATGTAATCTACACACATGCATACTTTACCATCTTTCTTAGGCACCGGTACCACATTTGCAACCCATTGAGGATATGAAATGACAGCTATGAACCCTGCATTAAATTGTTTCATCACTTCTGCTTTAATCTTTTCTGACATTTCAGGACGCATACGACGAACTTTCTGCTTTATCGGGCGACAACCTTCCTTCATTGGCAGACGATGAACCACAATATCAGTATCAAGTCCTTGCATATCCTCATAAGACCAAGCATAGATTTCCACATAGTCATGTAACATCTAAATCAATCTGTTCTTAACACTGTCTTCTAATTCAACTTCTATCTTGACCTCTTTCCTGTCTTTCTCAGTTCCCAGATTCACAACTTCAATTGGTTCTTCATGTAGCTATATAAATTTCTCTTCTTGCTGTAACAACCTAGCAAGCTCTATAGGCACTTCACAATCTTCCTCCTTTCCATCCTCGGCTTGGTAGATCGGATTCTCGAAGTTATAATTGGCAATAGCAGAACTGTTATCAACAGGATCCATAGTGGACGAGTACATTTTAGTGACGTGGGTGTGTGTAAGAACACATAGCTTTTGAATAAAGAAAAAATAAAAGAAAGACAAAGAGCGCAATATTTATGAAAGCAAAAACGTCCATTGATTTGATTGAATGAAAATATGCAAATGAAATGAAATCCCTAACAAGCATACCATTGTGCCCCCTGCAAGGCACAAGGGTCAAAAGTTTAATTGTTCAAAATTACAAACTTAAAAATAAGAAAAACAGTAATAACATTTACTCATGACTAAAGGAGATAGGAATAACATCTTCAACTTTCATTTGATGATCCCACTGCCAATGGTAGGAAAGATCCAACTATCCAAGTTGTAGTCTTCATACGAATCCTCCACAACATTGACTTAATCCTTATGAACCCCCTTGTTGGTGATACGAATAGCACGAGCACGACGAACAACCTTCTGAGATTCTGCAGTAAAACCCAAACCAAACTTGTCAGACTTGTAAAGAATGTCAGGAAGCTGACCCTAAATAGTACAACCACCTTCTTCAACTATAGCTCTTGCATCCTTTAGAGAGGCCATTATAGGAGGTACTCTAGTAGTAGCAGGATCTGGTTTAGCAGCGGGGATAGACTCAGCAGCAGGAATAATCTGAGGAACCACTTCAAATGTTTGGCAAGGAGTTTCAATAAATTCACCCTCCATCTCAACATACTTGAAAGTGTTTACATGACTGACCATATACTCTTCCTCACCATAAACAGTGACAATCTTGCTCTTCACTGGATATTTCAGCTTTTGGTGTAAAGTGGAAGTCACAAAACCTGCCCCATGTATCCAAGGACGCCTAAGTAAGCAGGAATGGGAAGGAAGAATATCCATCACATAGAAGGTAGAATCAAAGACTTGAGAACCCACATTGATTGGGAGGCCAACTTCTCCGTGCACCATTCTTCTTGAACCATCAAAAGCTTTCACTACCACATTACTGGGTCTTAGCACAATATCTTCAAAGTTGAGTTTGTCCATAACATCCTTTGGTAACACATTCAAAGAGGAACCATTATCCACCAAAACATGAGACAGAGTAGTTCCCCTACACTTAATGGAGATGCGCAGAGCACTATTGTGGTTTCTCTTAGCTGGAGTTAGATCAGAATCAGAAAAGCCTAATCCATTGTCAGTTGTCAATTAGCAACACAATTTTCAAACTGGTCCACAGAGATTTCGTGTGGTACATGAGCAGATTTCAGGAACTTTACTAACGCCTTAACATGTGCTTCAGAACACAATAACATAGACAACATAGAGATCTTGGAGGGAGTATTCCCCAATTGTTCAACCATGTTATAATCACTCTTGCAGATGATCTTCAATACTTCATCCATCTGCTTAGAGAGGTCTTCAGTAACTGTAGTTTCAGCCTGAACAGGCTCAATCAATGGTCCTTTGCCCCGAGCTTCAGTACTTGGCCCAGGGTTAGAGATATGAACTGGAGCAACAACAGTCTTTGAAGTGTCTTCTGGAGAGAAAATTCTTTCACTCCTAGTAACCTTACTAGTCCCAACAATATTGTCGATATCGGGATTATCATCTGCAGCAGGCATATCAGTTAGAGGCTCTTGCTTTATACCAAGGATATAAACATCAGAACAGGGATAGCCTTGTCAGAAGAATATGGAATTGGACCAGGAGTAGTAATAATCAGGGGAGACACCTTTGGCTCAGCAGTAATCTTCACATGACCTTTAGATGTAATCCTCACAGGACCTTTAGAAGTGATCTTAACAGGAGTACTAGTAACCACATACACATCTTCAAGCTTCAGATCTTGGGATATGCCTTCACATAAGCTCTCTACAGAAGGGATCTTCTCAAACAATATAGCACGGTTGTTCATTAAACACTGAATACCTTCTTTCAGCTTTCAACAGTCATTAGGTTGAGAGGTACAATAAAAACAATCTTCATTGCAACCCGGAAATAAACCATCTTGCTGCAGCTTCTTCTTAATAATGGATAGAGGAGTAGTCAAATCAGTCACAGTAGAAACATAAGAAACATCATCAACAATATTAACAATCTTCTCATGTTTGGGCATATGAGCAGTAATCACATTAGGAGTCTCATGAGGATCAAACTCAATTTCTCCAGCATCAATCATATCCTGAATCTTATTCTTCAAAGCCCAACAATTATTAGTATCATGTTCTGGGCAGTTGGAATGATATGCACACCTTGCATTGGGATTATAACGAGGAGAGGAAGTATTGGGATTCTGAGAAGGGTCCCTCAAAGTAATCAGCTCCCCTTTTAACATGTGTTGCAGAGCCTGAGCCAACAACATATTGATCTTTGTAAATTACCTCCTAGGCGTACCTTGATTAGGCTGACTATTTTGCTGATCTTGTTATGTAGGTGCAGGATTAGAGATTAGGACTACTCCCACAGATTAATTATTCCTGTTACGACCCTATTGGCCATACACAACATTATATTCTTTCTTCCCATTAGATGGCTTCTTGGTAGTACTTGAAGAGGCAACCATTTGTATCTTACCACTTCGTATTCCACTCTCCATGCGTTCTCCAGTCATTATCAGCTCAGTGAAACCAGATGATGAACTTCCAATGAGATGACTGTAGAAAGGACCAATTAATGTACTCATGAACATATCAATCAATTCCCTGTCAGTTAAAGGAGGTTAAACTCTTCTTGCAAGATCTCTCCATTTCTGGGCATACTCCTTGAAACTTTCTTTAGAACCCATAGACATTCTTTGGAATTGCATGCGAGTTGGTGCTAAATCAGAGTTTTATTGATATTTCCTATAGAAGGCCTCAGCAAGATCATTCCAAGTACGAATTTTGGTACTCTCAAGTTGATAATACCATTCCAATTGAGCTCCAGATAAACTCTCTTGAAAGAAATGAATCCACAACTTTCTAACAGCAGTATGTGTCTGGATCCTTCGGACATAAGACCTCGGGTGCAACTTAGGACATGACACACCATCATACACCACACAAGTAAGAACCTTGAAACCAATAGGGATGACAACTCCAGAAATCAAACTCAGATCTTCAAAATCCAACCCAGGAGTCTTCTGTAATTCCATAGCATTCACACAGTCCTCCAGCAACTTATATTTCTCATCACCAGTTAAATCATGATAATAATTCTCCTCATAATCATAATTCACAGTAGTACCATGTGGACTCCTTCTTCTTCTGTAGAATCTTTATCTCTAGGGTTTTCAACCTCATCATCTGTCTTGATTGGAGCTCTGAATCTTCTTCCCAAATTGATGAAGCCAACTGGTTTTTTGGTCTTCTTCTTCTTAGTCGGGAGTGCTTTCAGCTCTTCTTGTCCCTTGGACAAGTTCAGGATCATCTCTTGGAATTGGGCATGCTGAGCTTGAATATCTTTGACAGATTGTTTCAGAGCCATTTTGTGCTGAAATAAACAGCAAGAAGATGAGAAACCTGTTGTGAAAATCTGTCATGTAATGATATGGTATGTAGATGCATATGCAATGTTTCCAAGGAAACATCTGAGATTTAAGTCTCCCATGGACGCTTCCTCTTTGTGTTGAGGTAGGTGTTGAGATTCTGCTCCTCGTGAAGTTTCTTTTTTAGCTCCAAAACTCTTTCTTGGCTAATCCTGAATTGAGCTTCCAAGGTATCTCTTTGTTCCTTCAGTTGGATCCAAAACTTTTGTAGCTCTTCCAGATCAGTAGGCATATCTGGATGAAGGATGGTGTAAGGAACATCTCCTTCAGCAATAGGCTTCATAGTAACCGGTAGAACAGCAGGATATGGCATCATAAGAGTCTGAGCACGAGACCGCACCCATCTGAGGTAAGGTTCCATAGGAATGGAGTACTTTGGTTCCAGAGTCTTACTATCAACCTTGTTCACCTTACTCCAAGCTTACATAAATCTCTGACGGTAACCTTGAAGATCGTTGTCGTAGTCAAACACAATACCTTGAATAAGCATGTCATGAGGACCGTTACTCCGAGCATAACCAAACTGACGTGGTGCTAAGGAAGAATTATAATTAATGCCCCCTCTTATGCCAAGGAGTGGCACATTATGGAACTCTCCACAACAGTCAATGATAGTAACATTTTCCATAGATCGGGAACACTAGTGAATATCTTAGTGAGAGAGTGACATCATCCTTTTAGACCATCTCAAACCCTGTTCATTCTTCATCACAGATCGAGGAAGGTGAGAAATAAACCACCTATATAATGGAGGTATGCAACACATCAAAGTTCCTCGCGCCTTTGTAGTACGACTGTGAAGAGAGTGCAAGATATCTCCAAGCAAGGTAGGCACTGGACTGTGAGTTAGAAATATATTGATGGCATGTACATCTATGAACTGGTTTGGATTAGGGAATAGTACCAACCCATAAATCAGCAAAGCTAAGATCTCCTCAAAAGCATCATAACTCATAACATCTAAGAACCCCCTGAGCTTTCTCTATCAATACTCTAGTAAGAATACCCTTAACTCCATTTCTTATTTCTAGGACAATGTCTAATTTCTTCAAATGTAGGGTTACAACAATGACTTCAGGTTTAAGCTCCTTCTCTAAGCCTGTGAAGGGTTTCTGATCAAGGATAGGTACGCCAAGTAATTTGGAGAATTCTTCCATTGTAGGCACCAACTGATAATCGGGAAATGTGAAGTAATGATGTTTAGGATCAAAGAACTAGAACATGACACTCATCATATCTTCATCAAACCATGAAGTAACCAAGTCAAGTAGATAACTATGCTTCTTGATTATCTGGGAGTTTTCAGGAAGTTTTGAGACCAAATCCTTAAGCTTGGAAGGTATCCCTACAAAGTTGTTTCGGATAGTGTTCCTACGAGTAGAAGCCATAACCTGCAACAAAGAACAAAGATAAATCCTTTGGTCCTTGAAATGGTTAGTGAGAATGTTATGCTTATGATGTCATGATGTTCTGATGTTATGTTCAATCACAAACATGTGGCACACACAAGCAAGTCACACAATAGTCCTAGGTTTAGAGGCTATCATGAGGTTTAAAGGAAAGTACCCCCCCTAAAGTTTAGTTGGTTCATCCTGTCCTAGTAAAAGTAACCGGGTTATAAAGGATCTCAATATCACTGATTCTTCTCAAAGGTTGATGTTCAGTAGGCAACTGACTTGCCAACCAAAACTCCCCAAGATTAGAATCTCAATGAGCGTAGCATCGAGTATCAACCAACTTTAGACTTCTCCAAAGCCTGTTATCTCACTACTTTCTAAAGGCCAGGTCAATTAAGGTTCTAAAGGGTAGTTAGTGTTAATGACAACATATGGTAGCCTCGTATTATCCTCAACTTACTTAAGGAACATAAGCACCAACCAAGAAGTCACACTAACTGTGGCCACCAAATCAACCATATCGGTATACACTGTACAATTTCCTTGGTCTATTGCCACTTACCTAAGGTACACTAGATCCGGGTTATGATCTTTCACACAGTAACCCCATAACAATACCTTAAAGATAAATCAAACAAAGAAAACAAGTAAGTGATCTTAATTCCTAAGGTAACCCCTTTTTTACTAAGTAGTCCCCAGCAGAGTCGCCAGTTCTGTAACACGGTGGGAGAACTGACTTGGTGTTTTTGTTTGACAAAAACATGTGCGGATAGCAAGAGTCGCCACCGACTTTTATTTTATCCAATAGGAAAGGGTATAAAAGAATAGGAAATACCTTTTAAAAAGTTTGAGTTCGGGGGGTAGGTTATATAAAGGGAAGGTGTTAGCACCCTTTATATCCATGGTTATCCATGGGCTCTTAATTACTTAGCTCACTTTAACTTGTTTGAAAAATGTGTAGTGTATGTTTAGAAATTTTCGTAAGTCTTTGTAATGATCCTCGTATGGATGTATACAAAGCTCTGAGTTTGAAAATGTTTGAAAGTGGGGTGTGAAAAAGAGTTTTTGAAATTTGAGCAAGTAACTAAGAACTACCTAACCAAGGATGGTCTTTTATGTTTATTTATTTCCTTTCAAGGGTAAGATTGTCCTTACAATTAAAGAGTAAGTAGTCATTTACCTTGGATTTATTAAGGGACGAGCGTAGAGTCATCGTATGGTCAATGAAGGCAACTGGTAGGGGTGTCTTTAGCAATTCGTAGGGATGATCATCATTTTTCCGTAGGGACAAGATCATTATTTTGTAGGCAACTTCGAAGGGACTTATGATCTTTTAACTTTGAAGGGACTATGATGATTTTTGTTTCAAGGGATTTTTATCTTAAGACACCCCCACGTTCGAGGGACTTGACCATTTATTAAGGCAACCAAGAGGGGAAACCATAGGAGGTGCAGATGGAGATCGTAGAACGATCGGCTTACGTGTGTGAGTGTTGTTTTCATATATTTATCTTATTATTAATTTTCTAAGTCCAATTTATTCAATTAATTCTTTACACACCCTATATTACTAACCACACAATTATTATAAAATAAAGGCAGAAAATTAAAAGGCAGAAAAATAAATCCTCCCTAAGCTATTACAAGGCTCGGGGCAGTTACAAAATAATAAGGCGAAAATAAAGCTACGCTATTACAAATGAGAAACAATTACATAATAAGCTGCATTACAAATGAATAACATAAAAATTAATGAAAATGTTTATAAATTAGGTTTAGGGTTTACAAAAAAATTAGGTTTATGAAAAATTTAGGTTTCTGAAAAATTTAGGTTTAGGGTCCATAAAAAAAGGTTTTTAGAGAAAATTAAGGTCAATAAAAAAATTAGGGTTAATGAAAAAAAATTAAGGTTAAAAAAAAACCTAAACATAATTAATTAAAATGTTTTTATTAACGAAACGTTAATGAAATAATTTAAATAATAAAAGAAATTAAATATTGTAAGTTATAAAAAAAAGACTTTATATTTGTAAAAATTTGTTAAGAAAAATAAATTAGTGAGTAGTTAGTTTTATGTTATAAAGATTAATGGTTAATTAATTTAATAATAATTTTTTAATAATAATAATAATTATTATATTTAAGAAAACATAAGAAAAAGGAAAGGAAGAAATTCACTAAAAATAAATGGGGGGAGGCCAGAATCAAACCCACCCCATGTACCTCATAGGTCATACGCCATTGCAACTGAGCCAGACGCACGTCTGTGGCAATCTGTAACACAGTGGGAGAACTGACTTTCTATAAATGTTATGGATAGCAAGAGTCGCCACCGACTTTTATTTTATCCAAGTGGAAAGGACATAAAAGAACAAGAAAGACCTATTTTTAAAAAGACTTGGGTTCGGGGGGTAGGTTATATAAAGGGAAGGTGTTAGCACCCTTTATATCCATGGTTATCCATGGGGCTCTTAGTTACTTAGCTCACTTAAATTGTTTTTGAAGAGTGTAGTGTGTGATTAGAAAATTTTCTAAGTACTTTGTAATGATCCTCGTATGGATGTATACAAAGCCTTGTTTTGAAAAATGTTTAAGAAAGTGAGGTATAAAAAGTAATTTTAAGAAGTGAGCCAGTAACTAGGAGGTACCTGTGAAAATACCTGCAAAAGTTGCTACAAAATTTCCTGCGAATTAAGATTCATAGGAAAACCTATGTTTCCTCAAACACCATGAAAACTGTAAAATTTCATCAAATTGATCATATTATTGTGATCCCCATACCATATACAGTTCATTGATGTCATTAGAATTTATTTATATTGGTTTAATTAAGAAACCCTAAACGGCCAACATAAACCCTAACAATGGTATTTCGTCATCCAGACCTTGTTTCTTCAATCGATTGATCCAGAATCCATCTATACATCATTATAAACATATCTAAACAAACAAAAATCAATTAAAACACATCATATGTTATAATCTAAAAATTTTAAATAATGAGAAAAACGAAATATGGTCATGCATTCCATGATGTTATGGATGAAGGTGATGATTGAAATATGACCAGAAGACCTCAAGGAAACTATTGCAACCTTTGGAATGGTTTGAAACGGCCTCTAGTGTCAAAACCGAATGTGACTTTTTTGATGAAAATTTGAGATTTTCTTTGGTGTTCTTAGCTGCAAAAATTCGTTCTCAATGCTTGTGTTAAGTTCATTTACTTATAAGGATTGAATTTAGGTCAAAAAACTTATGGATTTGTGGGCTTATGAGATAACTTGAGTGTGAAGGAAACCATGATCATAAATGTGAGAAAAACCAAATGATACTGTTACACCCCAAAATTTTCCCTCACAATACAAAACTTTGTGTGCTATGAGGTTCATAAGGTTCACAAGACCTTTCATGAGGTTCATGAAGTTTACAAGACACTTTATGAGGTTCACAAGGTTCACAAGACCTTTCATGAGGTTCATGAAGTTTACAAGACACTTTATGAGGTTCACAAGGTTCACAAGACCTTTCATGAGGTTCACAAGATTCACAAGACATCTTATGAGGTTCACAAAGTTCATCATGGGTCAGAAGATTTGACAAATCCCTCAGGCAAGACATTCTCCTAAGCAGTGCATCCAAAACTAGGGTTTTGACTTTAATCAGGCTAAATGAATTTCCAAGACTTCAAGTGAGCTTCATAATATCTTACATGTGTCTAAGAATCCCCATGACAAATTTCAGAACTTTTCTCAAAGGTTTGCTCAGTCAAATGATCAGATAAGTCAAAACCAGTCAAAGTAGTTAAAGAGTCAAACTGAGGTCAACTGTGGTCAAACCAAAGTCAAACTTCATGATTTTTTGTCAACATCAAGTATATGAAGTAAAATTCATCATTTGATCAAGGGTTGATCATGATTCATCAAGGATATTTCAGATCATCAAGAATCAAAGGTTTCTAAATTAGGGTTTCCTCAAGAAAAGTCAACTGAACTTTGACCAGCCATAACTTTCACATGCTTCATCACATTTTTCCCATCCAAAGCTCATTTTGAAGGAAATTGAATTCTCTAAAACTTTGTGTCTCACAAGCCAAGCCCAAAAATGCTTCATTTGGAAGGTATGAGATAAGACATTATAGGTCCTTTTGAAAGTCAACAAAAAGTCAACAACTTCAAAAGGGCATAACCTGAGAATGGTAAATGATATGGGCATGAAACCAATGGGGTTGGTTAGAGGACTCTTCAAGATTTCCAAAATGTCCAAGAACACCCTCATAGAATTAAAATGGAAGGATTTGTGCCCTTGCAAAGTTGGGAAATTTTAGGGAAGTTTATGAAGCAAATAAGGCCTAAAATCAAATTTTTGCTAAATAAGCCCACCAAATTGCTATCCCATCTTTATGAAAATACCAAGCACGACCCAAAACATGCAATTTCTGATTTTTATTTTATTTTATTTAATATTTATTTGGATTTTATTCATTTAAATACATATTAAATCAAAATAAAATCAAAAAAATCAATATTTGAACATGATTCTTCTTCTAGAAGCCGTTAAATGACATTCAAGTTGATTAGATGCCATCCAAATTCGTGCATAACAGAAATAGAAAGGTTTGGTGTGATCTTTGGACATTTATGAATAATTGGTTTCTTCAATCTCAAGTTATCCCAAAAGCCCACAAATCCATCAAACTTTCTGACCTAATTCATTCACTATAAGTACATGAAGGTAACCAATGCATAAGACGACGAATTTTCTGCCTCAAAGACAAGTTTCAAAGTTTCAAATTTCATCAAAAAATCAAGTTTCAGATTTTACATTGCAAGAGGTTATAAGGTATTTTAAGGACACCAAGAGGTTCCCTGGACATCACTGAGTCTATATCAATCCTCAAATGCATCAGAACCATGCTCATATCCATAACCCGAAGCATTTTTTTCTCTTGAATTATTTTTTTCGATTCCATATATTCACTGCGTTTTAATGTATTTTGTTTGTTCAATCATGTTTATAGTGATGTGTAGAATGTTTCTGGATGCTTAGATCAAAGCTTCATGGCCGGCATAAGATAACGCCATTGTTAGGGTTTTATGTTCCAAATTAGGGCTTCCTAATTTAGCAAATATAAATGAATTATAAGTACATAATTGAACTGGGCTGGTTATGGGGAGTACAATGGTACTCCTATTTTGTTAAAATTTTACAGGTTTGATGATCTTTGAGCAAAGCTAGGAAATCCTACGAAACCAGGTTCTTAGGTAAATTCGCATGAAAAAGCACAGTTAATTTCGCAGGAAAATTGAAGAAGATGACCTCTTGGCGCCATCAGGAAATTCAAAAATTGGTTTAATATTTTTTTTGTAATTGTTTCTATTTTATTTCAGTTAAGGCTGCTTGGCCTGATGGTAAGCGTGTGCGTTAGAAATCTTCAAGACCCAGGTTCGATTCTGGCTGAAGGCTATTTTTTGTGTTTTGTCATTTATTTTTCAGGTTCACTACTTAATGATTGGAAGTCACATAACTACTACAAGCGCGCAGGTAGCCTGGCTGGTTTTGCCTCTTGAGGATTGAGGTAAGGGACCTGGGTTCAAATCCCAGGTCCTTTCTTTTTTGGTCAATTTCTTGTTTTTTTTCTTATTTTCAATTTGTTTTATTATATTAATTCAATTTTGTTTAAATTAGTAAATATAAAATATAAAAAATAGTTATTAAATAAAATTATAATATTTTCCTTTATATTCTTAAAATATCATAATTGATTTTATTAAAAAGAATTTAAATTGTTTATATTCATAAATATGTATATATGTATAATTATCATATTCTTTAAATAAATTGTTTTGTTTTTGTAAATAAATAAGTAAAACCCTAATATTTTCTAAAACCTTAATATTTTTATAAAACCTAATTATATTATAACTTTTAATTTATTTATTTGTATATTTATTTTATAATTTGTATATAGTTTTTATATGTAAAAAAAAATTAATTAATTAACCCTAATTTGTTAAAAAACCTAACTTTATTTTATGAATTTAAATTATTATTTTCATATGCTTACTTAATTATAGTTAACAAATATATGTAAATAAAATTAGATAATTAGACTATTAATTTTATTAGTATATAATGCTTATTATTTATTTCTTTTTTTATTAAAAATCTAAAAATAATTATTTATTTAAAATTGAACTTTTTAAATTATTATGCTAATTTTTTCTTCTTATATTTATTTTGTTTATTATTACTAACTTCTTTATTTATTTATCTATTATGTGATTATTTATTTTTATTATTATTACTAACCCTCTTATATTTATTTATTTTTGTTTATTATTACTAATCCATTTAATTATTTATTTGCTTATTTTAATTATGATGTAATTGTGTCCAATATGTAATAATTGTAGTATTATTTTTATTATTTATTTTTAAATGCTATGGTTAGTAAAATAGGGAGTGTAAAACATGTTTGTATTTAAAATTAAATTTAGATCATTAAATCTCAATATAAATATTTGAATTGGTACACTCACACACGTAAGTCGATCTTTGATCGCCATCTCACTTCCTTAAGGATACCTCTCATGTTGCCTATTACAAAAAGGTCAAGTAGGGTGTATAAAGCAAAAGTCCCTCATCTCACATCATCTAGTCCCTAAACAGATAAAAAGATCAAGTCCCTTCGAATGTTGCCTTCGTAATGATCTTGTCCCTTTCGAATAAAGATGATAAGTCCCTTCGAATTGCTTATACACCCCACAGTTGCCTAAATAACAGATGTCTCTGCACTTTTCCCTCACATCCAAGGTAATGACTACCTATTCCTTAATAATAGGGATAGTCTTACCATTTAAAGGATTCAAGAACAGAAAAGACCTAAAACTTAGGGTAGGTTCCTCTTAGATACTTGCTCACTCTTCAAAACATTTCAAACTACTTCACATTTTCAAACAAATTTTCAAAATAAAGGTTTTATACGCATCCGTACATGGATCATTATAAAACACTTAAGAAAATTTTTATTCACACACTTCACATTTCAAAAACATTTTAAAGTGAGCTAAGTAACTAAGAGCCCATGAATAACCATGGATGTAAAGGGTGCTAACACCTTCCCTGTACATAACCTACCCCCCGGACCTAAAAATCTTTTAAAAGGTCTTTCCTGTTCTTTTATGCCTTTCCTTTGGATAAAATAAAAGTCGGTGGCGACTCTTGCTATCCGCAACATAACTAAAGTCAGTTCTCCCACCGTGTTACAGATACCTTGCTATTTTTGACTTCCAATCTAATTTCAATTGACTTCCAATCATTCCAAATATGATTTAAATGATTTCCAATCAAATATCTTGTCCATTATTTGATTTTTCATATTTAATTTATATTTAAATTGAATTTAAATTAATAAAATCCAAATAAATAATAAATAAATAATAAAAATCAGAACTCTTTGGTTTTGGGTCGTGCTTGATGTCATCATAAAGATTGGATTACAAAATGATAGGCCCATTTGGAAAAATTTAGTTTTAAGGCCTTATTTTCTTCATACACCCCTCAAAAATCTCCCAACTTTGACGAGGCACAAATCCTTCAATTTTAAGGCTAATAAGGTGTTCTTGGACATTTTAGAAATCTTAAAGAGTCTTCTAACTAACCTCTTTGGTATCATGTCCATATCTTTTACCATTTTCAAATTATGCCCTTTGGAAGATGTTGACTTTTTGTTGACTTTTGAAATGACCTGTAATGTTTTAGCTCATACCTTCCAAATGAAGTATTTTTAGGATTGGCTTATGAGACACAAAGTTGTAGAGAATTCAATTTCCTTCAAAGTTAGCTTTGGATGGGAAATTTTTGATGAAGCATGTGAAAGTTATGGTTGGTCAAAGTTCAGTTGACTTTTCTTAAGAAAACCCTAATTTAGAAACTCCTGATTCTTGATGATCTGAAACTTTCTTGATGAATCATGATCAACCCTTGATCAAATGATGAATTTTACTTCATAAACTTGATGTTGGCAAAAAAGCTTGAAGTTTGACTTTAATTTGACCACAGTTGACCTCAGTTTGACTTTTTAACTACTTTGACTAATTTTTGCATATCTGATCATCTGACTGGTCAAACTTATTGGGAAAGGCTTGAAACTTGCCATGGGGATTCTTGAATACATGTGGGATGTTTTGAAGCTCACTTGAGGCCTTGGAAATCATTTTAACCTGAGGAAACTCAAAACCCTAGTTTTGGACACTTTGCTTAGGAGGAGGCATTGTCTGGGGAAACTTCCACACTTCATGATCAATTGGGAGTCTTGAGAACCTTATGATCATTTAGACGTCTTGAGAGATATTGTCTTGATTTTGGGAGGGCAAATTTTGGGGTATAACAGTTGCCCTTGTTTTATTTTGTGAAATCCGAGGAGTTAGATTGGCATGTACGCCATTCGTGACTTGCAGGTTGAAGAGGATTAAACACAAAAGCCCAAAAATTTGCACTCTCCGGTGCGTAAAATGATACTGTTGATTGGTTGTGATGCTTGAATGGGCTTAAAGATTCCATTTGGAGAAAAAGTCTTCAAATATGTTTCTTTGAAAGGGAAGCAATCCCAAATATGAAGAAAGCTGGAAGAATAAACGACGGCCCAAAAATGAGATAACCTTCGGGAAGAATAAACGATGGCCCGAGATAATGAGATAACCTTTAGGAAGAATAAACGATGGCCCAAGGTAACAAAATGGATTTTGGGAAAAATAAACGATGGCCCCAAATGAGATAACCTTCGGGAAGAATAAACGACGACCTGAGGTAAGAAGATAACCTTTGGGAAGAATAAACGACGGCCCAAGGTATCAATATGGCTATTTGGGAAGAATAAACGACGGCCCAAAATGAGATAACCTTTGGGAAGAGTAAACGACGGCCCGAGGTAACAAGATAACCTTTGGGAATAATAAACGACGGCCCAAGGTATCAATATGGCTTTTGGGAAGAATAAACGACGGCCCAAAATGAGATAACCTTCGAGAAGAATAAACGACGGCCCGAGGTAACAAGATAACCTTTGGGAAGAATAAACGACGGCCCAAGGTATCAGTATGGTTTTTGGGAAGAATAAACGATGGCCCAAAATGAGATAACCTTCGGGAAGAATAAACGACGGCCCGAGGTAACAAGATAAACGACGACCCAAGGTATCAATATGGCTTTTGGGAAGAATAAACGAAGACCCAAAATGAGATAACCTTCGGGAAGAATAAACAACGACCCGAGGTAACAAGATAACCTTTGGGAAGAATAAACGAAGACCCAAGGTAGCAATATGGCTTTTGGGAAGAATAAACGACGACCCAAAATGAGATAACCTTCAGGAAGAATAAACGACGACCCGAGGTAACAAGATAACCTTTGGGAAGAATAAACGATGGCCCAAGGTATCAACATGGTTTCTGGGAAGAATAAACGACAACCCAAAATGAGATAACCTTCGGGAAGAATAAACGACGGTCCGAGGTAACAAGATAACCTTTGGGAAGAATAAACGACGGCCCAAGGTATCAGTATGGATTTTGGGAAGAATAAACGACGGCCCAAAATGAGATAACCTTTGGGAAGAATAAACAACGGCCCAAAATGAGATAACCTTCGGGAAGAATAAACGACGGCCCGAGGTAACAAGATATCCTTTGGGAAGAATAAACGACGGCCCAAGGTATCAGTATGGCTTTTGGGAAGAATAAACGACGACCCAAAATGAGATAACCTTCGGGAAGAATAAACGACGACCTGAGGTAACAAGATAACCTTTAGGAAGAATAAACGATGGCCCAAGGTAAGTTGTTGATGAAGTCTGCCTGCTCGGGAATTAACCTGAAAAACAAGGTTAGTTCGGTGTAAATATAATGATATATATAACATTCTACAAGATAATATTTTATGAGGATGCGTATAATATGACATGATATGATATGATATATGTATGAATGAACTATGTAGCTGAAGCGTAGCTTCGTAGAACAAATGCCGACTGGGGAAAATA
Source organism: Lathyrus aphaca (assembly GCA_963966055.1). Taxonomy (NCBI): domain Eukaryota; kingdom Viridiplantae; phylum Streptophyta; class Magnoliopsida; order Fabales; family Fabaceae; genus Lathyrus; species Lathyrus aphaca. The sequence goes on along the minus strand of OZ014524.1, from coordinate 377,207,843 downwards.
AATCCCGATTCGTTGCTGAAGAGTATGAAGACTTCATTCCCGTCTTGTTTTTAGAAGCATCGTACTTAGGAACTCCTGTTTTCGTTCGTCGTACTTCTCATTTAAGGATTAAGTTCCTGAATATCCTAACTGAGGATAAAAGAGATGGACATAGATCCGGGAGATCTATGTAATTAAGTATCAATTCTTCAGAGGATATGAAACCGCTTAGAGACTTCGTCAAGCTGGAAGTGTAAGCTATTACTTGAGGTATTCCGTAAGGATATCCGTAAAGATTACTCCGTGGGGATGAACCGACGAAGCTTCGTTGAATTCCTACCTCCCTTCGTTCTTAGTAAATGCTATTATTGTATTTTATGCATTTATGGTAAACATCAATCATATTCAAAGGCATATATACATTCAAACATAATCAATGGACGTTTTTCGCTTTAGTAAAAAAGGGAAAAGTAAAGCTGAATAAAGAGGGAAAAGTAAAGCTGAATACGAAAAATGGAGTTTTATTTATATTAGAAATAAGCCTATAAACAAGCAGGTTTTAACACGGAGACAGAAATCCTAGTAAGAGGAGTTCGTCAAAGAAATTTTTACAAGAAAAAATAGCTATGTGTAAATAATCCTATTGAATTTCAACTTTGTTATTGCCATTATCTTCAATTATCTCACCTTCAGCTATCAGAAAAGAAACAATTGGACTGATCAGTATCTGTTGAACTTGACATAGGTAACACAACTAGTAGAGGTTGCATGGGTGATCCAAAAGACATAGTCATACACTTTAATCCATAACTTTTGCCTGGATTGCCCTTTCAGGTTTTCAATCCACCGGGATACCCATTTTTGCCCAAGCCGCCTTTTTAGGTTTTCGACTTAGCGGGTGTACATTTCTTTATATATATATATATATATATATATATATATATATATATATATATATATATATATATATATATCCCTAATTTTTGCCCGAACCCTTTTGGTTCGCCGAGATGCCCTTATTTTTGCCTAAGCCAGTCAACCTAGCGGGTCTATTTTCATGCGTAGTATTTTTTAACTATGTCTGCGTTCACAGGCGGCGGGAAACCTTCACCATCCATAGTATTAAGCATCATAGCACCTCCAGAAAATATTCTCTTAACAACAAATGGCCCTTCATAGGTGGGGGTCCATTTGCCCCTGGGATCACCCTGTGGTAATATAATATGCTTGATTACCAAATCACCAGCCTGATACACATGCTGCCTAACTTTCTTATTGAAGGCTTTAATCATACGTTTCTGATACATCTGACCATGACAAACAGCTTCTAGTCTTTTCTCATCAATCAAGTTTATCTGGTCAAGTCGAGTATAAATCCATTCATCTTCATCCAAGCCTGCATCCTTCATAATTCTAAAAGAGGGAATCTGAACTTCAATGGGTAAAACTGCTTCCATACCATAGACAAGGGAAAATGGGGTTGCCCTGTTGAAGTACGTATGGTGGTACGATAACCATGAAGAGCAAATGGCAACATCTCATGCCAATCCTTATATGTAACTGTCATCTTTTGCAAGATCTTCTTAATATTCTTGTTGGAGGCTTCCACTGTGCTATTCATCTTTGGACGATATGGAGAAGAATTGTGATGTTTAATCTTGAACTGCATGCAGAGATCAATAATCATAGTGTTGTTCAAATTAGTACCATTGTCTGTGATAATCCTTTCAAGGATGCCATATCTGCATATAAGATTATACTTGATGAACTGAGCCACAACATTCTTGGTAACAGAAGCAAATGAAGCTGCCTCTACCCATTTTGTGAAGTAATCAATAGCCACAAGGATGAAACGATGTCCATTAGAGGCAGTAGGTTTGATCTCACCAATCATATCAATGCCCCACATGGAAAAAGGCCATGGAGCAATTAGAACATTCAACGGAACTAGAGGCACATGAACCTTATCAGCATAAATCTGGCATTTGTGACAAGTTTTGGAGTGTTGATAGAAATCAGCTTCCATAGCAGACCAATAATAACATGCTCTCAGAATCTTCTTAGCCATAGTATGCCCAATAGAATGAATACCAAAGATCCCATCATGCATGTCTTCCATAATCTCTACTGCTTCTTTCTTATCCACACAGCAAAGCAAAGTTGAATCGTGGTTGCGCTTGTACAAAATTCCATTACTCGGGAAGAATTTAGCAGAAAACCTCCTCAGAAACTTCTTATCATTGACAGATGCCCCTTCAGGGAACTCATGAGCTTCAAGATACCTCTTCCATTCATGGAACCAAGGCTTTTCTTATACTCCTTCAGTACCCACTTCATTGCAGTATGTAGGTTTATCAAATCGATCAATAGTAATTTTCGGAGCTTCATCATCCCAACTGATTTCAAACATAGATGTCATGGTAGCTAATGCATCTTCCAACTGATTCTCTTCTCGTGGAATATGTCCAAAGGTAATCTCTTTAAAGTACGGGATCAAAGACAACACATGCTCTCTGTAAGGGATGAGATTAGGATGCTTGATGTCCTAATCTCCTTTAACTTGACTAACTACCAGGGTTAAATCTCCATATACATTCAAAAACTGGATCTTCATTTCAATGGCAACCTTGATACCCATGATACATGCTTCATACTCAGCCATATTATTGGTACATTTAAAACAAAGCTTTGCGGTAACTAGTGTATAACAACCTTTAGGAGAGATAATCACAATGCCTACACCATTACCAAGCACATTAGAAGCTCCATCAAAAACCATAGTCCATCGGGATCCTTGTCCAGGTCCTTCATATTTTCCAGGTTCTTTAGTAACAATCATAATATCCTCATCTAGAAACTCAAAATTCATAGATTGATAATCATCCACTGCTTGATGAGCCAAATGGTCAGCTACTACACTTCCTTTGATTGCTTTCTGAGTAGTATACTGTATGTCATATTCTGTCAAGATCATTTGCCATCTTGCTATTCTTCCGGATACAACAGGTTTCTCAAATATATACTTGATTGGATCCATTTTTGAAATCAATAAGGTGGTATGAGTTAACATATATTGTCTTAATCGGCGAGCAGCCCATGCCAAAGCGCTTCAAGTTTTCTCGAGCAGTGAGTATCTTGTTTCACAGTCGGTAAACTTTTTGCTAAGGTAATATATTGCCTGCTCTTTTCGACCAGACTCGTCATGTTGCCCCAACACACACCCCATTGAGTTATCCAATATTGTCAAGTACATAATCAAGAGTCTTCCTTCAACTGGTTGCATCAATATATGAGGTTCCTGTAGTTACTTTTTGATCTCATCAAAAGCTACCTAACATTCGTCATTCCATTCCAATACTTGATCTTTCTTTAACAACTTGAAGATTGGTTCACAAGTAGCAGTCAATTGGAAAATAAATCTTGCAATGTAATTCAGTCATCCCAGGAAACCTCTAACTTCTTTCTCAGTACGAGGAGCAGGCATCTCTTGTATAGCTTTTACCTTTGCAGGATCTACTTCAATACCTTTACCACTGAAAATAAAAACTAGAAGTTTACCAGATCTAACTCCGAAAGTACACTTGTTTGGATTTAACCTCAACTTGTATTTCTTCAACCTCTCAAAAAACTTGTGCAGGTGATCAAGATGCTCTTCTTCATTATGAGATCTGGCTATCATATCATCCACATATACCTCTATCTCATGGTGAATCATATCATGGAACAAAGCTACCATAGCACGCTGATATGTTGCCCCAGCATTCTTCAAGCCAAATGGAATTACCTTATAGCAGAAAGTGCCCCATTATGTAACAAATGTAGTCTGCTCCATATCTTCAGGTGCCATCTTAATCTGATTATACCCATAGAAACCATCCATAAAAGAGAATACCTTATGTTGAGCAGTGTTGTCTACCAGAACATCAATATGTGGAAGTGGAAAGTCATCTTTGGGATGGCTCTGTTCAAATCCCTGTAATCTACACACATGCGTACTTTACCATCTTTCTTAGGCACCGACACCACGTTTGCAACCCACCGAGGATAAGAAGTAACAACTAAAACCCTGCATTGAATTGTTTCATCACCTCTGCCTTAATCTTATCTGACATATCAGGACGCATACAACGAACTTTCTATTTTATTTGACGACAATCCTCTTTCATTGGTAGAAGGTGAACCACAATATCTGTATCCAACCCCGACATATCTTCATAAGACCAAGCAAAAATTTCCACATAGTCATGTAACATCTGAATCAACCTATTCTTGATACCATCCTCCAGCTCAGCACCTATCTTGATCTCTTTCCTGTTTTCCTCGGTTCCTAAGTTCACAACTTCGATTGGTTCTTCATGTGGTTGTATAGTTTTCTCTTCTTGTTGTTGTAATCTAGCCAACTCTACATGTACTTCACAATCTTCCTCCTTTCCATCCTCGGCTTGATAGATCGTATTCTTGAAGTCATAATTGGCAATAGCAGAATTGTTATCAATAGGATCCAGAGTGGATGAAGATCTGCATTTTAGTGACGTGAGTGTGTGTAAGAACACATAGCTTTTTTTATAAAAGGAAAAGGTAAAAGAAATACAAAGAGCGTAATATTTATGAAAGCGAGAAACGTCCATTGATTTTATTGAATGAAAATATGCAAATCAAATGACAACCCTAACAAGCATACCATTGTACCCCGGGCAAGGCACAAGGCTTAAAAGTATTTAATTGTTCACAGTTACAAAAAATAAATTTAGAAAAAGGAAATAGCATTTACTCCTGACTAAAGGAGATAGGAATAACGTCTTCAGTCTTCCAATTGTTGAGTTCATCCCCCATGGTAGGAAAAATCCAATCGTCCAGGTTATAACCTTCATCATAATCTTCCACAACATTGACTTGGTCCTTTATGATTCCTCCATGAGTGATACGAGCAACACAAGCACGACGAACAGCCTTATGAGATTCTGCAGTAAAACCCAAACCAAACTTGTCAAACTTGTAAGGAATGTCAGGAAGCTGACCCCAAATAGTACAACCACCTTCTTCAACCACAACTCTAGCATCTTTTAGGGAGGCCATTGTAGGAGGTACTCTGGTAATCATAAGAACTCTTTTAACAACATGGAGAGCTTCAGTAGTAGGAACGACTTGAGGAACCACTTCAAATATCTGGCAAGGAGTCTCAACAAATTCACCCTCCATCTCAACATATTTATGAGTATTCACATGACGGACCATGTATTCTTCTTCACCATAAACAGTGACATCTTTCCTTTCATCGGATATTTCAACTTCTGATGTAAAGTGGAAGTCATAGCACCTGCCCCATGGATCCATGGGCGCCCAAGCAAACAGGAGTATGCAGGACGAATATCCATCACACAGAAAGTGGAATCAAAGACTTGAGAGCCTACTTTGATTGGAAGATCCACCTCTCCATGCACCATTCTTCTTGAACCATCAAAGGCCCTCACCACCATATTACTTGGTCTTAACACTACGTCCTTCAAGTTGAGTTTGTCTAGAACCTCATTAGGTAATATATTCAACGAAGAACCATTATCCACAAATACATGAGACAAATTAGTGCTCTTACACTCAATGGAGACATGCAGAGCTCTGTTATGGTTTCTTTTAGCAGGAGTCAGATCAGCATCGGTAAAACCCAAACCATTATCACTAGTTAGATGAGAAACACAATTTTCAATCTGGTCCACAGAGATTTCATGTGGCACATGAGCACTCTTTAGGAATTTGATTAAAGCCTTGGCATGGGATTCAGAACACAAAAGCAGAGATAACATGGAGATTTTGGAGGGAGTATGCCCCAACTAGTCAACAACATCATAATCACTCTTGCGGATGATCTTCAGTACTTCTTCCATTTTCTTAGAGAGGTCTTCACTAACTGGTGCTTCAGCTTGAACATGTTCAATTACTGGTCCTTTTCCCCGAGCCTCAGTACTTGGCCCAGAATTAGAGATATAAACTGGAGTAACAGCAGTCTTTGAGGTGTCTTCGGGAGAGAAAATTCTTCCACTCCTGGTAACCTTACTGGATCCAACAATATTGTCCACATCAAGATTAACATCAGTAACAGGTGCATAAGTCAAAGGCTCTTGTTTGACACCATGTATATAAACATCAGAACCATAATTCCAGGGTATAGCCTTATTAGAAGTGTATGGGATAGGACCAGGAGTAGTAATAATCATTGGAGCCACCTTTGGCTCAGTAGTAATCTTCACAGGACCCTTAAAAGTGATCCTCATTGGACCATTGGAAGTAATCTTCACATGAATCTTATTAACCATAGCCATATCTTCAACTTTAAAATATTGAGCCAAACCTCCACACAGACTCTCTATAGAAGGGGTCCTCTCAAATAGTATAGTATAGTTATCTTTCAGGCGTTGAATACCTGACCTCAACCTTCAACAACTATCAGGTTTATAGGTACAATAAGAACAATCTTCCCTGCAACCCGGAAATAAATCGGCTTGCACAAATATCTTCTTGACAATAGCTAAAGGAGTAGTTATTTCAGCCACAGTACGAACATAAGCAACCTCATCAACAACATTAACAGTCTTCTCATGTTTAGGCATAGGAGCAGTAATCACATTAGGAGTTTCCGGAGGGTCAAACTCAATTTCTCCATTCTCAATCATATCCTGAATTTTGTTTTTCAATGACCAGCAACTGTTAGTATCATAGCCAGGGCTATTAGAATGGTATGCACACCTTGCATTGGGATTGTAACGAGAAGAGGAAGTATTGATATTCTGTGGTGGGTCCTTCAAAGTAATCAATTCTCCTTTTAACATATGCTGCAAAGCCTGAGCCAATGACATATTGAGCTTGGTAAATTGCCTCCTAGGCTTGGGATGACTATTATGTTGCTGCTCTTGTGGTGGAGGTGTAGGATTAGAAATCAAAACACCTCCCACAGATTGGTTACGATCATTACGACCATGTTGGCCATACACATCATTGGATTCCTTCTTCCCATGAGGGGGCTTCTTAGTGATACTTGAAGAAGCCACTATCTGAATCTTTCCACTTCGTATCCCATTTTCCACACGTTCTCTAGTCATTATCAGCTCCGTGAAGCCAGATGATGAGCTTCCAATGAGATGACTATAGAAAGGACTAGTCAACATACTCATGAACATATCAACTAATTCCCTGTCAGTCAAAGGGGGTTGAACCCTACTTTCCAGATCTCTCCATTTCTGAGCATACTCCTTGAAACTTTCTTTGGCATCCATGGACATGCTTTGGAGCTGCATGCGAGGGGGTGCTAAATCAGAATTGTATTGGTACTGCTTATAGAAAGCCTCAGCAAGATCATTCCAGTTGCGAATATTGGTACTCTCCAGTTTATAATACCATTCCAGTTGGGATCCAAACAAACTCTCTTGAAAGAAATGTATCCATAACTTCTTATCAGGAGTATGGGGTTGAATTCTTCTGACATAAGACCTTAAATGCAGTTTTGGGCAAGACACACCATCATACACCATAAAAGTAGGAACCTTGAAACCCATAAGGATGGAGACTCCAGAAATCAAACTCAAATCTTCAAAGTCAAACCCAGAATTCTTTTGTAGTTCCATATCATTCATTCTGTCCAACAGCATCTTATACTTCTCTTCACTAGTAGGATCATGATAATAGTTCTCCTCAGAATCAAAATCTTCCACAGTATCATGGAGACTGCCTCCTTCTCTCTCAGAATTTTCAGACTCAACATTCTCAACCTCTTCCTCTGTCTTGACGGGACCTCTGAATCTTCTACCCAGATTGATGAAGCCCACTAATTTTCTAGTCTTCTTCTTTTTCTTGGTTAAAAGTGTCTTCGGCTCATCTTGTCCCCTGGACAAGTTCAGAATCATTTCTTGAAATTGTGCATTCTGAGTCTGGAGATCCTTAACAGTTTGTTCGAGAGCCATTTCTACTGAAATAAACAACGAGAAGATAAGATACTTGTTCATAAGAAACACGTGATGTAATGATATGGTATGTATATGTTTATGCAATGTTTTCAAGGACCGCAGGATTTAAATTTGTTTAAAGAAAACAAAAAACAAAATTTTATTAGTAAATACTTAATATAAGTTTTTCCCCTTGGGCTTACAATGAAATAACAATAAAGTACAAAAGATAAATATATGGGGTTTTAAGTCTCCCATGGACGCTTCCTCTTTGTGTGGAGGTACTTGTTGAGGTTTTGCTCCTCGTGAAGTTGCCTTGTTAGCTCCAAAATTCTTTCTTGACCAGATCTGAAATGAGTCTCAAAAGTATCCCTTTGCTCCTTCAACTGAATCCAGGACTTCTGCAATTCTTCCAAATCAGTAGGAATGTCTGGATGAAGGATGTTATAAGGATCATCTCCTTCAGCAACAGGCTCCATAGTGACTGGTAAAACAGCAGGATATGACATCATAATAGTCTGAGCACGAGATCAAACACATATGAGATAAGACTCCATAGGAATAGAATACTTTGGCTCCAAAGTATTGTTGTCAATCTTGTTTACCTTGTTCCAAGCTCGTATAAACCTTTGATGGTAACCCTGAAGATCGTTGTCGTAGTCGAACATAATACCCTAAATAAGCATGTCATGAGGAGCATTACTCCGAGCATAACCAAACTGACGTAGTGCTAAAGAAGGGTTGTATGTAATTCTCCCTCTTATGCCAATATGTGGCACATTAGGGAATTTCCCACAACGGTCAATGATAGTAAAATTCTCCATAGATCGAGAGCACCAATGAATGTCTGAATGAGAAAGTGACATGATCCTCTTAGACCACCTGAACCCTTTTTCATTCTTCATCACTGATCTAGGAAGGTGAGAAATAAACCACCTAGACAATAAAGGTATGCAGCACATCAGAGTCCCTCTCGCCTTCGTAGTACAAGTGTGAAGAGAATGTAAGATGTCTCCAAGTAATGTAGGCATTGGGTTGCGAGTCAGAAATATGTTGATGGCGTGTACGTCTATGAACTAGTATGGATTAGGGAACAATACTAAGCCATAGATCAATAGGGCTATGATCTCCTTAAAAGCATCATAACTCATAGCCTTCAAGAACACTTGAGCTTTCTCCATCAATACTTTAGCAAGAATACCCTTAACTCCGCTTCTCGTTTCTAGGACAATGTCTGATTTCTTCAGATGTAGGGCTGCAACAATGACTTCAGGTTTAGGCTCCTTCTCTAAGCCTGTAAAGAGTCTATGATCAAGGATAGGTATACCCAATAGTTTGGAGAATTCCTCCATTGTAGGAACCGGCTGATAGTCGGGGAATGTGAAGCAATGATGTTTAGGATCAAAGAACTGAAATAGGACACTCATTATGTCTTCATTGAAACCTGAAGTGACTAGATCTAGTAGGTGACCATGCTTCTTAATGAATTGGGAGTTTTTAGAAACTTGAGAGACCAATTTTTTAAGCTTAGAAGGTATTCCTACAAAGTTGATCCGGATAGTATTCCTACGATCAGAAGCCATGACCTGCAACAAAGAACAAAGATAAATCCTTTGGTACTTGAAATGGTTAGTGAAAATGCTATGCTTATGATGTCATGATGATGTTATGATGTTATGCTCAATCACAAATATGTGGCACACACAAACAAGTCACACCATAGCCCTATGTTTAAAGGCTTGCACGAGGTTTAAAGGTAAGTACCCTCCCCTGAAGTTTAGTTGGTTCATCCTATCCTACAAAAGTAACCAGGTTCTAAGGGATCTAAATATCACTGATCCTTCCCAAGGGTGGTTGTTCAGTAGGCAACTTACTTGCCAACCAAAACCCTCCAAGTTTAGGATCTCAATGAGCGTAGTATCGAGTATCAACCAACTTCAGTCTTCACCAAAGTCGGCTATCTCACTACTTTCTAAAGGCCAAGATGGGATAACTAGGGTTCTAAAAGTCAGTTAGTGTATTGACAACATATGGCAGCCACATATTATCCTTAACTTACTTAAGGAACATAAGCACCAACCAAGAAGTCACACTAACTATGGCCACCAGATCAACCATATCGGTATACGCCGTACAGTTTCCTTGTTTTATTGCCATTTACCTAGGGTACACTAGATCCGGGTTTGGATCTTTCACACAAAAAGCCCAACAGAAAAGTAAAGCAAACAAGACAAACAATTTAAGTGATCTAATTCCTAAGGGTACCCCTCTTTTCCTTAGTAACTCCCCAACAGAGTCGCCAGTTCTGTAACACGGTGGGAGAACTGAATTTCTATAAATGTTGCGGATAGCAAGAGTCGCCACCGACTTTTATTTTATCCAAGTGGAAAGGACATAAAAGAACAGGAAAGACCTATTTTTAAAAAGACTTGGGTTCGAGGGGTAGGTTATATAAAGGGAAGGTGTTAGCACCCTTTATATCCATGGTTATCCATGGGCTCTTAGTTACTTAGCTTACTTAAATAGTTTTTGAAGAGTGTAGTGTGTGATTAGAAATTTTTCTAAGTACTTTGTAATGATCCTCATATGGATGTATACAAAGCCTTGTTTTGAAAAATGTTTAAGAAAGTGAGGTGTAAAAAGTAATTTTAAGAAGTGAGTAAGTAACTAGGAGGTACCTACCCTAGACTAAGTCATTCATGTTCTTATATGTTCTTTCAAGGGTAAGACTATCCCTATTATTAAGGAATAGGTAGTCATTACCTTGGATTTGTTTAAGGGACGGACGTAGGGTCATCGTATGGTCAATGAAGGCAACTTAAGGGGTGTCTTTAGCAATTCGTAGGGACTATCATCATTTATTCGAAGGGACAAGATCATTATTCTGTAGGTAACCTCGAAGGGACTTGATCTTTTAAATTTGTAGGGACTATCATCATTTATTCGAAGGGACAAGGTCATTATATCGTAGGCAGCCTCGTAGGGACTTGACCTTTTAAATTGGAAGGGACTTGATGATTTATACTTGAAGGGACTTTGCTTAAGACACCCCTATATTCGAGGGACTTGACCATTTTATTTTAAGGCAACCAAGAGGAATACCCTAGGAAGTGCAGATGGCGATCAAAGATCGACTTACGTGTGTGAGTGTTTTATTTCAAATATTTAATCTTTTTTAATTAATTATCTAATTTTATTTAATCACAATTAGGTTTTCACACCCTATTTACTAACCACGCAATTAAAACTTTATAAAGAAAATAAAGACGGAAAAATAAATCTACAGATTATTACAAGGCTTTTGCAGATACATAATAATTGGATAAAAATAAATAATAAGAATAATAAATCAAATATAATAATAAAGCAAGAGTAATAAATGTAAATAAGTAATAATAATAAATAGAGCAATAAAAGTAATAAAATAATAATAAAGAAATTAAAAAATTTATTTAAGGGTTAATTAGAATTTATTAAGAAAATAAGTATAATTATAATAAGAAAATAAGATTTGAAAAGAAATAAGTATAAAGAAATTATGGTTTTGAAAAAAATAGGCATAAAGAAATTAGTAAGAAAATTGAAGTTATTATGAAAATATTTTAAGTGAAATTACATTAAGATTTAATTATATACAACATTTGGAATTTTAAAATTCAAAAAGATTATAGAAAAATAGTTATACAATTTATTTATAAAAATAAGAAATTTAATTAGATATTTACAAAAATCATATAAGTGTTTAAATAAATAATTAAAATAGTTAATATTTATTTACAAAAATATTTTAGAATAATATTATATACAACAAATAAAATTTGAGTTATAATTATATATAGTAAATAATTAAGTTTTCATTTGTTTCAAAAAAGTTTTAATTAATATTAATTTGATATAATAATAATAATAATAATAATAATAAACAAAACAAAGTGAAAAAAAAAAAGAAAAGAAAACATACCTGACTGAGGGAGTCTGGGATCGAACCCAGGTCTCCAGCCTTTAAACACAAACCCTTTCACCAGCTGAGCTATGCTAGCTTTGTGATATATAACCAGCAACCACGATTTGATCCCATGACCTCACGCATGTCCAGCCAGTTTCCTTACCATTAAGCCACATGGGGCACGTCTGCTAAAAAACAACAACAAATAATTATATAATAAACATATTGAAGATTGAAAAAAATGAGAAAAAGAATGGTCTCACCCAGGTTTGAACCCTGGCCTTTCTGCTCACTCGTGTATGTTCTTACCACTGGGCTAGCAGTCATTAGTTGACATAATATAGAAACACACAATTAAATATTAAGCATAAAATTCAAAAATCAGAATAGCGCCAAGTTGGACTTCATCTTCTCCAAATTTCCTACGAAAATACCTGCAAAAAATGCTATAAAATTTCCTGCGAATTAAGATTCATAGGAAAACCTATGTTTCCTCAAACACCATGAAAACTGTAAAATTTCATCAAATTGATCATATTATTGTGATCCCCAGACCATATACAGTTCATTGATGTCATTAGAATTTATTTATATTGATTTAATTAAGAAACCCTAAACGGCCAACATAAACCCTGACAATGGTATTTCGTCCTCCAGGCCTTGTTTCTTCAATCGATTGATCCAGAATCCATCTATACATCATTATAAGCATATCTAAACAAAAAAAATCAATTAAAACGCATCATCTGTTATAATCGAAAAATTTTAAATAATGAGAAAAACGAAATTTGTTCATGCATTCCATGATGTTATGGATAAAGGTGATGATTGAAATATGACCAGAAGACCTCAAGGAAACTGTTGCAACCTTTGGAATGGTTTGAAACGGCCTCTAGTGTCAAAACCGAATGTGACTTTTTTGATGAAAATTTGAGATTTGCTTTGGTGTTCTTAGCTGCAAAAATTCGTCCTCAATGCTTGTGTTGAGTTCATGTACTTATAAGGATTGAATTTAGGTCAAGAAACTTATGGATTTGTGGGCTTATGAGATAACTTGAGTGTGAAGGAAACCATGATCATAAATGTGAGAAAAATCAAATGATACCTTACTATTTTTGATCCAATCTGATTTCAATTGACTTCCAATCAATCCAAATATGATTTAAATGATTTCCAATCAAATATCTTGTCCATCATTTGATTTTTCATATTTAATTTATATTTAAATTTAATTTTAATGAATAAAATCCAAATAAATAATAAATAAAAATAATAAAAATCAGAACTCTTTGGTTTTGGGTCGTGCTTGATGGCATCATAAAGATTGGATTGCAAAATGATAGGCCCATTTGGAAAAAATTAGTTTTAAGGCCTTATTTTCTTCATACACCCCTCAAAAATATCCAACTTTGACAAGGCACAAATCCTTCAATTGTAAGGCTATGAAGGTGTTCTTGAACATTTTGGAAAGATTAAAGAGTATTCTAACAAACCTCTTTGGTCTCATATCCATATCTTTTATCATTTTCAAATTATGCCCTTTGGAAGATGTTGACTTTTTGTTGACTTTTGAAATGACCTTTAATGTTTTAGCTCATACCTTCCAAATGAAGCATTTTTAGGCTTGGCTTGTGAGACACAAAGTTGTAGAGAATTCAATTTCATTCAAAATGAGCTTTGGATGGGAAATGTTTTATGAAGCATGTGAAAGTTATGGCTGGTCAAAGTTCAGTTGACTTTTCTTAAGAAAACCCTTTCTTGATGAATCATGATCAACCCTTAATGAAATGATGAATTTTACTTCATGAACTTGATGTTGGCAAAAAATTTTGAAGTTTGACTTTAATTTGACCACAGTTGACCTCAGTTTGACTTTTTAACTGCTTTGACTGATTTTTGCATATCTGATCATCTGACTGGTCGAACTTATTGGGAAAGCCTTGAAACTTGCCATGGGGATTCTTGAATACATGTGGGATGTTATAAAGCTCACTTGAGGCCTTGGAAATCATTTTAACCTGAGGAAGCTCAAATCCCTAGTTTTGGACACTTTGCTTAGGAGGAGGCATTGTCTGGGGAAACTTCCACACTTCTTGATCAATTGGGAGTCTTGGAACCTTATGATCATTTAGACGTCTTGAGAGATATTGTCTTGATTGTGGGAGGGCAAATTTTGGGGTATAACACAATCCAATGACATGCAATTATTATAAAGAAAGAGAGTTTTTCAAATTGCAGAATGCGCGCCAACGTCTTCATCCCCTACTTTCAGACCTGCGATTTTACCTGCGACTTTTGTTGCTTTATTTTCTGCGAATTTGGTTTTATAGGAAAACCTCAAACATCACATAAAATTTTGTTAAATTGATCATACCATAGTTATCCTAAGATCATACACAGTCCAATTATGTTATTAGAATTTATTTAAATTGTCTAAATTATAAACCCCCAATTTTGAGGTTAAAACCCTAATAATGGTGGAACAAGGTTTAGGCCATGAAGCTTCAATGTAATTGCCTAGAAACCTTCCTTGCATCATCACAAACAATAAACAATCATCAAATTCAGTTTAAAACAAGTGTATATATGAAATCGAAAAACGCATAAATGAGAGAAAAACAAGATTTGGTTATGAGTGTTCATGAAGCTTTTGATGCATGTGATGATCCAAACACGTTCTAAACAACTTCAGGAACTTATCTCAACCTTCAAATCACTTGAAAAGAGTTGAAATTGGTGAAACCAAATTTGAATATTTCTTGAAAATTTGAAATTGGTAAGTGGCTCCTTTTGTCCAATTTCCGTCCTCTCCTTCTTATGTTCTCCTTATGTCTTTATATTGAAGCTTATTAGGGTAAAAGAATGGGTGTTGGGTGAGCTTTGGTGTTACTTTCATGTGAAGAAATCCCATTGTCATAAATGTTAAAAAAATCAAATATTTTCATGTTAAATAGGTCTTTTACGAATTTAGAGGTCTCCAATCAACTTGAATGCCATATCTTTGATCCCAAAATACATTTCAAACCAAACATTTGATTTTATATAATTTATTTTAATTAAAAATGATTTTAAATTATTAAAATAAAAAATAATATAAAATGAATAATAAAAATCAGCAAATATGATCATTGGGTCGTGGATGGGTTTATCTTTAAGTTTGGATTGGAATATTATGAGCCCATTTGACAAAATCTTGAGTTTAGACCCTTTTTGCTTCATAAACCTCCTCAAAATTGTCCAACTTCCACAATGTAAAACTTCCTCAATTTTGATCCCATGAAGGTGTTCTAGGACTTTTTAGAATGCTTAGAGTGTCCTCTAATCAACCCTTTTGGTCCCATGTCCATATCATTTACCATTTTTAAATTATGATCTTTGGGAAAAGTTGACTTTTTGTTGACTTCCAAAAAGACCTATAATGTTTTGGCTCATACCTTTCAAATGAAGCATTTTTGGACTTGGCTTGTGAGACACAAAGTTATAGAGAATTGGATTTCCTTCAAAATGAGCTTTGTATGGGAAATTTTTGATGAAGCATGTGAAAGTTATGGCTGGTCAAAGTTCAATTGACTTTTCCTACACAAAACCCTAACTTAGCAACTCCTGATTCTTGATGATTTGAGATTTCCTTGATGAATCATGATAAACCCTTGATAAAATGATTAATTTAACATCACAATCTTGATGTTGACCAAAAATATTGAAGTTTGACTTTGAGTTGACCACATATGACCTTTTGACCAAGTTAACTGATTTTTAGGTATCTGAGCATCTGACTGACTAAACTTGTTGGGAAAGCTTTGAAACTTGACATGAGGATTCTTTAAGGTATATGTGATGTTATGAATTCCACTTGAGGATTTGGAAGTCCATTTTGCTTGGGAAAACTTAAAACCCTAATTCTAAGATCCATTGTTCAGGAGGAGGCTTTTGTCTGGTGAAACCTTCAATCCTCTTGACCAATTGTAAATCTTGTTACCATTGTGTGATCTCTTGAGCCACACTATCTTGAATATGGGAGGGGAAACTTTAGGGAACAACAAACATAAACAACTTATCAACTTGAACAACATAAATGACTTATCAACTTGAACAACATAAACAACTGGATCGACATAAATAATGCAACACTGATGCGACTCAACTATGCATATGCATGTGGTACCATCGGAGTAAAACTCCCAACTTAGAATATACCAGGTTATCGTGGTATCTTCAAGGCATAAGCCTTCAACTTAATAATTTTTCCAATTTATCGAGGCATCAAGGAATAAGCCTTCAAATTTCAATGTGGTGTCAATCCAGGCCAACTTAAAAATGCAAGTATGCGACTCATGAAAATGGCATACAACAACAACAACTACAATTAAAAGCAACATCAGCTTTAAAACTAATACAACTTAACGACATAACAACATACAACTTATCAACGTTGGCCAAAGGCCTTCAACATAACAACAGCAACAATAATAACTACACAACAACACAACAAAAATTTGACTTTGGCCATGGCCTGCAACTTGTATTTCTGCCACTGATAAGGCATTGCAACAAAATTCACAACCACAACTTCACAACTTAACACAAGAAATACAATATAAAGAACAAACCAATTATACCTCAACTACACCGCATAAATATTGTTATACTAATTCCTACTCTATATTAATATTATTAGGACAATTCTAGTACTAACATTGTGTAAGATATGCTATTAGTCCCCTAATTGTTCTCCTAGAGCATTTTTCACAAAATCTATCTCAGACCAGTTCGCATAGCGAACAGGTAGCGAATTGAGTTCGCGTAGCGACTAAAAGCGAAGTAAAAGCGAACTAAAACAAAGGCAAAATTCCCAACTTCACTTGAAGCGACCAGTAGTGAAGTGAGTTCATGTAGCGAATAAAACTTCGCATAGCAAACTGTCACGAACATACCGTTCCCACTCTGTTCGTATCAGTTCCTCTCCCACCAATTTTCTTCTTCCTTTTCATGTCAGATCCACACAATACAACAACAACACGATAAATCATGATCAAACAACATAGATTAACCCCTTTTTCGACTAATTCAACTATCACACAAGACAACATCATCACAATATTTCATAGCAACACCCAAAATCACCCAACCCTAGTATCAATTATCATACTCATTCATAAAAATCAAACTCACCCTTACCTTGGATTGGATTTAAGGCAACCCTACACGATCGAATTCTGGAAAAATTGCTCTGATTGCAAATTTCTCCTTCAGTTTCTTCTCTCATGATCGTGCTACGTTTTCCTATAAATTCCACGCTATGACATAAACCCCCCAACTTCTAATTTTTTTTCTTTTCTTTTTATCAAATAATATTATTATTCTAATAATTGAACTAATGGGCCTAAACCATTGCACCCCTCTAATTTCTAACTCAAATACAAATTCTAACCCACTAACTAATTCACTCCAACAACAATAATGTTAATTCTAATATTATTTCCACAACTTTCCGACTTAATACTTTGATTTAATAACTTAATTAACCACAACACAAAACCAACAAAATAAACACAAATAAATAATTAAATATTCATTTAAATAATTAATTAAATATTTGGGCGTTACAGGTGGCTTGCGCCACCCTAGGTGGCTTGCGCCACCCTAGGTGGCTCCCACAGTGGCTTGCGCCACTTTGTCCATGAGGGGAAACATGTCTTGCACCATGCTTTGTGAGGGAGCAAGCTGGCTCCCGCCACTTGTTTTTCTCAATTTTGGGTGGCCTGCGCCATCCATACCCCTGGAAATTGTGTTTTCCGTCCCAAAAATAAAATTTTTATAATTCACAACTTCACTGCATCTTTCAAAGTAATCAACATTCATAACAATCAACTCAGTAACAACTTTGACGACATCCATCAATCAACAATTACAAGAAATCACATTATCTCAGAAACATCAAACAATTCACAACAACACACAAAACTACCCAATCTTACGTACAAATTATCATACCCTATTATAAATGTCAAACCCACCCTTATCTTGGATTAAAGCAACTCTAACTTGATAAGATTTCGGGAATTCACACCGATTGTAATTTCACTTGATTCTCTTCTCCACGTTCTGTTCCTCTCCTCTATGCTCTTACTGATATCTCTTCCAAAAACTAACCCTCTAACTTCTATTTCGTTTCTTTTTATCAAATATTATTAATTTAATAATATAACTAATGATCCTAAACAATACACCCTTCTAAGTGCTAATTCTGACACGAATTCTAGCTCACTAAACAAATACATTCCAGAACAATAATATTATTTCTACAATTTTCCAACTTAATATTCTGACTTAACGACTTATTTCACCGCAACACAAAATCAACCGAATAATCACAAATAAATAATTAAATATCAAATTAAATAAATAATTAAATATTTGGGCGTTATACAGAACCTCTGTATCACTTATAGAATCTCCAGAGATATCATAGATTGTATCTAGGGGTGGAAAAACGGGCCCGGCCCGTTGGGCATGCCTGTTTTGCCCGCACTTTAGTGAGGGGTGGGCCAAGAGTTTATACCCTCACCCTCAAAAGTGTCCGCCCCGCCTCGCCCCATTTTGATCGCGGACTTTTGCGGGCATGCATATTTACTTAAATTTTTGTATTTTTAGGCTTAAAAAGTGAGATGCCCGCGGGCATTCCCCACCCCGCCCTCACTTTTTTGCGGGGAGGGCTTAGGTTTTAGGCCCGCATCCTTAAGTTTGACCGCTCCACCCCGCCCCATTTTTTTGCGGACTTTTGCAGGGCGAGCCTAAACGGGGCGGGCATGCCCGTTTGCCACCCCTAATTGTATCATCATTATTAACTCCACAACGAATTGGTGTATCACAATTCACCTCACCGTGTTTTACTGCGTCCAGGAGTGTCGCAAATACGATTGATCAAAAGGAATCTTAAGCTTGTTATAAATGTCCTCCATTAGCTTTTTTTCATCCCAACTCTTTTAACACCTGAGGATGCTTGTGCCTTAGGAACATTAGTATTTCCAATGCTATTAGTAATGCCCACTGGGTCTTTGGAAGCCTTAATTGATGTGCACTCTTTTCCAGATTGATTAAAGCCCTTTCGTTTCTTGTGCAATTAATATGACCGTTGCAGTCATCTTTGGTCTGCCCAATGTCTGCACCATTGTCCATGTCAAAAGAGTTATCTTCTAGCCTAGGTAACCCATCCGATGACTTTTCACTAGTATTTTTAAATTTATTATTCTTCACATGTTCAGAGTTATCTTCTCTCTCCTCTGTCTCATCCATCAGCCTCTCATCCATTTTTGATTTTCCTACTTTATTTTCCCCATTAACGTCATCTGAGTTCATACCCTGTCTTATGAAACCTCCACCCAAACTTGAAATTTCTTATTCTGAATCTTCTACTTCCGTATCTGAAGATAAAGCTTCAGATCTTTCCTCAAAATACTTATCAGATTGATATCCAGGTCTCCTATCTCCAATTGTATCTTCCACAACTTTATTACAATAAATATGCTCATTAACTTCAATATTTATGACCTCACTCAGATTCATATAAAATTTTGTCTTGATAGAGATTCTTGCTACATCCATTCTTAGTTGTTCTTGTGTTTCATTATCAGCCTTCACAAACTCACCAACTGTACCCACCAAGAATTTGTAGAAGTTATCTCCCCATACATGACAGGGGAGACCATATACACTCACCCAAGTTAATCTCTCTTTGTCTACATCATCTGGTAACCAAGGATGGATCTCAGAAAAACAATTGGAGACCCACTCTTTATCATCTGATATGATCTTATTGATTTCCCCAATTGTTTCTTCTTTAAGAAGACAAAGGTTCTCCCCAAGAGGTGTAGCTTTAATATTGAAGTATCCTTCATAATGAAACACTCCTTGAATATCAAACGTTGTTCTTGGAGTTTCCACCACACCAACATAAGCTTTTTCAAATCTTGATAGTTGGCTCTTGTTGATATTGAAACTTAAATGTGCACAATTATGTTTATCCCTCATGAAAAAATTGTTATGCAATTTAATATTTGGTCTGAAATTCCTATCAGCCTCATTAAACTTTAGGTTGCCTATGGTAATCTGAGCATAAGAGAAACAATTCCTACCAAATTTATCAAACCTCGAATTGTGATTCTTGACATTCCCATCCTAAGTAGACAAAAAGTTTTTCAGATTTTGATTTTGATTTATCCCATTATGAACTTCAACGGTCCTTTTTTGAAAATGCGGAGTATTGGTGAATATCTTCTTGCCATTAATAAGAATATTGTCTAATTTAATAGCTAGGATATGTTCATCCTCCATATTTTTGAACTTAACAAAAACAAACCTCTTGCCTCTTTAATCTCTTCTAGTTGGGATGTAAACCTCTAAAATGAGGCTGAAATCCTTAAAAATGTTAAACATTTCTTTTGCATCATACTAATCTGGAAATTCAGAAAAGAAAAACGACGATGCCTCGCCTAGATCCTTCACAATTTCCTTTCCACCTTGTGCTTTCCAAACTGAACTTCTTGCGATGAGGACTTGGTTGTTTCTGCTGTGATTAACGTTCCTCCAACCTTCCTCATACCTATCCTTATATACTATATCAGAACCCTAAATACGAAAGCCCCCAAAATATATGTTCTATTAACCAAATCTAACTAAGGTATCAACAGTTCTCCTAGTTGGCACAGACAAACATAAAATTGAGATTCCATGAAAACAATACCATTGTAGAACCCATGAGACAATGACTCCTTACCAAGGCCCCTAATCCTGAAATCCTGGAATTAAAGCCGAAGATAAAGAGAAGCACACCCCGTATCTACTTTGTATATTGATTTGAAATCTCTATGTTGTATTAGCACAAAGAGGAGATCAAAGAAGAACAAATCTTACCTTAGTGAACCTGGTACATGATCTGATTTGAAGAAGATGAACGATGCTGGTTTTGCTAAACTAGGAAGAAAATGTAAAGTCTAGAGAGAAGGGATAGTTTCTCTCTCTAACTTACCGTTAGAGAAGTCTATGGTGTTACATCTCCATGAAAACCCTTGAAAAACCTTGAAAAACCTACAAAAATCATTCTTAAGAAAGTGCCAACAATTCTTAATTTAACAAATGGTTAATTCAATTTGGGTTGAATAATATGGTCAATTTGTGTTGTTAAATTGAGTACAAAATTGATTCTAAATTAATTAAGCATTTGTTCAATTAAATTAATTATTCTCTCCATTCTAATAAGTGTCATATTTGACACTTCCACATATATTAAAAAAATTGCAATAGATAAAATAGAAAAATAGTGAGTTTAATAAATTATCCTTATAAACTATCAGTGTATTTGAATTAACATGAATGAATATTTAGAAAACAGTTAATTAAAGTATTAATTAGATGTGGCTCAAAATTGAAGATAAGAATTAAAATTGTATTGGGAAGTATATTGGTGAAACAGTTAATTAAAGTATATTGGTGAAACAGTTAATTAAAGTATTAATTAGATGTGGCTCTAAATACGACACTTATTTTAGGATCGAGGAAGTATATTTTTCATAATTAACTAGATGGTGTAGAGATGTCGATTGAAATGTCTAGTTTGAAGCACATAGCACTTTCAAGTGTCATGTTTAAGAGATTGTGGACCCATATAACTTTGTTCGGACCTTAAATGGTGTGGCTCGCCGACTCCATAGCTTAAACATGGTGCTAAGAGGACTTAAGCGCAAAAGGGTGAGATCATGTAGCGAGTATCGAGCCTGACCCAATATTTCTCATTCATGGGACATGGGAGAATGTGATCAGCCACATGTGGTTATGTAATTGAAGCCATCAAAAGTTTCATAGGCTAAATACATTGTCTATCATGAATAGTGGACTCACTTCATTCACCCCAGTATCATGTCAAAGTTAGTAGGTGTGTGTTCGTGTTCATAGGCAGCAAAATTGGTCTTCTTAGCAAATCCTTGTTACATGTGAAATTTCGTAAACAACCGTTGATCTACCAAATCTAACTTTGGTGACTAACAGGATCGATCAGATTGATCCTAGAACATGTGTTAAATGATCTTTTAAATACGTTTTGGTAAATGACAATGAATACCTTCATAGTATTCAATGAAAATGATAATGTAAAAATTGCTTTAAAATGCAAATGAAGATATATGACGAAAGGATTCTAAATCGAAAGGGTTGTAAAGACAATGAAAGAAATATGACAAGTAAATATAAAGATGGACAAATAAAAGGTAAATGTAAACTTCAATGGAAGAAATTGGTAAATTGCATTGAATGAAAATATGGTGTTGTTTACACTTACATTTCTCTCACAACTCATTTCTCTTTGACTTGGTACTTTGAGTAACACAGAGTTTCTATACATAATTTAACACACCCTATCCTAATACTAGAACTTGCTATTTATTGATAAATGAAATAACCGCTATTAACGACTCTTAAATGAGGACGAAACAAGTGTCATTCTGCATGTTATCCTCCTCTGAGTGCGTGCCACTTGTTTCTTTTTGAAATGGATGAGAACTAGATATTCCCTCCTTTATTTGAATTTCACATCCCAATCGAAGTATCTTCAGTAGTACTTCTTCGGATGATTTCTTCAGCTGATGAAACCATCTTAAAATTCGGAAAGATTGTTCCTTCCCTTTGTTCATGCAAAGGCGCCTACGACTAACCTTGATAAACCATTATAATCGAAGCTTGTTTTAACTCCTTTACTCATGATTTCAATCGAAGCCTCATTACTTCTTTATCAACATAAGAATAAAATTTATGAGCTAAATAATTGCTCCCCAAAAATGCTCTTTTTGACTACACTGAAGAAAATGGCATTTTTTTGATAACCATATCATTTGATGCCTTCTTTCGATTCCATGCAACCTTCAGGACATGTTCGATATTTCCCATGTTCTCACAACAATTCAAATTCTCTCAACCATGTTTATGATGTCATGGTCATGATGGAAATCCCTGAAACGACTCCTTAAAGCGCACAAAATCAATAGTAATCATAATATGTCCTAGAGTCTAAGAGGTAATGGGATATAGGAAACAACTTCCACTGTCTCATCTGTAGTTCCCCGTGTGACACGTGTACTACTAAAGAATCAACCATTAATGTTTGATTTGTGACCCATCTATCTTCCTTCCTTTTTATAAATACTTTTCCCTCTAAAATCTTTTTTCTTTTCCAACTCTAAAAAACTCTTACGAATTTTCTTACTCTCTACTTAACCTCTCAACTTCTCAAGAACACCAAAAACCCATTTTTTTTCTACAATGGCATCTTCCACCACTAATATGAAGGAATTAAAGAAAACTTCCAAGCCCAAGGAGCTGAAGGGTTCCTTATCACTCATACGGTACACCAAGTTCTCTAGATCAAAGACGGTGAAGAACCAACTGTGTATTCCTGAACCGATGGAGAAAGAAAAAAGGAGCATCTATGATTCCCAGGTACTCATACCGATTACTATTTCTGGTAAATCTCTGGATCTTTCTGGTCCTTTACCTTCCTTATATTTAGATGTTGAAAAAATGAAAGAGTATCTCCCTAGTTATCATAGGATGAAGCCTATATGGTAGGCTGACAAAACTCAGATAGAGGTAAACTCCACTGATGTTGTAGCCCTACATAACATTGACCTTAGGTATATGAATGATGGCTTCAAAATGTTTAGGGATACCCCGTCTTTTAAATACAAAAAATATTACCTAAGTTGTTTAGAAAAATTAGAACTTGTTAAATCCGATCATGTTGGTTTCATCCCTTTATTTTTGGGATATCACCCATTATACCTTCCACCTTCCCTATGGAATGGTAACTCCCACTCTCTTCGACATAGCCATTATCACAGGGCTTAGGCCAACTAGAAGCACATATAGTCCAAAGATTGACTCTACAAATACCATATGTTTTGTTGCCACCAAACCTACTTATTCCAACTTCATTGCCCACTTCCATGATATAGAGAATGATGAAGTCTCTGACAAGGAACTTATAGAGTTCCTCGCCGTCTGGCTGTCTTAATGCATCTTCTGTTCAAAGTCTCTCCAGGTGGCGAAGAAATATCTTACAGTTGCCACACAAGTACACAATGGAAGAAGCATTTTCTTGAGTGAGATGATATTGGGAAATATTTACAAATCTTTGAACAGTGGAGTCGCTCATCTGAAGGACAAAAGTACAATAACTAGCTTGCTTTTATCAGGACCCTTTTGGCTACTTCAACTTTGGATGAATGCCACATTAGAATCCTGTTTTCTCAATAAAGGGATTGTAAACGAATATTCGGAAGTGATCAAGAACATGTGAGTCAAAGGGATTCAATTAGTGCAACTGACTCCCCTCGATGTTGGGACATCTATAAGGCCAACTTTCCTAAGCTATGTGAATATGTTATCTAAACGAAACGAATTCACACCAAAGACCAAGAAGCTGAGTCTCAGGCAATTTGGGAAGCTTTCGTTATACCAAGACTGTTGCCTCTTCGATTGAACCTGTTAAGAGGTCAAGTTTCCCTAATTGCATACCAACCAAACTTGGTCACACAAAAATTTGTTCTAGTCCAAGTCCTCCCTAAGAGCTTGTATGATAATAAGGGACAAATCATCCTCTACGACACCACCCATACCGAAGTAATGGCTTCGACCCATCATGCTCGATTTGCACACAAAGCCACACTTACTGCAATTCCTTTCGAACCCAACCATTTGTGCACTACATCCTTATTCGAGTGGTTGTCCCAACACTATGAAACATATTTTTTTGATGTTGCTTCATTTACTCAGCAGATTAATCATTTGTTGATGTGTAGGAGAAAACCAAGAAAGGTACGTCCACATATATTAAAGAGATCCAGGAATTCCAGAAATACTTCGAAACTGTCTATCGACCATATGATATTAGTTGAACCATCTGTGAGGATGATGTTACGTTGAAGGAAAAGTTTTTAAAGAAAATGGAGAATTTGAAAATCCCTTCATACGTTCCTCCATAGCAACGTTACGAAATAGATTTCGAATTATTTCCTCCTTAATTTAATCGTCTACCATCAGCTAACTTTGGAGTGGATCTTTCCCCTCCATTTCTAGATTGGTTCATCTGTGAAGACTCCATAAAGATCTTTCGACAACAATCACAACTTAAAGCTCAGCGGGTGGTTGCGACTAAACATACGTTAGACAATTTCAAAGGACTACTTCATATGGTATCGAAGATGTTCGCATCGAATCCAAAATATATGAAGGTGTGAAATAGGGATTCTTGATTTCGATTTCCTTCTTTAATCTGTCAATTATCTTATAATAACTTTGATTTATTTTTCAGTTGTAAGGACCACAAAAAGGGCCTAACATAGCTGTAGTTGAAGCCCCAACATATGGAAGCAGTCAACCCCCAAAGGTAAATCCCTTGGTTATTTTACTTCTTACATTATGATTGTTTTTCCTTAACATTTTGAATTTTCAAGCTTCTAAAAAACTACCACCAACTCTCCAAAAGAAAAATACAAAGAGGGCCACTAATTCTCCTGAAAAACAACTCAAGTGGAAGAAACAAATGTAGATCACTAATTATTTTGGTCAGCCTGTGAAAAAAGGTGGCCAAAGTTTCAACAAATGCAACTTCAACCAGTAGCACTTTGGACATTACCCCTACAGTAATACCAAAAAACATTTTGGATCAGATCGAGAGTGATAATTCCAAACCTAGAGCTGACAAAACTAAGGTAAATTTTCTTCCTTGAAACCGCTTATTTTGACTTTATTCTCCTTTCTCAAATTATTTTTCATATTTCTTTCAAGATGGTCCTAAGGCTTCACTTGAACCAAAGGTGAAATCTCATTCCCTTGCCACTCATTACAATAGCGCATGTGAGCCCACTTACAATCTTCAATTTGATAAAGATTCGAGTAAGGGTTCGATGGGGGAGATTAATCAACCAGCTGCTAAAGAACCTGAAGCTTCACCTTCAAAGGTAAGGAGTCAACAATCTCAAACCAGGAATTATGATCGAGAAGAGGATGGAGGCCCTCAAGTACATATGGAGATTGAAGAGAATGTTGAAGTTAATGAGAATGCTCCTACTGAAAATGAATCTTATGATGGTTCACTTGAAAACCAAGGCCCAAGATAAGGGGGTACGGAGGGTGATATCCTAGAAGAAAATTTATCATTGATGATGATATAGAGGGAAACAAAAAGTCAGATAGCCTACTGGAATACTTTGATGATCCCAATGATTCCAAGTCTGGAGATACAATAGATAACAAAGATGAAGGGAAGAGCGAGGAGAAAAAGGATGAAAGTGTTTAAACTCAAACTTAACCCGAGCCTGTTTCTAAGCCTAACACTGAAAGGGACTTGACTATAGAGGTTGGAATACTATCTCCTGGGGATCTCGAGAAGACCATATGAGCTATTGATAGTGGTGAATGCTTGAATCTGGTATATGATGTCGATGCCTTGAAGACTTCATTGCTAGCCGTGAAGGGTTGTCTGGCCAAGAAAGATATATTTCCGGGTTGTGAAGAGGAATGTTCGGATTGTGAAAATTCTGATGATGGTTGTAATCGATTGAGATCGGGGATACAAAGAATGATTGACGAGGGAAGTATCCAGTTTAACAGAATCATGAAATAAAATGAAGTGTCAACAATTACCATTTACTATGATCCAATTCAAATTCTAACACCAGCAAAAGTGGCACCTGTAACATTCACCACTCCTAGACAAATTTCGTATCAAAGTGAAAGAGTCGTCCCATGGTCCTATGAGGCAGAGGTTTACTGTAATGGTCAGAAGCAAGATTTGACCTCTTCCAGCTTAGCTCAACACCAAGTTGAAAATGTTGGAGTTGGAGGGTTCACAAGGAGTGGGAGACTATTTGCGCCTGAAACTTTAAGAAACAGTGTGGTACCACTAAGGGACAATGCAGAGGCTCAAGCCAAAGCCAGGGGAAAGCAGCCTATGACGAGTGATGCTTCGGCGCCAACTCTAGATCCTGATATCACCTTTGACAAAGAAGCAGAGGAATTTCTGAGGATCATTAAAAAAAGAGCGATTACAAAATAGTTGATCACTTGCAGTAGACTCCCTCCAAGATTTCAATCGTGTCCTTGTTGATGTTTTCAGACTCACACAGGAAAGCCCTGCTGAAGATCTTAAAAAATGCCTATGTACCGCAGGACATATCAGTAAACCAGCTTGAGACGGTGGTGTTAAGTGTGAACGCCAGCCATGGTTTGGGGTTTACGGATATGGATTTGACCACTGAGAGACGAAGCCACAATTGGGCTCTACATATCTCTATGGAATGTAAAGGAGTGGTGATCTCTCACGTACTTGTGGATACATGATCGTCTCTGAACGTACTTCCGAAGAAAGCACTGGTCAAGTTGGACTATGATAGGGTGGTGCTTAGACCGAGCGACTTGGTAGTTTGTGCATTTGATGGCTTAAAAAGGTCTGTCTTTGGAGAGGTGGAGTTACCTATCAAGGTAGGACCACATATTTTCAATTCTACCTTTTATGTTATGGATATCATACCAGCTTAAAATTGTTTGCTTGGGAAGACCCTGGATACATGAAGCAGGGGTTGTGTCTTCAACCCTCCACCAGAAGCTCAAATTTGTATGGGAAGGACAGATCGTTACCGTGTGTGGCGAAGAAGACATCTTCTTCAGTCACTTGTCTTCATTCAAATATGTAGATATGGACGGGGATATTTTTGAAACTCCTTGTCAAGCCTTCGAACCAGTCAGAACCGAGGGTACATCGTCATCAGCTACCTTGTCAGAGGATAAGAATAAGGGTGTGTCAATCTCATCCTACAAACAGGCCTTGAAGGTTGTGGAGTCAAGTACGAATAAGGGATGTGGCAAAATGATCGAAGTCCCGTAGAAAGAAGACATGTTTGGGGTTGGATATAACCCCGGCCAGTCAATGCCAAGTAAGAATGCAAGAAGTCGGAAAGGCCCGATTACCTTTACGAGTGCAGGATGGGTTGACCATGGCAGCATCTATGCAGTGTAAGATGAAACAGTTGATAGTGACTGTGAAATGGATGAGTGGATAAAGCCTTGTGTCTCGGGTGTGCAACTCAGCAACTGGTCATCCGAAGCAATCGTTTTTGTCACTCAACCAGAAGAGTAATAGTTTTATGTTTTTATTCTTTTGTATGAAAGCTTTATGTCTTGCCCGGGGCATAGTAGCTCATTGTAAAGGTTCATTTGTTTCATAATGCAATAACAATCATTAATAAAGTGGACGTGTTTGGCCTTCATTCATGTTGTTCCTTGTCTTTCATTTTATTTTTGTTTTAAAATAAATGGCAATGTTTTTCCATTACTCCCATTTTTCTACATCTAGCATGAATCATCATTCATGCAGATGTATTCCATCGGGTCTCATCAGTGAAGATCTTGCTATGAACCAATATGACTTCGACAATCCAATTTACCTAGCCGACAAGGAAGGTGAAGAAGATTGTGAATTACTTGAAGAATTAGCCATAATTCTCAACCAAGAGGAGAGGGTGATTCAGCCACACGAAGAGGCCATTGATGTGATCAACCTGGGTACAGAAAGGGACAAAAAAGAAGTCAAGATCAGGGATATATTAGAAGAACCTATCAAGAGCCGTTTGATTTCCTTGCTCTGAGAATATGTTGACATATTTTCCTAGTCCTACCAGGACATGCCAGGGTTGGACACCGATATCGTAGTGCACAAGCTGCCGCTCAGAGAAGACTGCCCGTCGATGAAGCAAAAACTGAGAAGAACTCAACCCGACATGGCTATCAAAATCAAAGAAGAGGTGCAAAAGCAGTTTGATGTCGGATTCTTGGCTGTGACAAGTTATCCTCCATGGATTGCAAACATCGTGCCAGTTCCTAAAAAGGATGGTAAGGTTAGAATATGCATGGATTATCGGGACTTGAATCGGGCGAGCCCTAAAGATGACTTTCTGTTGCTACATATCGACGTGCTAGTTGACAACACTGCCCAATTCTCTGTGTTTTCCTTCATGGATGGCTTTTCAGGCTACAATCAGATCAAGATGTCGCCAAATGAAATGGAGAAGACAACTTTCATCACCCTATGGGGAACCTTCTGTTACAAAGTAATGTCGTTCGGTTTGAAAAATGCTGGAGCAACATACCAACGGGAAATGGTGACTCTATTCCATGACATGATTCATCACAAGATCGAGGTATACGTCGATGACATGATTGCAAAGTCATAGACGGAAGAAGAACATCTAGTCAACCTAGCCAAGATGTTTGACAGGCTTTGGAAGTTCAGATTGAGACTGAACCCATACGAAAGTGAAAGCAATTCAGGAGATGCCTGAGCCGAGAACCAAATAGGAAGTATGTGGTTTCTTAGGGAGGATGAACTACATTGCAAGGTTCATCTCTCACCTAACAGCTACTTGCGAACCTATTTTCAAACTTCTGAGGAAGAATTAGGCCATCACTTGGAATGAGGACTGCCAATTAACTTTTGACCGAATTAAGGAGTATCTACAAGAACCTTCGATTCTCATACCTCCAGTTCCAAGGAACCTTTGATCATGTACCTCACAGTGCTCGAGGGATCAATGGGATGTGCACTGGGTTAGCAGGACGAGTCTGGTTGAAAAGAGCACGTAATCTATTACCTTAGCAAAACGTTTACCGACTGTGAGACGCGATACTCACTGCTCAAGAAGACTTGATACGCTTTAGCATGGGCTACTCGCCGACTAAGAAATTACATGTTGACTCATACCACTCTTTTGATTTCCAAGATGGATCCCGTTAAATACATATTCAAAAAGCTAACTCTAACTGGAAGAGTAGCCTGATGGTAAATGATTCTGACAGAATACGATATCCAATATATTTCATAAAAAACCATCAAGGGAAGTGTATTGTCGGATTATTTGGCCCAGAAGCCGATTGAGGATTACCAGCCAATGAGGTTCGAGTTCCCGGATGAGGACATCATGTTCCTCAAGTCGAAAGACTATGAAGAACCACTCCTAGAGGAGGGGTCAGACCACGAATCCAAATGGAGTCTGATGTTTGACGGAGCTGTTAACATGAACAAAAGTGGAGTTGGTGTTGTTATCATCTCGCCAGAAGGGATCCATATGCCCTTCACTGCCCGGTTAACATTTGAATGCACTAATAATGAAGCAGAGTACGAAGCCTGCATAATGAGGATCGAGGAAGCAATTGGTTTGAGAATCAAGAACCTCGAGATCTTCGGTGATTCGACTCTAGTCATCAACCAGGTTAACGAGAAATGGCTGGTTCATCAACCTCATCTGATTCCTTACAGGGACTATACCAGAAGGTTGCTAACTTTCTTCATAAAGGTCAATCATCACTATATACCTCGGGACGAGAATCAGTTTGCTGATGCCTTGGTAACCTTATCTTCCATGATCAAGGTTCACCAAGAGAACTATGTGCCCATAATAAATGTATCTCGTCTCGAGAGACCGACATACATGTTTGCAGTTGATGGGGTTGATGATGACAAACCTTGGTACTACGATATCAAGTGCTTCTTAAAATCTCAAGAATATATGGCAGGGGCATCCAGTAAAGACAAGAAGACCCTTAGGAGGTAGGTATGTGGGTTCTTCTTAAACCAAGATGATGTGCTCTATAAACGAAACTTCGACATGGTCTTTCTCATATGCGTGGATAGACACGAAGCAGACATGTTGATGCAAGAAGTTCACGAAGGCTCATTTGGTACCTATACTGGAGGGCATGCTATGGCGAAGAAACTACTAAGGTCGGGGTATTATTAGATTACCATGTAATATGATTGCTGTAAATACTCCCGCAAATGCCACAAGTGCCAAATTTACGGTGATAAGGTGCATGTGCCTCCAAATACGTTGAGTGTCATGTCGTCACCTTGGCCCTTTTCCGTGTGGGGCATTGATATGATTGACAAGATTGAGCTAACTACTTCTAACGACCACCGCTTCATCCTGGTTGCCATAGACTATTTCACGAAGTGGGTTGAAGCGGTTTCCTATGGCAATGTCACGAAACAAGTAGTAGCCCGATTCATCAAGAGGGATATCATCTGTCGATATGGAATTCCCGAAAGAATCATTAATGATAATGGTTCTAATCTCAATTAAAAGATGATGGCAGAATTATGTCAGAATTTTAAGATAGATTATCACAACTCTTCGCCGTACCGCCCGATAATGAATGGCGCTGTCGAGGCGGCCAACAAGAATATTAAAAAGATTGTACAAAAGATGGTTGTGACGTACAAGGATTAGAATGAGATGCTACCATTTGCATTGCATGGGTATCATACATCTGTGCGTACTTCAACAGGGGAAACCCCATTCTCGCACGTATATGGTATGGAGGCAATCCTACCAGTTGAAGTCGAGATTCCTTCTTTGAGGTTAATGATGGATGTCAAGCTTGACGAAGCTGAGTGGCTCCGATCCAGGTACAATCAGTTGAGCCCATTGAAGAAAAACGCCTAGCAGTTGTGTGCCATAGATAGTTGTATCAACGATGAATGAAACAAACATTTGACTAGAAACTACGCCCTCAACGGTACATACTCGACGACTTAGTGATGAAAAGGATCCTTCCTCCTCTAACATACTATAGGGGAAAGTGGACACCCAACTATGAAGGTCCATTCATGGTTAAAAAGGTCTTCTCGAGCGGAGCCTTGATGTTAACAACCATGGACAGTGAAGACTTCCAATCCCCTGTCAACGCAGACGCAATTAGAAAATACTTCCTATAAAGAGACCCGCTGGACAAAAACAGAATAAGAGTCCAGGAAAAAAAAGGCATCCCGTCGAGCCAAAAACAAAATAAAATGTTCGGGCAAACATTAGGAAAATATTTGAAAAAATGTACACCCGCTGAGTTGAAAAGCCACATCGGATAGCCCAGGAAAAAAAGGGTATCCCGGAGCTTGATGAGATGTGACTTTCACATTGCCATTAGGATAGTTTATTTTCCTTTTGTGCAATTTCCTCTTTCTAGGGATTGCTTCCCTGTGTAATGCCTATTCATGGACATTTTTCAATCAATAAAAGTGCAATTTCATTCAATTTTCTCCCATATGTTTTTGTTTTTCATCTACCGTTGATTGATTGCAAAAACATACAACGAATTTTGATAGATATTTCATTGTGAATACATGAATTATTTATAATACATACATGAGAATAAAACATTTAACATATATCTGATGTGTTGAGTCACCAGGATGGTGATTCAGACCGTGAACCCGGGTGTAATACCTCAAAATTTGCCCTCTCATTTCCCCAACATTTTGCATACATAGATTCATAAAATAACCAAAAACATTGCATCATGGGTAGCATAGCTGAGGCATGGGTATGTGATCGATGATTGGAGCAACTGAAGGCATTACAAAGGCAATCAAAGGGCCACAAATCTTCTCAAGCTTGTGCAAAGGGTTCACAACATCCCACAAGTCTTCACTTGAAGCCACGAGCCATGGAAAGATTTGATTTGGTCAAAGGAGGCAAGCAGTGCAATATTTCCTAACGAAAAGGGTCGAATTAGGGTTTCACTTCTACTGGGCTTCTGCATGAAGTTATGATTCAAAGAGGATTCCTTTGTATTATATATGATGTCAAGTGCCTAGTGTAACACCCCAAATTTGACCTCTTATTTTTAAACATCATATCATATCATATTCATCATGAACATGTCATATTCTTAGCATCCTAGCATGGAAAGATGAGGCATAACATTTCTCATGACCTAGCATTAGGCATATGATCATCTGTGGAGGTTCTTGAAGCATCACAAGCCATGACAAGGGGCCCAATGGTTTTGTACAAGTCCTATGAGGGGTCTACATTGCATTTACAAGTTCAAGTTCATTTGCAAAAGCTCAAAAGGTTGGAGGATCATCAGGGAATCCAGGCTAGGGCAAAGCTCCTACACAATGGTCCCAAATTAGGGTTTGAGTTTCAAGCATGAAAACCTCAAGACTTTGGCCATTTCATTTGGGCAAAGTCTTTCACATTTTAAGAGGATCCTAAGGATGGAAATCCGGAGAGCGACAGCTGGCGACTTTGCTGGGGAAATCCTAACCAGAGTATCTCTAGTTCCCCTATGAGTCTCTCCTAGCGCTTGTTTGTTCCTGTTTCTTTGGGTGATGATTGTTTGCTGTTGTGTATTGTATTTTACTGTTGTTTATTTACAGTTCATTTACAGCTTTATTTACAGTTTTCAGTATTTATTTTCTGCATCATATTATATACTGGACTGTCTGGACTGGATTTTCTGTTTGGTGGGTATGGGTGATTCTGTTTCTGAGAGATGAGCTCATTACCACGGCTCGAGTGCACCTTAGGACTTAGAGTGGTTCCACTTTGGCCTCATGAGATATTGTCATGGGGGTAGTGTAACACCCCAAATTTGCCCTCTTCTTGTTTAGCATCGTTATCATATCATAATCATCATGAGCATACCATATCCTTATCATTTAGCATAGAAAAATGAGGCATAACACTCGCATGTTCCAGCATAAGGCATATGATCGGTCATCTGGGAAAATCCGAACCTGCAAGTCAAAATCAAGAGCATGGTGATCTAGCAAGAATCTCACAGGATCATTTTGCACAAGCCTGGTATCATGTTCAGAGCCCTGGAAAGAGAAGATGGATCAAAATTTGCTTGAAACGGTTGGTGCAGGTTTATTTTTGAGGTTTCCCACCAAAGGGAGGGAAATTCAAATTTTCCATGCGTTAACCGGTTAACGCATATGGTTAACCGGTTAACGGCTGCGAAATTTGAATTCCCAGCAGCAATTTCAACATGTGTGTTTTGGCTCCATTTTCCAATTTTCTGATTTTTATTCATTTGAATTTGAATTTGAGAGAAGGATCTAGAGCATTTATCCAAGCCTCATTCCAACCCTAAATCCAAATCACTTTCTAAGCTAATGCCAAGCCATATTTTTGGATCCCAAACCAAAATTTTGGGCCCCAAACCTAAATCATATTTATTCCATTTCCCTCCAAACCAAATGGGCTCCCTCTCATTTTTTCACTCTCATTTTCTGAATTTTCATTCCTCTCACTCACAATTCTCTCACTTTTCTCTCCCAATTTTCCAAATCACTCAAAGTTCCTCTTTGAAGATCACACAACCTTGCCTTGAGGTGTGTAGATCTTGGAACTAAACCTCCATTCATAGCTTCTTTGCATCTTTTTGCTGGTTTTATTGGAGATTCAGATCTGGTTTGAGATCTAGAAGTGCTTTTGGATCCAAAATTCTGCATCAAGGGCTTGTTCTTGCATTTATTTTGCATGGAGTGTGGAGCTTAGCATCGGATCTTTAAAGTTTTGCGCGAGATCTACCGTTTTCAGCTCAATCAACAATTACCAAAGCATACCTCAGCTTTGTAGGTTGGTTAATTTCAGATCTAGCTCTGTTTTTAGCTTATTTGCATGCTTGTGCTTTAGATCCACCATGTGCTTGTGTATTTGCTTGTGTTGTTTGATTTGATTGGTTGATTCGTATCCGGATCCGAATGTTATTGTTCATGAGCTTAATGATATGGATTAATGTGAATTGATCTAATTTTTCCATGTGTAATTGATTGCTGGTCTGGTGCAAGCTTATTTGAATAAGCTGTTTTGAGATGCTGTTTTCTGCAGGTTTTGTTGCTGTTTTATCAGTGTTAACCGGTTAACGTATATGGTTAACCGGTTAACGCCCCTGTTTTGTG
Organism: Lathyrus aphaca; assembly: GCA_963966055.1. Taxonomy (NCBI): domain Eukaryota; kingdom Viridiplantae; phylum Streptophyta; class Magnoliopsida; order Fabales; family Fabaceae; genus Lathyrus; species Lathyrus aphaca. Next base: position 377,173,192 of record OZ014524.1, on the reverse strand, counting down.
CGTATTTTGTGCAGGTTTGAGCTGGTTAACCGGTTAACGCATTTGGTTAACCGGTTAACACTGAAGCAGAATGACTTTTTAGTGTTGTTTTGAGCTTGTTTGATCCCTTTGCTTGTTCTAATTGCCATGGATCATTGCATGATCATTAAACATGAGATTTTAGGGTGATTTGCTTGCTGGTTGATGTATGCTTTCATGTTTTCGACGCGTAAGTCGTGTACTTGCAATGTTTGGCATGATGTTTGATTCTTGTTCACAAGAACCTTTGAGCATGACTAATTCCATGATTGTGTTGGTCACTTTGCTGGATTTTTTTGTGCATACTAACCTTGCAGGGGCTATGGTAAGTGAGAGATGTGGGAATTGAGTTCCACATCTCCAATTCTCATCTTCCTCTTATGTTTATGTTACTAACCCTTTGTTGTTGGGCTTAGGCCTTTCTCATCCCTTCTTCTATCTTCTTCTTTTTTCCTTCATTAGGATAGAAACCTCACTAACCTTTAGGACTTCCATGCATGTGAATACTTAGGATTATTTTAGTCCCCCTTTAGAATTTTTCCTTTAAGATCCTTTGGTGCTCTCTCTTCTCATCTTCAAACTTAATTCTAATTCATTTAATAAAGGTTGAGTACTTTCATGTGACATGAGACTTTGCTATGAGATGCTCACATGCGTTCCATTTCGGGGCGAGGTGTGAGTCATCACTCGTGGTGGATAGGTCTTAACATGAGTACCTCACAAAGAAAAGCTAAAAAACACTTCTTAATCAAAACCACAAAAACACTTAATAATGATAATAGGTTAGTGTGCTTGAGCCTTCACTTGTGGGACTAGCTTTGGGGATTTCCTCCATAGATAGGTGTGCCTCTTGCGCATTCCATTTCGGGATGATGTGAGATGTACACATCCCATTGAGTAAGACTTGGGTACACTTACCTATGCAAACTTTCACTCATAAAAGCTTCTAAAAAACACCAAACAAACAATAAACGTCTTTCCTTCGGGAATTCTTTTCTCATCTCCTTCGCTCCGTACGCGAACTTGCTCCTACTTGTCATTTTGCAAGACGGTTACGCACTCGTCGTCCGAGCCTGCAACACCTGAGCAATGGCATAGGCAGTTCAAGCCTTAATCCACAAGCAATTTCTTTTCTACCCCTAGTTAGGGGAACTACGGCGTCTCTGATCCTCATTATCCTGATAAGGTACGTAGGCAGCGGGGTAGGGCCCGTTCGAGCACAATCTTTATTTTCCCTACATTTTTCTTTTTCTTTTCTTATTCTTTTCCTTTCTCATTTTTCTTTTCCAGTTCATTTTCTTTTCTTTTGCTGCAGTTTTCATACCCTCACCCTTTGAAACAGTATTCTTTGCAAGCGTGGATCCCGTCGGGTACGGCGGACGATCTGGGTGCTAATACCTTCCCAGGTCGTAACCGACTCCCGAACTCAGTCTCTTTGGTTCGCAGGACCTGTGTCCTTCCTCTTTTTTTTCTTCTGGTTTGTGCAGCATTACCATTCCCTCTATTCGGGATAAAAATGCATGGCTGGCGACTCTACCTTTTTCCGCGCCACTTTCGCGTTTGTACCAGGATGGAAATCCCGGGAGCGACAGCTGGCGACTCTGCTGGGGAATGCGCACCAGAGATCTCTGGTTCCCCTGTGAGTCTCTCCTAGCGCTTGTGTGTTGTTGTTTCATTGGGTGATGCTTGTTTGATGTGGCTTGTTGTACTGTATTGTTGTTTATTCACAGCTTTATTTACAGCTTTATTTACAGTCTTCAGTATTTATTTTCCGCATCATTTATATCATACTGGACTGTCTGGACTGGTTTTCTGTTTGGTGGGATGGGTGATACTGTTTCTGAGAGATAAGCCAAGTACCCGGCTTGAGTGCACCCTAGGATTAGAGTGGACATATTGTACTCGCATGTGGCATGATGAGTGGCGATGTGTTTCACGCCCAGATTGCGACTGTCTTGGAAATATCTTGTGTGGGGATTTCCTCCACTTCGGGATAGGACCTTGATGGTTATGTGCATCTGGGGACCGATCATTGAGAACCTTTGTGGAAACAACCCTCTCCAGTGGTGACAGTGGCAGACCACATTTTGTGGCAAACCCATTCGCACCCGAGGGTCCACTGGGAACTCGCATAGGATGGCCTGGTTCTCTTATAGGAACTCAGTCAAAGCATCTGGTCGTATGGCATTAGTACTGTATCCTACGGGCTGAATGTACTATTGTTTCTCGATTTCAGCGCTTGAAGCTGGGAACCTGTAAGGGATGCTTGTTTTTCCCGGACTCAGCTGAGGCCTCCCTGCGTAGTATATAATGCCTAACCGATTCCCTGACTTGGTCATGAGCCACTTCTCGGAAATGGTGAAAGTATTATTGCTATTCGGCTTTGAGAGTCCGTGATGTTTGACCCGGAGCACACCCGTGAGATTTGGGATGGGTTTACAGGTTTGCAGGAACACTTGACCTCATCATACCCTTGTTATCAGTGCAGTTCATGTTATGATGCAGTTACTTTGGTTCCGGAGTTCTGGTTTTCTGGTTCTGGTATTCGTGATACTATGGTCCTGAGATTTTCTTCAGAGGGTTGTGGTTATCAGAGAGGGTGACTCAGTGAACTTTTGGTTTGTCAGAGGGATCTTGTCAGTGGCCAGATTCCAGACAGTCTCAGATGACCATATGTCTTTGCATTTGCATCTGCATTGCATCATTGCATCATTAATCATTGTTTTGTTTTCATTCACAGGTTCATATTTCTGCTTCCGGTTCCGGTATTCTCTTCAAAGATGGAAGATCCTCGCAAGCAGAATATTCACTTCAAGTTCTTTGATGTCAAGATTGGTTTGCTGAAGAAGATGGTAAAGCTGATTACGCCCAACCAGGTAGAGAGATTCAGAAAAGCTTATGGGAGTATTCTTGATGTGGTGATAGAGCTAAATCCTTCAGAGAGGAGTGCCATTCATACATTGCTTCAGTATTATGATCCTCAGCTCCGTTGCTTCACCTTTCCTGATTTCCAGTTGGGCCCTATGCTGGAGGAGTATGCTTTGATCCTGGGTGTGCCAGTTCAAGATCAGGTTCCTTTCAACTCTGAGATGAGTAGACCAGCACCGGAGGCTATTGCTAAGGCTCTTTATTTGAGTCCTTCTACTGTGAAGTCTTTGACCATTATCAAAGGAGGTGTGTCTGGGTTTTCTTTGGAGGTTCTGGTAAAGAAGGCGGAAGAATTGGCTGTTGAAGAAGAATGGGATGCGGTCTGTGCTATCTTGGCTCTTTCTATCTATGGCACCATTTTGTTTGCTGATATGGAGAAGTTCATAGATATAAACGCCATACATCTCTTTTTGCTGAAGAATCCTGTGCCTACCTTACTCGGGGATTTGTATTACTCGGTTCATTACAAGACTGAAAAGAAGAGGGGAGGTTTGGTTCGTTGCTGTGCTCCATTATTTCACATGTGGTTCATGAGGCATTTGCCTAGTACGGGAGTGTTTAGTGACCATAGTCTGATATGGGCTCAGAAGCTGGAAAAGTTGCTTGCCAAGGATGTTAGGTGGTTCACTCAGAGGCTGCAAGGTGCACGTTTCATTACCAGCTGCGGAAGTTATCATAGTGTGCCTTTGTTGGGAATAACTGGAGGGATTAATTACAATCCAATCTTGTTAAGAAGACAATTAGGATACGCTTTGAGAGATGTGCCTGAAGATTTGAAGCTGACCCCCATTTTCTACTTTTCCGTGAAAGATAATATGCCCTTAGTGAGGAAGGTTGCGGGGGCTTGGAAAAGCATCAAAGGAGAAGGAATAGCTAGTTTCGGGAAGTGCAACAATCAGACGTTCCCAGGGTACGAAGCTTGGTTGAAAGACAGAGCCAGAAGAGTTTTGTTACCATTTTCAGCACCAGTTGCTGAGTCCATTGATACTGTGCCTTTAGAGGAATTCGAGAAGTTAGAAGCCCAGTTACATGCAGTTAGAGTTGAAAATACCGAGATGGTAAGCTTGTATTACCAAGCTAACAGGGCCAAGAAGGAAGCTGAGGAGAAGTTGCTGAAGATACAGACGACTTTGGAGGCTAAGGAGAAAGACTTTGCAGGAAAAGAAGCGCATTTCCGCAGGTTGGGGATGATGGAAGCCCAAAGAGAAGTTGAGCGCAAGAAGAAGTCAAAGACCCTTAGAGATGCTCGTCAGTCTATTGTCTGGTTGAAGGGACAAAGAGAGCAAGAGTTGAAGCAATATAAGGAAAAAGAGGAGTTCTTTGAGACTCAGATGGCTTACAAGAAAGAAGAGGTGGAGCAGGCCCACAAGATTCGCAGAGAGAAGACCCAACAACTTGCAGACAGTCAACAAGCCCTCGAAGAAGCACTCAAAGAGATTGAAGACCTCAAGTTGATGGCAGGAGTCAAGAAGGTCAGGTCTGATGATGGAGTTTCAGGATCCTCAGGCGACGGTTATGCTTCTTAGTTTGTTTTCTTTGTATTTGGATTACCTACGGGCATGTTGTAGGAGTCCTAGTTGTTTGTTTATACTCTGTAAGAACTCGTACTCTATGAGGTATTCTGTTTTTATTGTGCCTAATGGGCTGATCTATGTTAAGATGTTTCTCACTATTTCTTGGTTTGCTTGCTATTATGGTTTGAATGTGGTTTCCCGCAAAGGTTTATGAAAGTCGAGGATCAGTACCCATCTGGTTTTCTTTGCTAAATACCGGAGCCGGGGCATAAGTGACTTGTGTTTGGAAACATAAACAACTGCATTGCATCCATATAACCTGTTTGTTGTTTTGCAGGTAGTGTCTCGGTTACTAACGTATTTTGTGTTTCAGGCACTATAGCTCCTCGAAAAGCTCGGGGGCAGCCAACAGTACACAGGTACCCAACCAAGGTTAACAGAGAGAGAGCCATGGATCAAATGCAGGCAGATTTGGCAGACCTAAGACAGAGAATGGATAATTTCATGACGTTAATGACCGGCATGGGGCAGAATCAAGAACGGCTGCGAGAGTTGGTTGAGAATCAGAACAGAAACGCTGCTGCTGCTGCAAATGTTGGTAATCATACCGGTGCGGGCGCACGTCAGGGTGGACCTCATGTTATACAACCAGGGGCGACCGTAGTCAATGACGGGATGCATAACATTCATGTGGACCACCAGGAGGACCAGTTCACTTTACTTGATGAGACCGAGGGTCAAGGGGTCGAAATGAATAAGAGATTCGAAGAGATGGCCGAGCAAATCAAGGCTATTCAGTCCCAGAGTTCTTTGGGATTCGATATAACAGACTTGGGTTTGGTTCCGGGAGTCAGAATCCCGTACAAATTCAAGGTTCCTACTTTTGAGAAGTATAACGGCACTGCTTGCCCAAAAACTCATCTGCAATCATATGTGGGGAGAATTGCCGCGCATACAGACGATGAAAAGCTATGGATGTATTACTTTCAGGACAGCTTGGTGGGAGCTTCCCTTGAGTGGTACATGAAGCTCAGCAGGGTCAATGTTAAGAGCTGGAAGGATCTCGCTGAGGCCTTCGTGAAACAGTACCAGTACAACATGGATATGGCTCCGAATCGCACCCAGTTGCAACATATGGCTCAGACAGCAAAAGAAGGCTTTAAAGAATACGCCCAGAGGTGGCGTCAGCTAGCTGCTAGGGTGCAGCCACCCTTGTTAGAGAATGAGATGGCCGATATGTTTATGGGTACCCTCCAGGGGGTATTTCTTGAGAGATTGGCATCAAGTTCTGCTACAAAGTTCAACGATATTGTCATTGCGGGAGAAAGGGTCGAAACGCTGTTGAAAATGGGGAAGATACAAGACCCAGGTGCTAGTAGCTCAAATGGAGCGAGGAAAGCTTTTAGCGGACCTCCAAGAAGGCGAGAAGGAGAGACCAATGCTGTATTCGGCCGAAGCTAGGGCCGTGGTTACAGAAGACCTTATGAACATGTGGCTGCTGTCACTATTCCTGCAGCTCCCGTACAACAGATGCCACCTCCACCACAACAACAACAACAACCTAGAGCCAACTACCAGCAAAGACCTTATCAGCCGAGGCAGACTCGTCCTGCTAACAGGGTGATTGAAGCTATTCCGATGACATATGCTGCCTTGTTGCCGAGACTACTAGACTTGAACCTTATTCAATTAAGGACTTTGGCACCACCACCTCCTGGAGAGCTTCCAGCTGGTTACGACGTCAACGCGCGATGCGCTTTTCATTCAGGGGCACCCGGGCACTCAACCGAGAAGTGCAGGGCGCTACATCACAAAGTTCAAGATCTCGTGGATTCAAAGGCAATCAACTTTGCGCCACCACCGAATATCAACTCGAACCCTATACCTAATCATGGAGGGGCAAGAGTTAATGCTGTTGAGCGTGATGACAAGTTGAGTTTGGTACTGAGAATTGATGAAGTCAAGACGCCGTTGAAGGTGGTGAAAGAGAGACTGTTGAAAGGTCAAGTATTTCCTGGTTGTTCTCTCGATTGTGAAGACTGTATAAGTGTTGTGAATGGCTGCGAGAAATTGAAGACGGGTTTGCAAGAGTTGATTGATGTTGGGTCCCTACAATTTAGCAAGATTAGTAATGAAAAGGCTGATGATGTGTCAACCATTACTATCTTCTACAATGAGGCTGACATGCCCGTTCGACAAGAGCCTGTTACCGTTTACGCTCCTCAGATTAGTCCTGTGACTATAACTGTACCTGGGCCAATGCCGTATAATGATGATAGAGCCATTCCGTGGCATTATGGTTCCGATGTCTATGTGGCGGGACAGAAGATGGAAAGTAGACCTGTTGCTGACTTGACCATTGAAAATGTGGGAGGTGTTGGAGGTTTTACTCGAAGTGGTCGTTTGTTTGCTCCCCCTGCACTGAGAAAGGATCCTGAGGCCGAAGCTTCGTCCAAAGACAAAGGGAAGCAGATTGCGAATGACGAGTCAACTACTCCTGTGGCTGGGCAGAGGACGTTTGAAAAGGAGGTAGAGGAGTTTATGAAGATCATCAAAAGGAGTGACTACAAGGTGGTTGACCAACTAAATCAAACGCCTTCAAAGATTTCTATTTTGTCACTGTTGATGTGCTCTCCCGCGCACCGAGAAGCCTTGCTGAAAGTACTTCAAATGGCCTATGTTCCTCAAGAAATCACTGTTAATCAACTCGAAGCTGTTGTTGGAAGTGTTAATGCCAGCCATGGTTTAGGCTTCACTGACCGAGACCTTACTTCGGAGGGAAGGAATCACAATAAAGCACTGCATATCACGATGGAATGCAAGGGCGCTGTTTTGTCTCATGTTCTTGTGGACACAGGCTCTTCCTTGAATGTGCTCCCGAAGAAGGCGTTGATGAAGCTTAACATTGATGGGGTTATTCTGACGCCGAGTGATCTAGTGGTTAAAGCTTTCGATGGTTCAAGAAGATCCGTTTTCGGAGAGGTTGAGTTGCCTGTCAAGATAGGCTCTCAAGTCTTCAAGAGTGTCTTCTATGTCATGGATATCCAGCCTGCGTATAGTTGCTTGTTGGGCAGACCGTGGATACACGCAGCTGGAGCTGTCACCTCAACTCTGCACCAGAAGCTTAAATATGTGGTGGATGGCCAGGTCACCACAGTTTGCGGGGAAGAAGATATATTCGTCAGCCATTTGTCGACATTTAAATATGTAGAAATGGACGGGGAAATTCACGAGACTTTGTGCCAAGCTTTTGAGGCAGATGTCAGTATCCTGACTCCGGTGAAGAAAAACAACGAAGGCACGTCAATTCATTCCTACCGGGAAGCAAAAGAGGCCGTCCAATCAGGCAATGCCCAGGGCTGGGGCAAGCTACTGGAGGTGGAAAAGAAGGGTGATAAATTCGGCTTAGGGTATCAGCCTGGGGGGTCTACTCGGAGTGGTAAAGCTATCTCATTCACAAGTGCTGGGTCGATTGACCGCGATCAAATCTGTATGGCAAGCCAAGACGGGGATAGTGACAGAGACTGGGACAACAATTGGATCCGCCCGTGTGCACCCGGCGAGGAGCTAGGAAATTGGTCTGCTGAGGACATTGTTCAAGTCACCTGGCTCTCAAAGTAATTGTTTTGTTTCCTTTTATTAGCATACTGCATTGTCAAATCCAGCATTCTGCCCAAGATGTTTGGATCCATTGTACTGGGCCACCATGTTTTGTATTGCATCGTTATTTTTGCCATGAAATAAAAGGACATTTTCAGACAAATTGTGCTCTCTTTCTTTGTTTTTAAACTTTTTCACAAAAAACAATATAAAAATGGCAATGTGTTTTTTCATTTTTTGCTTTGTGTTAGCGTCTCTTTTCAAAATAAGCAGATTCTGAATAAGCACATCATTTGTGCAGTATTGATCATCCGGATTCCACGGATAACGTTCCTGCTATGACTATGCATGACTTTGATAATCCAGTCTACCAAGCTGATGAAGGGGTTGAGGAAGATTGTGACCTACCTGAAGAGTTGGTCAGATTGTTAAAACAAGAGGAACGAGTTATTCAGCCTCATCAAGAGGAGATTGAGACCATCAACATTGGCAGTGAAGATGCAAAGAAAGAAATCAAGATAGGAGCCAATCTGCAGGCCGACGTCAAACAAGAGCTGATCAGTATGCTGAGAGAGTATGTAGATATCTTTGCTTGGTCATATCAAGATATGCCAGGGTTGGATACCGACATCGTGGTGCATAAGCTACCTCTGAGAGAAGACTGTCCTCCTGTGAAGAAAAAGTTGAGAAGAACTCGCCCGGATATGGCGATGAAGATTAAAGAGGAGGTGCAGAAACAGTGGGATGCCGGGTTCCTTGCCGTGACTAGTTACCCACCTTGGGTAGCTAACATCGTACCAGTGCCTAAAAAGGACGGCAAGGTCCGGATGTGCGTTGACTATCGAGATTTGAACAGAGCAAGCCCAAAGGATGATTTTCCGTTGCCACACATTGACGTGTTGGTCGACAGTACTGCTCAATTCTCAGTATTCTCCTTCATGGATGGATTCTCCTGTTATAATCAGATAAAAATGGCGCCGGAAGACATGGAGAAGACAACGTTCATTACCCCGTGGGGAACGTTCTGCTATAAGGTCATGCCTTTCGGTCTGAAGAACGCAGGGGCAACTTATCAACGGGCAATGGTCACGTTGTTCCATGACATGATCCACAAGGAGATCGAATGTTATGTGGATGATATGATTGCAAAGTCCAAGGACGAAGAGGAGCATTTGGTTAACCTAAAGAAGTTGTTTGACAGATTGATCAAGTACAAGTTGAGGTTGAATCCGAACAAGTGCACTTTCGGAGTGCGTTCTGGAAAGTTGCTGGGTTTCATTGTAAGTCAAAGAGGAATTGAGGTAGATCCTGCTAAAGTGAAAGCTATTCAAGATATGCCTGCACCAAAGACAGAAAAAGAAATGCGCGGGTTCTTAGGTAGATTGAACTACATTTCTCGGTTCATATCTCACCTAACTGCCACGTGCGAACCGATATTCAAACTGCTAAGAAAAGAGCAAACAGTCAGGTGGAATGATGATTGCCAAAGAGCTTTCGACAAAATAAAGGAATATTTGCAGGAACCTCCAATTCTGATGCCTCCAGTGGAAGGGAGACCGTTAATCATGTACTTGACCGTGCTAGAAGGGTCGATGGGGTGTGTGCTTGGCCAACATGACGAGTCTGGTCGAAAAGAGTACGCCATTTATTACCTTAGCAAAAAGTTTACCGACTGTGAATCCCGATACTCACTGCTCGAGAAAACTTGCTGCGCTTTGGTATGGGCTGCTCGCCGACTGAGGCAGTACATGTTGACCCATACTACACTTCTCATTTCCAAGATGGATCCTGTCAAGTACATCTTTGAGAAACCAGCATTGACCGGAAGGGTTGCTAGATGGCAGATGATTTTAACTGAATACGACATCCAGTACACTTCTCAGAAAGCCATCAAAGGAAGTGTATTGTCGGAATACCTTGCTCAGCAACCTCTTGAGGATGACTATCAGCCGATGAGATTTGATTTCCCTGATGAGGACATCATGTGCCTCAAAACAAACGATTATGAGGAACCACTTCCGGAGGAGGGGCCTGACCCTGAATCCAAATGGAAGTTGATGTTTGATGGGGCTGTCAATATCAATGGTCGTGGAGTTGGTGCCGTACTCATTACTCCTGAAGGTGTTCATTTACCCTTCGCTGCCAAAATTACTTTTGGCTGCACCAACAATGAAGCGGAATACGAGGCGTGTATAATGGGAATAGAGGAGGCAATTGATCTTCGGATTAAGAACCTCGACATATTCGGAGATTCAGCCCTCGTCATTAACCAAATTACCGGCAAGTGGTACACACATCAAGAGCATCTAGTTCCGTACAGGGATTATGCTAGAAAACTGTTGACATTCTTCACGACAGTTGAGCTCAAATACATACCACGGGACGAAAATCAATTTGCCGATGCTTTGGCCACTCTCTCTTCGTCAATTAAAGTCCTATGTTGGAACTTTGTGCCCAGAATTGACATCTCCAGGCTTGACTCTCCGGCTTATGCTTTCTCTGTAGACGCCGTGTCTGACGAGAAACCTTGGTATTTTGATATCAAGTTGTTCCTGGAGAAGCAAGAATACCCAACAGGGGCATCTTCCAAAGACAAGAAGACCTTGAGACGACTTGCTGCTAGTTTCTTCTTGAACACAGACGGGGTTTTGTACAAGAGGAACTTCGACATGGTCTTGCTCAGATGCGTGGATAGACACGAAGCAAGCCTGTTGATGCAGGAAGTCCATGAAGGATCTTTTGGTACCCATGCAGGAGGGCATGTTATGGCAAAGAAACTGTTGAGATCAGGGTATTACTGGATGACAATGGATGCAGATTGTTGTTCGTTCGCTCGTAAATGCCACAAGTGCCAAATATATGCAGATAAAGTGCATGTTCCTCCTAACCCGCTCAACATCATGTCATCTCCTTGGCCTTTCTCTATGTGGGGCATTGACATGATCGGGAAGATCGATCCAACTGCTTCGAATGGTCATCGCTTCATCCTGGTCGCGATTGATTACTTTACCAAGTGGGTAGAAGCAGCGTCTTATGCCAATGTCACTCGTCAAGTGGTGGCAAGATTTCTGAAAAGAGATATCATATGCAGATATGGAGTGCCCGAAAGGATCATTACTGATAATGGTTCTAATCTCAACAACAAGATGATGGCAGACTTATGTCGGGACTTCAAAATACAGCATCACAATTCTTCTCCTTACCGACCAAAGATGAATGGTGCGGTAGAGGCAGCTAACAAGAATATCAAGAAGATTGTGCAGAAAATGGTTGTCACCTACAAGGATTGGCATGAGATGTTACCGTTTGCTTTGCATGGGTACCGAACGTCGGTCAGGACGTCAACAGGGGCAACTCCCTTCTCTCTAGTGTATGGCATGGAAGCAGTCCTGCCTGTTGAAGTAGAGATTCCTTCACTGCGTGTGATGATGGACGTCAAACTGGATGAGGCTGAATGGGTGCGTGCTCGTTACAACCAGCTATGTCTAATTGAGGAAAAGAGATTAGCGGCTTTCTGTCATGGTCAGCTTTATCAGAGGAGAATGAAGCGGGCATTCGATCAACGAGTACGTACTCGAGAGTATCGAGTGGGAGAGCTTGTATTGAAGAGGATCGTTCCTCCAGGTTCAGATAACAGGGGCAAGTGGACCCCAAACTACGAAGGACCATTCATAGTGAAGAAAGTATTCTCAGGAGGGGCACTGATGCTCACCACTATGGATGGAGAAGACTTCCCATCCCCTGTTAACTCGGACGCAGTTAAAAAATACTTCGCATAAAGAGACCCGCTGGACACAAAAACAGAATGTAAGTCCAGGCAAGAAAAGGGCATCCCGGCGAGCTAAAAACAGAATAAAAAGCTCGGGCAAAAATTAGGGAAAATAAACAAACAAAAAAATGTACACCCGCTGAGTTGAAAAGCCACATTGGACAGCTCAGGCAAAAAAGGGTATCCCGGTGGATTGAAAACCCGAGAGGGCGATCCACGCAAAATAAGGGAATAAGCGAACAACTGTGATCCAAGTTATCTGAACCACGTCATCGTTTCGTACGGTTTGACAATATCGGAAAGATAGGAAACAGTCCCCTTGTCTTCTCAGAAAGCCAAAGCAGAATGGAGAGTCTTGAAGACATGCAGGTCATAGCAGAAATGGAACTCCTTGGAATGCCGTGTACATTGCCATTAGGATAGTTTCTTTTCTCAATTTTTATAGTGGCTACCTCTTTCCAGGTGGTTGCTTCCTGATGTAAATCTTTGCCTATTTAGAGGCCATTCAATAAAAATAATATTCAGTCAAAAAGCTGTGTGTGTTTATTTTTGTTTGCAAAATGTCCTGAATTTTTGGCAAAAATAGCATTGCATCTAAACATGGTGATAATCTTGAAAAGAAAACTGACATGCAGGGAAACTGTAACCCTCTTTGAGTGTCGGGTGATAATGGATGAACAGATCACGCCATGCAAATCCCCGGGACACACGTGTGTTTTCTGTTGTTGCAGGTTGCAGGATGGCGTCACATCAAGCAATTTACTCTCCCCCAGTAGAGTATCTCCCCAAGCAGAGATTTTTCTTCTCCAGCAGGTAGCTGAAAGCCTGACTTGTCTAAATAGATATTTTCCTCCAACTAAGTCTTGGCAGCAGCCCAAGCAGGTTCTTCTTCCCAAGTGAAGTAGTAGTCCATTCTTCCCCAGCGGAGTGTGCCTAGCAAGTACCTGAGAGCATGTCATCATCAGAGGTGGAATTAACAGTATTTTATCATCAGCAAGAGTCCTTCCCAGTAGGCGTGATTGAGGGCCTGATATCCCCTCAGAGTCTTGAATCATCGGATGCTCTCCCCAGCCAGAGTATTTGCCCAGGAAGCTTCCCCAGCTAAGTCTGAAGATGATTGGTTCCCACAGAGTTCATATTTGATTTTCACCTCCGTCCGTGAAATATTCCCCAGCAGATTTGCCCTATTGTTGGTTTATTTGATGATGCAGCTAGGTATTCATCACCTCAGTCGGAGTGGGTATCCAGACCTCTTGATTTATTCTCCCCTGCAGAGTTGTATCTCTTGTTGCCGATCAGGCATTCGTTTATTGCTCGTCTGCAATCTTCAACACTCGTATGTGTTATCCCTAAGCAAGTTTCCCCAGCGAGGACATATCACTGCTTTATGGCTGCTCAACTGCATCTTTCAACACTCGTCTGTGTTAGCTCTGTGTTGCTGTTTGCTCGTCTGCAATTTTCGGCATTCGTCTGTGTTTTGAAGTGATTACCTTATTATTGCTCGTCTGCAATTTCCTACACTCGTCTGTGTCATGATGCCTCCGTTGTTGCTCGTCCGTAACTCCTCAACACTCGTCTGTGTTCTGAGATGATATTTGTTGTTGCTCGTCTGCAACCTTCCAACACTCGTCTGTGTTTGGTATTGGATCCTTCGCTGCACTCGTCTGTGCCTTGACATGTATTCTCTGTTGTTGCTCGTCTGCAATTTTCGGCACTCGTCTGTGTGTGTTTGAAGCTCGTCTGCTTTTATCTCCCAGAAGTCGTTTGTGTTCTGAAGCTCGTCTGCTTTGCCTGGATACTCGTCTGTATCATCCTCAGCACGCGTCTGTGCTAGCTCGCACCTGAATGTGAAGATTTGTCGTTCATCCTGATATTGCTGTTGCTACTTCAAATGCTCGTCTGTGTTTGAACTTCTGGTATTCGTCTATACCAGTGGCTGATACTCGTCTGTATCATCGCCTGAAGCACTCGTCTGTGTTTCTCAGATCATCGTCCGATACTCGTCTGTATCTTTGACTATTGGCACTCGTCTGTGTTCTCTTGATGATCATCCAATACTCGTCTGTATTGAAGAGGTTTAAAATCCTGACAGTGGGAATTAAATGTCGAAATGGTTACCGGGCCTGGCGTAACAGGTAAATCCGAGGGAGGCTCGTCCGTCTCAAGCACCAATTATTATGGTTGCTGCACCTGGCGTAACAGGTTTGCTCAGAAGACTCGTCTGTCTTATGCCATATATCCGCGGATAATATATGAAGAAGGTTCGTCTACCTTGATTGCATGTCTATCCCACAGACTTATATGCATTCCCGGAGCCTGCGTAAGGGTTATCCGAAGAAGACTCGTCCGTCTTATGCCACTTATTTGCGTAAGGATTAGTGAAGGAGATTCGTCCATCTCAGGTCACTTTGAAGATCCTTAAGGGCTCGTCCGCTCTCTGCACCTGGCGTCACAGGTCATGCGAAGACTCGTCTGTCAGCATGATAGTATTCCAGATATCAGTTTCAACTTGGAAGAAGCTCGTCTGCTTTTTCTCTCCTTCTTATTCCCAGAGCGTCATCTGGTTGGGTTTATTTCCCAGTGTTGCATTCTTCGTCAGAGTGCAAATTTCAGGTCTTCTTGGTATTCAATCACAATTTATCTCGAATGTCTGATAGCCGTTGCTCTCATCCTTTTCAGATTAACAGTTGATTGAATAGGGGCAGCTGTAACACCCCAAATTTGCCCTCTTCTTGTTTAGCATCGTTATCATATCATAATCATCATGAGCATACCATATCCTTATCATTTAGCATAGAAAAATGAGGCATAACACTCGCATGTTCCAGCATAAGGCATATGATCGGTCATCTAGGAAAATCCGAACCTGCAAGTCAAAATCAAGAGCATGGTGATCTAGCAAGAATCTCACAGGATCATTTTGCACAAGCCTGGTATCATGTTCAGAGCCCTGGAAAGAGAAGATGGATCAAAATTTGCTTGAAACGGTTGGTGCAGGTTTATTTTTGAGGTTTCCCACCAAAGGGAGGGAAATTCAAATTTTCCATGCGTTAACCGGTTAACGCATATGGTTAACCGGTTAACGGCTGCGAAATTTGAATTCCCAGCAGCAATTTCAACATGTGTGTTTTGGCTCCATTTTCCAATTTTCTGATTTTTATTCATTTGAATTTGAATTTGAGAGAAGGATCTAGAGCATTTATCCAAGCCTCATTCCAACCCTAAATCCAAATCACTTTCTAAGCTAATGCCAAGCCATATTTTTGGATCCCAAACCAAAATTTTGGGCCCCAAACCTAAATCATATTTATTCCATTTCCCTCCAAACCAAAGGGGCTCCCTCTCATTTTTTCACTCTCATTTTCTGAATTTTCATTCCTCTCACTCACAATTCTCTCACTTTTCTCTCCCAATTTTCCAAATCACTCAAAGTTCCTCTTTGAAGATCACACAACCTTGCCTTGAGGTGTGTAGATCTTGGAACTAAACCTCCATTCATAGCTTCTTTGCATCTTTTTGCTGGTTTTATTGGAGATTCAGATCTGGTTTGAGATCTAGAAGTGCTTTTGGATCCAAAATTCTGCATCAAGGGCTTGTTCTTGCATTTATTTTGCATGGAGTGTGGAGCTTAGCATCGGATCTTTAAAGTTTTGCGCGAGATCTACCGTTTTCAGCTCAATCAACAATTACCAAAGCATACCTCAGCTTTGTAGGTTGGTTAATTTCAGATCTAGCTCTGTTTTTAGCTTATTTGCATGCTTGTGCTTTAGATCCACCATGTGCTTGTGTATTTGCTTGTGTTGTTTGATTTGATTGGTTGATTCGTATCCGGATCCGAATGTTATTGTTCATGAGCTTAATGATATGGATTAATGTGAATTGATCTAATTTTTCCATGTGTAATTGATTGCTGGTCTGGTGCAAGCTTATTTGAATAAGCTGTTTTGAGATGCTGTTTTCTGCAGGTTTTGTTGCTGTTTTATCAGTGTTAACCGGTTAACGTATATGGTTAACCGGTTAACGCCCCTGTTTTGTGCGTATTTTGTGCAGGTTTGAGCTGGTTAACCGGTTAACGCATTTGGTTAACCGGTTAACACTGAAGCAGAATGACTTTTTAGTGTTGTTTTGAGCTTGTTTGATCCCTTTGCTTGTTCTAATTGCCATGGATCATTGCATGATCATTAAACATGAGATTTTAGGGTGATTTGCTTGTTGGTTGATGTATGCTTTCATGTTTTCGACGCGTAAGTCGTGTACTTGCAATGTTTGGCATGATGTTTGATTCTTGTTCACAAGAACCTTTGAGCATGACTAATTCCATGATTGTGTTGGTCACTTTGCTGGATTTTTTTGTGCATACTAACCTTGCAGGGGCTATGGTAAGTGAGAGATGTGGGAATTGAGTTCCACATCTCCAATTCTCATCTTCCTCTTATGTTTATGTTACTAACCCTTTGTTGTTGGGCTTAGGCCTTTCTCATCCCTTCTTCTATCTTCTTCTTTTTTCCTTCATTAGGATAGAAACCTCACTAACCTTTAGGACTTCCATGCATGTGAATACTTAGGATTATTTTAGTCCCCCTTTAGAATTTTTCCTTTAAGATCCTTTGGTGCTCTCTCTTCTCATCTTCAAACTTAATTCTAATTCATTTAATAAAGGTTGAGTACTTTCATGTGACATGAGACTTTGCTATGAGATGCTCACATGCGTTCCATTTCGGGGCGAGGTGTGAGTCATCACTCGTGGTGGATAGGTCTTAACATGAGTACCTCACAAAGAAAAGCTAAAAAACACTTCTTAATCAAAACCACAAAAACACTTAATAATGATAATAGGTTAGTGTGCTTGAGCCTTCACTTGTGGGACTAGCTTTGGGGATTTCCTCCATAGATAGGTGTGCCTCTTGCGCATTCCATTTCGGGATGATGTGAGATGTACACATCCCATTGAGTAAGACTTGGGTACACTTACCTATGCAAACTTTCACTCATAAAAGCTTCTAAAAAACACCAAACAAACAATAAACGTCTTTCCTTCGGGAATTCTTTTCTCATCTCCTTCGCTCCGTACGCGAACTTGCTCCTACTTGTCATTTTGCAAGACGGTTACGCACTCGTCGTCCGAGCCTGCAACACCTGAGCAATGGCATAGGCAGTTCAAGCCTTAATCCACAAGCAATTTCTTTTCTACCCCTAGTTAGGGGAACTACGGCGTCTCTGATCCTCATTATCCTGATGAGGTACGTAGGCAGCGGGGTAGGGCCCGTTCGAGCACAATCTTTATTTTCCCTACATTTTTCTTTTTCTTTTCTTATTCTTTTCCTTTCTCATTTTTCTTTTCCAGTTCATTTTCTTTTCTTTTGCTGCAGTTTTCATACCCTCACCCTTTGAAACAGTATTCTTTGCAAGCGTGGATCCCGTCGGGTACGGCGGACGATCTGGGTGCTAATACCTTCCCAGGTCGTAACCGACTCCCGAACTCAGTCTCTTTGGTTCGCAGGACCTGTGTCCTTCCTCTTTTTTTTCTTCTGGTTTGTGCAGCATTACCATTCCCTCTATTCGGGATAAAAATGCATGGCTGGCGACTCTACCTTTTTCCGCGCCACTTTCGCGTTTGTACCAGGATGGAAATCCCGGGAGCGACAGGTAGTAGTGAGTTCCACGCCCAGATTTGTGACCGTCTTAGAAATGTCTTGATTTGGGGATCTTCCTCTCTCATTTCATAACCTTGATAGTTATGTGCAGCTGGGGACCGATCATTGAGAACCTTGTGGAAACATCCCTCTTTAGTGATGACAGTGGCAGACCACATTTTGTGGAAAACCCATTCGCATTCGACGGCCCACTTGGGACTTACATAGGATGACCTTGTTTCCCGGACTCAGCTGAGGCCTCCCTGCGTAGTACATAATGCCAAACTGATTCCCTGATTTGGTCATGAGCCATTTCTCGGAAATGGTGAAAGTATTATTGCTATTTGGCTTTGAGCATCCGTGATGTCTGACCCGGAGCATACCAGTGAGATTGGGAGAGGTTTACAGGTTTGCAGGAACCCTTGGCCTCTACATACCCTCATTATCAGTGGTCCTTATTATGATTTTTGGTCCTATGGTTCTGGTGTTCTGGATTTCTTGGTACTGTGGTTCTGAGATTTCTATCAGAGGGTTGTAACTCAGAGGATTTTTGGTTTGTAGTTGATCAGAGGATCCTTATGTTCAGTGTCCAGTATCCAGATGGTCCCAGATTGATCATATGCCTGCATTTCATTTGCATTTGCATCATTCTTGCATTAACTGTTTATGTTTCCATTTTTCAGGTTATTGTTCATAGTCAGCTCCCATTTCTGGTAACACTTATCTCCAGATGGCAGAAGTCAGAAAAATTACAAGGAAAAAGAATGTTCACTATACTTTTCTTCAACCTGAAGTCAGAAGTGTTCAGAAATTATCAGGTCTGATGAATGACCAAGTCTTGGGAAATTTCAGGAAAAGATATGGCTAGATATTGAAATATATGGACAAGCCCACTGCAGACCAGAAGGAAAGTTTGCATACCTTGCTTTAGTTTTATGATCCCCTGCTACGTTGCTTTGTGTTTCCAAATTACATCTTGGCTCCTACCTTGGAGGAGATTTCCAGCATTCTGAATGTTCCAGTTAGAGAGACATCGCCTTTCTATGTATCTGAGGTGGTGCTTAAGGAAGAAGACATAGCCAAAGTTTGTCATTTGCCAGCTGCTACAGTCAAGAAGGCTCTGAAGGATAGTGAAGGCAAAGGACTCCATTGGAGTGTGCTCATACCAGAGGCTGAGAGATATGCTACAGAGGGTAAATGGAGTGACTTTGGTGCTTTGCTGGCTTTGATGGTGTATGGGTCTAGCTTGTTCCCAGGAGAGAAAGAATTTGTAAGCTTGGAAGTGATCTCTATTTTTGCCAAAGGCAATCCTGTGCCAACTCTCTTTGGAGATTTCTACTACAACGTTCATTACAGGAATGAGAAAGGTAGGGGTGGACCAGTGGCCTCCTGTGCTTCATTGTTTGCTGAGTGGTTTGCCAGACAGTTGCCAAAATCAGGTGCTTTCAAGGAAATGAGGGATGAGTGGAGATGGTCTAGAAGGCTGATGGGGTTAACTGCTGAAGATATAGCCTGGGGATATGACAAAGATCTGCTAGGAAAAGAGTTGTTGGTCAGTTGTGGAAGATTTGCTGGAGTGCCTTTGCTGGGAAGGAAGGGTGTGATCAGTTATCATCCAACATTATCCAGGAAGCAATTTGGTTATCCTTTGAAAGATCCTCCACAGATGGAAGAGTTTGCTGAGTCTTTGTATTTTCCTGTGGAAGGAAACAAGGAGTTAGTTCTACAAGCAGCTCAAGCTTGGGCTCACAGGATGAGGAAGGGTAAGAAAGACTTTGGCAGAGTAGATCCCAAGACGTATCCTCCTTTTGCTGCATGGTTGCAAAAACATGTAGAAGAGGTTCTCATGCCTTTCTTAGTAGAAGCTCCCCTTTATCCCAAAGAAGTTCCAAGCCAGAGTACTGTCTCCCATGAAGAGTACAAGAAATTGGAAGCTCAGCTGCATGAAGTTCGAGTGGAGAATGCTGAAATGGTCAACCTGTACCATCTTGCCAATAGGGCCAAAAATGAAGCAAAAGGAAAGCTGCAGAAGATCCAAGCCTCTTTGGAAGGTAAAGAGAAAGACTTTGCTGGAAGGGAAGCTCACTTTCAAAGGATGGGTCTGATGGAAGCATAAAAGAGAAGCTGAATGCAAAAAGACTTTGAAGACTCTCAAGGAAGCTCGCCAGTGCATTGTTTGGTTGCAAGGCCAAAGGGAGGAAGAGCAGAAGAAGTTCAAAGAGAAAGAAAAGTTCTTCGAGGTGCAAATGGCCTTCAAGAAGGAAGAGGTGGAGCAAGTCCATAACATTCGGAGGGAAAAGACTCAGCAGTTAGCACAAAGCCAGTTAGCCTTGGAGGAGGCACAAAAGGAGATTAAAGAGCTCAAGCTGAGAGCAGGTGTAAAGAAGAACAGAGCAGAGGTGGTTGCAGAAGAGCCTGGGTCTCTAGTTTAGTTTATTTTTCAGACTACCTACAGACTTGTTGTAGGAGTCTTGCTTTTTTTTGTTTTGTCTTTTATTCATGTAATGGCTTGTAACCCTTCGGGGAATATTTCTGTTTGTGCTCTAACTTTTGGCCGGCAGTGGTTTGTCCATGATATATAGTGTTAATGTGAAAATTATCATTTCTAAATATGCAAGGCTCGTTTGTCTGATACTGCTAATATATGAACACTCTTCAAAGAGAAAGTCTGAAAGTTAATACTCAAAGTGGCTGTCTGGAGTAAACACCAGAACTGGGGCATGAAAATGCTTTAAAACTTGGGAACATGAGCAGTTAGATTGCATGCATATGACGTGTTTGTTTGTTTTGTAGGTAGTGCTTCAGTTTCTAACGTTCTTGTTGTTTCAGGCACTATAGCTCCCAGGAAAGTTCGAGAACAGCCAGTCGCACACAGATATCCCACAAAGGTCAACAGAGAAAGAGTCATGGATCAAATGCAAGCTGATTTAGCTGACTTGAGACTGAGGATGGACAATTTTAGGACCCTTATGGCAGGCATGGGTCAGAATCAGGAACGTCTACGTGAGTTGGTTGAAAATAGTCAAGCCAGGAACAACGGTACTGCTGATGGAGGTAATCGTAACGGTGCGGGCGCCCGTCAAGTTGAAATCCCTGTAACACAGCCAGGGGTTACCATTAACAATGATGGACTGAACAATGTACATATGGACGGTCAAGACGAACAGTTTACGTTGCTGGACGAAACTGAAGGCCAGGGGGCTGAAATGAACAGGAAGTTTGAGGAGATGGCAGAACAGATCAAGGCTATTCAATCTCAGAACTCTTTGGGGTTCGACATTACTGACTTGGGCTTGGTTCTAGGGGTTAGAATCCCTTACAAGTTCAAGGTTCCAACTTTCGAGAAGTACAATGGCAGAGCGTGTCCAAAGACTCATCTTCAGTCCTTTGTAGGAAGGATTGCAGCCCACACTGATGATGAAAAGCTATGGATGTACTATTTCCAGGACAGCCTGGTTGGGGCCTCCTTGGAATGGTATATGAAGCTAAGTAGAGTCAACATTAAGAGCTGGAAGGACCTGGCAGAAGCTTTTGTGAAGCAATACCAGTACAATTTGGACATGGCTCCAAATCGCACTCAATTGCAACACATGTCTCAAACTGCTAAGGAGGGGTTTAAAGAATATGCTCAAAGGTGGCGTCAGCTCGCTGCCAGAGTGCAACCACCACTGCTGGAGAATGAGATGGCTGATATGTTCATGGGGACATTGCAAGGTGTGTTTATCGAAATATTGACGTCTTGTTCGGCTACCAAGTTCAATGATATAGTAATTGCTGGAGAGAGGGTCGAGACTTTGTTAAAGATGGGAAAGATTCAGGATACAAGTGTGAGCAGTTCTAGTGGAGTAAGAAAAGCTTTCAGCGGACCCCTGAGAAGAAGGGAAGGTGAAACCAATGCTGTGTTTGGCTGAGGACGGGGCCGAGGATATAGAAGATCATATGAGCAAGTGGCAGCTGTCACAATCCCTTCCAACCCTGTGCAGCAGGTACAGCGTCAACAACAACAGCAACAACAGCAGCCACAACTTAACAACTATCAACAAAGACCTTATCAGCCAAGGCAGACTCGCCCGACTAATAGGGTGCTTGAGGCAATTCCCATGACATACGCTGCATTGCTACCAAGATTGCTGGACCTGAATTTGATACAACTGAGGACTTTGGCACCACCACCACCTGGAGAGCTTCCAGTGGGGTACGATGTCAATGCTAGATGCGCTTTCCATTCAGGGGCACCCGAGCACTCAACTGAGAAGTGCAGGGCGCTACAGCACAAAGTTCAAGATCTGATAGACTCCAAGGCGATTAACTTTGCACCACCGCCGAATGTTACTTCAAAACCTATTCCGAATCATGGAGGGGCTAGAATAAATGCTGTTGAGGGTGGTGAGAAGTTAAGTCTGATTTTGAGCATAGAAGAAGTGAAGACTCCGCTGTTGGTAGTGAAAGAGAGGCTGTTGAAAGGACAAGTGTTTCCGGGATGCAGTTCTGATTGTGAAAAATGTTTGAATTCAGTGAACGGGTGTGAAGACCTGAAGATGGGGTTGCAGAATCTGATTGATGAAGGATCATTGCAGTTTGACAAAGTTGGTAATGAAGCTGATGATGTGTCCACTATAACCATTTTCTATGATCCAGCTGAGATGCCTGCTAGAAGAGAACTTGTGACCATCTATGCTCCTGAAGTCAGTCCTGTGACTATCACTGTGCCTGGGCCTGTTCCTTATATAAATGATAGATCCATTCCATGGCATTACGGTTCAGATGTGTACATGGAAGGACATAAAGTGGAGAGTAAGTCTGTTGCTATTGACCCGACTGTAGTGGACATCGGAGGGGTTGGAGGTTTTACGAGAAGTGATCGTCTATTTGCTCCCCCAGTTCTGAGAGGAGATCTTGAGGTTGAGGCTTCAGCAAAGGCTAAAGGAAAGCAAACTGTGACTGAAGAAACAATAACTCCTGCTGCTGGACAGGGTACCTTTGAGAAGGAAGTGGAGGAATTTATGCGCATAATTAAAAAGAGTGATTATAAGATGGTCGAGCAGTTGAACCAGACGCCATCCAAAATATCCATTATGTCCTTGCTGATGTGTTCTCCTGCACATAGAGAAGCCTTGCTGAAAGTGTTGCAGATGGCCTATGTTCCTCAAGAAATAACTGTTAATCAACTGGAAACTGTAGTGGGCAGTGTGAATGCAAGCCACGGGCTGGGCTTTACAGATAGAGACCTTACGTCAGAGGGCCGTAACCATAACAAAGCACTGCATATTACTATGGAGTGCAAGGGTGTTGTGTTGTCGCATGTCCTTGTTGATACAGGCTCTTCTCTTAATGTACTTCCAAAGAAAGCATTAATGAAGCTCGATGTTGATGGTATTTTCTTAAGACCCAGTGATTTGATAGTCAAAGCTTTTGATGGGTCCAGAAGGTCAGTGTTTGGAGAAGTTGAGTTACCCGTGAAAATAGGTTCTAAAGTATTCAAAAGTATCTTCTACGTCATGGACATTCAGCCCGCGTACAACTGCTTGTTGGGGCGCCCATGGATTCATGCTGCCGGAGCTGTAACATCCACTCTGCATCAAAAGCTCAAATATGTGGTTGATGGCCAAGTAATCACAGTGTGCGGAGAGGAAGACATCTTTGTGAGCCACTTATCAACTTTCAAATATGTGGAGATGGACGGAGAGATCCACGAGACTCTGTGTCAGGCCTTTGAAGCAGTTAATGTCAGCATTTTGACTCCTGTAGAGAGAAACAGTGAGAAAGAAGGTACATCCATCCATTCCTACAAGCAGGCGAAAGAAGTGGTTCAGTCAGGAAGCGCCCAAGGCTGGGGCAAATTGCTGGAATTGGAGAAGAAAGACGACAAGTTTGGTTTGGGTTATCAGCCTAGTGGATCTGATTGGTCTCCAAGTGGTAAAGCCATTACTTTTACAAGCGCTGAGATGCTCGACCGCAACCAAATTTGTACAACTAATGAAGATGGAGACAGTGATGGTGACTGGGACAACTGGATTCATCCGTGTGCGCCCGGAGAGGAGCTGAAGAACTGGTCTGCTGAAGACATCGTCCAAGTTACCTGGCACTCAAAGTAATTTATTTGTTTCCTTTTTCTTATCATGCTGCATTGTCAAATCCAGCATTCTGCCCAAGATGCTAGGATCCATTGTATGGGCCACCATGTTTGTTATGCACTTATTTTACCATGAAATAAAGGACATTTTCAGACAAATTGTGTTCTCTTTCTTTTGTTTTTAAATTTTTCACAAAAAATATAAAAAATGGCAATGTGTTTTTCCTTTTTGTTTCTGTGTTTGCGTCTCTTTGCAAAATAAACAAATTCTGAAATAAGCACATCATCTGTGCGGTGTTGATCATCCGGATTCTAGTGATAACGTTCCTGCTATGACCACGCATGACTTTGACAATCCTGTCTACCAAGCTGATGAAGGGGTTGAGGAAGACTGTGAACTCCCTAAAGAATTGGTCAGATTATTGAAACAAGAGGAACGGGTTATTCAGCCTCATCAAGAAGAAATTGAGATCATCAACATCGGCACTGAAGATGTGAAGAAAGAGATCAAGATTGAGGCCAGTCTGCAGGCCGAAGTAAAGAAAGAGCTGATTGGTATGCTGCGAGAGTATATGGATATCTTTGCCTGGTCGTATCAAGATATGCCAGGGTTGGATACCGACATCGTTGTGCATAAGATACCATTGAGAGAAGACTGTCCTCCTGTGAAACAGAAGTTGAGAAGAACTCGTCCTGACATGGCGATGAAGATTAAAGAGGAGGTTCAGAATCAATGGGATGCTAGATTCCTTGCCGTAACTAGTTACCCACCTTGGGTAGCTAACATTGTACCTGTACCAAAGAAGGACAGCAAGGTCCGGATGTGCGTTGACTACCGGGATTTGAATAGAGCGAGCCCAAAAGATGACTTTCCGTTGCCTCACATTGATGTGTTGGTAGATAACACTGCTCAATTCTCGGTATTTTCCTTCATGGATGGCTTCTCCGGATATAATCAGATTAAGATGGCACCGAAAGACATGGAGAAAACAACGTTCAATACCCCGTGGGGTACATTCTGCTATAAGGTCATGCCCTTTGGTTTGAAGAACGCCGAGGTAACCTGTCAGAGGGCTATGGTCACATTGTTCCACGACATGATACACAAGGAGATTGAGTGTTATATGGACGATATGATTGCAAAGTCCCAAGACGAAGAAGAGAATCTGGTCAATCTCAAGAAGCTGTTTGATAGACTGATAAAGTACAAGCTGAGGTTGAATCCAAACAAGTGAACTTTCGGAGTGCGTTCCGGGAAACTACTGGGTTTCATTTTTAGTCAGAAAGGAATTGAGGTAGATCCTGCAAAAGTAAAAGCAATTCAAGATATGCCTGCACCGAGAACTGAAAAAGAAGTGCGCGGGTTTTTAGGGAGGTTGAACTACATTTCACGGTTCATATCTCATCTAACTGCCACGTGCGAACCAATATTAAAATTGCTAAGAAAAGAGCAAACAGTCAGGTAGAATGAAGACTGCCAAAGAGCTTTCGACAAGATAAAAGAATATTTGCAGGAGCCTCCAATTCTAATGCCTCCAGACCCTGAATCCAAATGGAAGTTAATGTTTGATGGGGCAGTCAATATCAATGGACGTGGAGTTGGTGCAATTCTTATTACTCCCGAAGGTGTTCACTTTCCCTTCGCTGCCAGAATTACTTTTGGCTGCACCAACAATGAAGCGGAATACGAGGCATGCATAATGGGAATAAAGGAGGGAATTAATCTTCGGATTAAGACCCTCGATATATTCGGAGATTCAGCCCTCGTTATTAACCAAATTACCCACAAGTGGTATACGCATCAAGAGCATTTAATTCCTTACAGGGATTATGCCCGAAAACTGTTGACGTTCTTCACAACAGTTAAGCTTCAGTACATACCACGTGATGAAAACCAGTTTGCCGATGCATTGGCCACTCTTTCTTCGTCTATCAAAGTCTTGTGTTGGAATTATGTGCCCAGGATTGACATTTCCAGGCTTGACGCACCAGCTCATGCTTTCTCTGTAGACGCAGTGTCTGAAGAGAAACCTTGGTACTTTGATATCAAGCTATTCCTGGAAAAGAAAGAATATCCAGCTGGGGCATCTTCCAATGACAAGAAGACCTTAAGGCGACTTGCTGCTAGCTTCTTCTTGAATATAGACGGGGTTTTGTACAAGAGAAACTTTGACATGGTCTTGATCAGATGCGTGGATAGACACGAAGCAAGCCTGTTAATGCAGGAAGTCCACGAGGGATCTTTCGATACCCATGCAGGAGGGCATGCTATGGCTAAGAAATT
Organism: Lathyrus aphaca; assembly: GCA_963966055.1. NCBI lineage: Eukaryota > Viridiplantae > Streptophyta > Magnoliopsida > Fabales > Fabaceae > Lathyrus > Lathyrus aphaca. The sequence continues at coordinate 377,147,373 of OZ014524.1, read as the reverse complement.
GCTGAGATCGGGGTATTACTGGATGACAATGGATGCTGACTGTTGTTCATTCGCTCGTAAGTGCCATAAGTGCCAGATTTATGCAGACAAAGTGCATGTTCTTCCTAGCCCGCTCAACATCATGTCATCTCCTTGGCCCTTTTCTATGTGGGGCATTGACATGATCGGAAAAATAGAGCCTACTGCTTCAAATGGTCATCGCTTCATCTTGGTCGCGATTGATTACTTCACTAAGTGGGTGGAAGCAGCATCTTATGCCAATGTCACTCGTCAAGTAGTTGCCAGATTTTTGAAGAGAGACATCATTTGCAGATACGGAGTGCCCGAAAGAATCATTACTGACAATAGTTCTAATCTCAACAACAAGATGATGGCAGAGTTGTGTCGGGACTTCAAGATTCAGCATCACAATTCTTCTCCTTACCGACCAAAGATGAATGGTGCGGTAAAGGCGGCAAACAAGAATATCAAGAAGATTGTGAAAATGATGGTTGTCACTTACAAAGATTGGCATGAGATGTTACCATTTGCGCTGCATGGGTACCGACGTCAGTCAGGACGTCAACTGGGGCAACTCCCTTCTCACTGGTATATGGTATGGAGGCAGTCTTGCCTGTTGAAGTAGAGATTCCTTCATTGCGTGTGATGATGGATGTGAAGCTTGATGAGGCTGAATGGGTGCGTGCTCGTTACAATCAGCTATGCTTAATTGAGGAAAAGAGATTAGCGGCTATCTGTCATGGTCAGCTTTATCAGAGGAGAATGAAGCGAGCATTCGACCAACGAGTACGTACTCGGGAGTATCAAGTGGGAGAGCTTGTGCTTAAGAGGCTTGTTCCTCCAGGTTCAGATCACATGGGCAAGTGGACCCCAAACTACGAAGGACCATTCATAGTAAAGAAAGTTTTCTCAGGAGGAACACTGATGCTCACCACTATGGATGGAGAAGATTTCCAGTCCCCTGTTAACTCGGACGCAGTTAAAAAAAATACTTCGCATAAAGAAACCCGCTGGACACAAAAACAGAATTAAAGTCCAAGCAAAAAAAGGGCATCCCGGCGAGCTAAAAACAGAATAAAAAGCTCGGGCAAAAGTTAGGGAAAAAAAATAAAAAAAATGTGTACACCCGCTTAGTTGAAAAGCCACATCGGACAGCTCAGGAAAAAAAGGGCATCCCGGTGGATTGAAAACCCGAAAGGGCGATCCACGCAAAACAAGGGAATAAGCAAACAACTGCGATCCGAGTAATATGAACCAAATCATCGTTTCGTACAACCTGACAATATCAGAAGGATAGGAATCAGTCCCCTCATCCTCTTAGAAAGCAAAGGAAAGAATGGAGAGTTTTGAAGACATGTTGGTCATAGCAGAAAGGGAACTCATTGGGATGCCGTGTCCATTGCCATTAGGATAGTTTATTTTCTCAATTTTATGGTGGCTACCTCTTTCCAGGTGGTTGCTTCCTGATGTAAATCTTGGCCTATTCAGAGGCCTTTCAATAAAAAGAATATTCAGTCAAAAAGTTGTGTTGTGTTTATTTTTGTTTGCAAAATGTCCTGAATTTTTGGCAAAAATAGCATTGCACTTAAACATGGTGATAATTTGGAAGAAAATGACATGCAGGGAAACATTTGAAACCCTCTTTGAGTGTAGGGTGACGATGGATGAACAGATCATACCATGCAAGTCCCCGGGGGACATATATGTTTTCTATTGTTGCAGGTTGCGGGATGGCGTCACATTCTCCCAAGCAAAACTTTCCCCAGCTAAGCCTTGACAAGTAGCCCAAGCAGTTTATCTTCCCTAGTGGAGTATACCCAGCAGCAGTGGGAGGCCCATTCCCCACAGAGTTTATTTGTCAAAACTCTTGTCACCAACAGTGGATATTTGAGGAATTCCCAGCCATCAGGGAAACATTCTCCAGCACTCGTCTGTGTTCATACTTTATTTTCCACTTGTCTGCATTTCTCAACACTCATCTATGTTATCACTTTGGTATTGCTCGTTTTCTTTCCCCAGCAGTGGCCCATTCATACTTTGTTGTTGCTCGTCTGCACCTCCCAATACTCGTCTGTGTTTGATATGTAATCTTTGTTGTTAGCTCGTCTGCAATTTCCAACACTCGTCTGTGTTTTGATTTAATTATCTGTTTATTGCTCTCTGCACTTCCCAACACATGTCTGTGTTTAGTATCTAATATTTGTGGTTGCTCGTCTGCATTCTCCAGCACTCGTCTGTGTTTATTATCTGCTTGAAGCTCGTCTGCTCTATTTGGATACTCGTCTGTATCATCCCCAACACTCGTCTGTGTTAGCTTATATCTGTATGTGTGGATTTGACAATTATCCTGGTACTCGTCTGTATTGCTACTCCAAATGCTCGTCTGTGTTTGGATTTCTGGTATTCGTTTGTACCAGTGGCTGATACTCGTCTGTATCATTGCCTGAAGCGCTCGTCTGTGTTTCTTAGATCATCGTCTGATACTCATTTGTATCATTGACTGGTGGCACTCGTCTGTGTCATCTTGATGATCACCTAATACTCGTCTGTATTGAAGAGGTTTAAAATCCTGACTGTGGGAATAAATGTCAAAATGGTTACCGGTCCTGGCATAACAGGTATATCCGAAGGAGGCTCATCTGTCTCAGGCACCACTTTTTGATGTTGCACCTGGCATAACAGGTTTGCTCGAATAAGGCTCGTCTATCTTATACCATATATCCACGGATAATATATGAAGAGGGTTCGTCTACCTTGATTATGCATGTCTATACCACAGACTTTAGTGCATCCCGGTCCTGGCGTAACAGGTATATCCGAAGGAGATTCGTCTGTCTCAAGTCACATGTTTTACAAACTGTATGAGAGCTCGTATGTCCAGCTCCTGGCGTAACATGATTGTTCAAAGAAGACTCGTCTGTCAAAGTATTATGATTCTAGATACTAGTTTCAACTTGGAAGGAGCTCGTCTGCTTTCTCTCCACTTCAGTCACCAAAGCGTCATTTGGTTGGCTTTATTTCCCAGTTTTTGCATTCTTCGTCAGAGTGAAAATTTCAGGTCTTTTTGATATTCAACCACAGTTTATCTTGAACGGTCGATAACCCGTGCTACCGTCCTTTTCAGATTAACAATTGTTTGAATAGGGGCAGCTGTAACACCCCAAATTTTCCCTCTTCATTTTAAGCATCATATCATATCATATTCATCATGAACATGTCATATTCTTAGCATCCTAGCATGGAAAGATGAGGCATAACATTTCTCATGACCTAGCATTAGGCATATGATCATCTGTGGAGGTTCTTGAAGCATCACAAGCCATGACAAGGGGCCCAATGGTTTTGTACAAGTCCTATGAGGGGTCTACATTGCATTTACAAGTTCAAGTTCATTTGCAAAAGCTCAGAAGGTTGGAGGATCATCAGGGAATCCAGGATAGGGCAAAGCTCCTACACAATGGTCCCAAATTAGGGTTTGAGTTTCAAGCATGAAAACCTCAAGACTTTGGCCATTTCATTTGGGCAAAGTCTTTCACATGTTAAAAGGATCCTAAGGATGGAAATCCGGGGAGCGACACCTAGGGTTCAAATTTCATCCACAAAATCATTTTGGAAATGGTTCGACTGGCAGATGACTGAAAATCGAGGAATCGGGAAAAAGGCAACCGAGCTAGGTAAAAGGGGTCGACTCCTGACTTTTAAGATCAAAATCATGGAATTATGGTTAAAATGATCCTATGGTTCAAATTTGGTCAAGAAATGATGGGGGAATCATAAAAAATCAAAGAAATAATAATTTGAAAAGTGGTTGATTTCACATTTCCCTCCACTTTTCCTTCCACTTTCTTTCCACACTTCCTTTCACTCTTTCCCTCTTGTTTTTCCATTCCAATTCCACTCCATTTCCCTTGGAAGGTTCTACCATGTTCCACAATCTTCTAGAGTGTTCCAAGGAATATTCCAACTCTAACCCTAACTAACTACTAAGCTAGCTTCATTCCTAAACCTAACTCCATTCCCATACCTAGCTCCTAGCCTAGCCCCTATATAATCATTAATCACTTCCCAAGTTGAAGGTCCCCAAGGTTCCCAATTTTTTTACTCTCTCACAACTTCTAGAATCACTTTTTCTCTCTCACTTTTCCTCCATTTTCCCTTTTAACTAAAGCTTTTTGAAGAAGCCCTTCAAGTTTCACATTGAAACTTGAAGATCTTGAAGCTTAGCCTACAACCTTCATTGATTTGTGGATTGTAGAAGAAAAAGCTACTGATTTTGGTGAAGATTTCGGCTTATCGGAAGTGCACGAAGGTTCAAGCATCAAGAACACATTTATTTTGCGGATTCGCGGTTTTCTTGGTTTTCTCTTTGATCACGCTCTGATTCTTGCAACATCCACCAAAGCACTTCTCCGCTTCGTAGGTTGGTGATCTAAATCACTTCTCTTTTAAGTTATTCTCTTCATTTTTCCATTTCGGCGTTCTTTAATTGCTTTTTGTATTACTTGTGATCGATTTCGTTTCCGTTATGTATTGCTTGCGATTTGTGATCTTTAATGGATTAGAAGTTAAGATGTAGATAATTATAGGATGTAGCATGTGTAAATAAGCCCCAATTGAGTAGAAATTCGTGTTGGCATGTTCCTAGGTAGGTAAGGGATCATTAGAAGTGAGTTTGTGGCCAAAAGCACTTATTTCTTAACTTTTTTCACATTCTGGTTCAGTGTTAACCGGTTAACCATTTGGTTAACCGGTTAACGCGTGCGTTTTGGCCACAAAACAATGCAGTTTTAGGACCGTTAACCGGTTAACGCTGTTAATTTTTGGATTCTTGGCTTATTTGATAGCTTAGTCTTGATTTCTAGTGCCTCTAATGATCATACATGTTTAGGTATTGATTTTAGGGAATTTTCTAGGTTAGTTTCGACATCTCATTCCCCCATTTCGAGTCGTTTCGACGCGTTTCCGTTCATATTGCGTATTATGCATTTATGTGTTCCTTTGTGTATAGTTTGATTTCTTGCATTTTGTTGCTATGTTTGTGCATCATTTGGCATGTGAATAATCATGTTGCATTCTATTTTTACATCTTTCGCATTGCATTAAATCATTTTGCATTTTATTGTATCAAGATATGTTGCATTTCACATAATCATGTATGTATGTGCATTTGGTTGCATTTGATTACATGCTTGATCATAGCATTTACATCAATTCAATTCTGAATTTTGCATTGAGTTTGGCATTCTTGTTGATCTAGCATATTTCATGTTCATAATCAATGATCACTATGTTCATATGCCATGTTCATGTGCCACATTTTGCATACTTGTTGCATAATCAACCATGTGATGCATTCTTGCATAATCCTTCAAAAATGTTCATGTTCTTTCATTTATGTATGTTGACCTATGCTCAAATGCATGTTCATGATGAAGTTAGTACATGTTTCATTGAGTTTGTGCATTAAAAAATGAAAATAACCAAATTTGTATTTTGCATTTCATAGCTAACTTTGCATATAGGTGCTGTAAAATACATGTTCTTTGTCATGTTTGCATGCTGTATTTGACTTTTTACACCTTCCTTTTCATGCTGCATGCTGGCTGTAAAAAGTTTCTTTGTGTTATGCATTGTTTTCATAGCTGTTTATGTATTAGGGGCTGCAGTAGATGCTGCATTTTTGTTTTAGCATATTTTTAGTCTTCTAGAATTAAGATAGATTTTAGATTGAGTCCTAGAGTCATTAGGATTTAATTAGTGTATGTTTGCTTTAATATTTTAAATAAAAATACACACTAACCTTTATTTTGTAAGGAGGGAAAGGTATGTTTCCTTACACCTTATCCTTTTATATTTTCATGCATTTCTTTATGCATTTAATTCATCCTTTTATTTCCATACTTGTGATTGGTAGAGTTCCCCTTTGTTAGGACCAACTTATCTTCCTTAGGAAGTAAGTTGCATCATTTTTCTTCTCTCTTTTCCTTTTGCTCTTTAGGATTAGAAAAGCCTCACTCACCTTAGGACCACCATTTTAATAAATAACTTTGGGTTGTGTCTTAGTCCCCCTTAGTTTGTCCTTTTCTCCATTTGAGTCTTCTTTCTCATCTTCAAATAAAATCTAAAAAGACTTAATAAATGCGTGAAAGGATCCCTTGTGTATAGCCTTATTCCATGGGGCACTTGCATCCATTCCATCTTGGAGGGGTGTAGGCTTGTCTAGCATGATGTACAAGTCTCATCGAGGGGTTGTTTCACAAAGAAAACATAAAAGACATTTCTTCACAAAATACAAAAAAACACTTAATAAAGTTCAACAAGCTAGTGAACATAAACCCTAATCCTTGGAAACAAGTCTTGGATAAATTCTCCTTGCTTGGTGTGCTTGTTCTATTATTCCTCTTGGAATGTAGTAGCAAGTACACATTCCATGGAAAAGAGTTTGAATTCACTTCCTTGTGCCAAATTCATACAAAACTCTTAAAAAGCAAACAACAAATAATAAGCGACTTTCCTGTGGGAATTCTCTTCTCACATCACTCACTCTCAACGCGAACTTGCGACGACTTGTCTCGCATGCAAGACGGTAAAAGCACTCGTACCAGACGAGCCTGCAACACCTGAGCATAGACATACACAGTTCCAGCCATAAAAAACATAAACAAATAGTTCCCGCCTTAGTTAGGTGAACTACGTCGACTCTGATCCTCATTTTCCTGATGAGGTACGTAGGCAGTGGGGTAGGGCCCATTTGAGCACCTTCTTTATTTTCCCTACATTTCCCCCTTTCTTTCCATTCTCTTTTCTTATTCCTTTCTCATTTCTCATTCCATTCCATTTAGCATTTCATTTGTTCAGGATCCGTTATATTTTTCTCACCCTTTGAAACAAACAAGCAAGCGTGGATCCCGTCGGGTACGGCGGACGCTTTGGGGTGCTAATACCTTCCCAGGTCGTAACCGACTCCCGAACCCAGATCTTTGGTTCGCAGGACCTTGTCCTTTCCTTCTTCCTCAGGTTTGTGCAACATTACCTTTCCCATTCTTTCGGGATAAAAATGCATGGCTGGCGACTCTACCTTTTCCGCGCCACTTTTGCGTTTGTACAAGGATGAAAATCCCGGGAGCGACACCGGGGCATGCGGCCCAAATTAACTTGCCATTCCGTAGGTATTATCAGTTGTGTGCATATAGGTACAGGTGTTGCAAGCAAAGACATTACCAACACAAAACTTCAGGAAGCCTTTCCTCAGCAGATCATTGAGCGAGATTCCTCAGCAAGTCTCATCAGACTATCCCTTCTCCAGCAGAGCACCAAAGAGAAGGATACTTCCCGAGCAGAAGGGTGTCATTACCTCTTATCCCCAGCATGGGACGCCTTATATCTCTCATCCCCCAGCAAGAGATGATTTACACCTCTCATCCCCAGCAAGAGGCGACTTAAAACTCTTATCTTCAGCAGGAAGCTTTATCACTAGCATTCTTCATCATCCCCAGTAGAGTCGGAAATTGAAATCTTCCCCATCATAACAATAGAAGGCTGATGCTGCTCTCCCCAAGCAGAGAATTTTCCTTCAACAAAGAATTATCCCCCACCAGAGTCTTCACTATTCCTAGCAGTACTGGAAGATTCCTTATTCGCTAGCAGTGGTGAAGATAACGAGAAGTCAGATGGTTTTCCTTCTTCCACACCATTGTTTGTAGTTTTCCCCTGTGAAGTTTCCAAATAAAGTCCAATCCTCATTGGCATCTCTTCCCCAAGTAGAATATTGTGTATCTGAGGGATTCCCTAGCAGTACAGGAAGATTCCTTATACCCTAGCAGTGGTGAAGATAACGAGAAGTCATATGGTTTTCCTTCTTCCACACCATTGTTTGCAGTTTTCCCCAGTGAAGTTGCCAAATAAAGTCCAATCCTCATTGGCATCTCTTCCCCAAATAGAATATTGTGTATCTGAGGGATTCCCCAACAGATCTATTCCTCAGCAGAGTACTAGTACATCTGATTCCCCAGCCGAGTTAGAAGTATATCACTTCCCCAATGAAGTTCAACGGGTAGCGTACTTCTCGAGTCCAGTTCATCTCCAACAGGGTCTTGGCTCTCCAATCTCAAAGTACAATTTATTTTTGGCAATGGTGGTAGTTCAGAGCTAGTGTATCATTAACACTATCCCTTGTAGAGTTGATTTTCCCCATAGGGATTCATTACATCAATGCAGTGATTATTTCTTCCCCGATAAAGCTGTCAAGGATACTTGTCATCTCCTCATCAGGAGATCCCTTTGAATTTGCATTTAGTAATCATCATTACATTGCATCCTCTAAAGCGTAGCATTTCCATCATTATGTAGCATTACACCATGTTAAAATTCAATCATATGCATATGAAGCATAAGCTAGTTTTGGTACCTGGCATAAGAGCCTGAAACCTCATTTCTTCGATCAGACTGAAGTATCCCCACAGAATGTCAATTCATTCCTCAATGTGGCTGCTTATACCAGCATTCTGTTATCCCCATTTGAGTTTCCATTTCATTACAATGGTCTCACTACTTCAAGTCTCCATCTAAGTATGATGGTCTCGTTCTCCTTGTTTCTGTTTCAGTATAACGGTATCGTGTCAGGTTATCATTTAAGTACAATGATCCCGTTCTTTTGACTTCATCTCAGTACGATGATTTCATCTTTGTTGATTCCATTTCCATACAATGGTTTCATCTCTCTAAGTCTCCATATAAGTAAGATAGTCTCATTCTCCTCGTTTCTGTTTCAGTACAACGGTCTTGTGTCGGGTTATCATTTAAGTACAATGATCCCGTTCTTTTGACTTCATCTCAGTACGATGCTTTCATCTTTGTTGATTCCATTTTTGTATAATGGTCTCATCTCTTCAAGTTTCCATCTAAGTGCGATGGTCTCGTTATCCTCATTTCGATTTCAGTACAACGGTCTCATGTCGGGTTATCTTTTAAGTACAATGGTTTTGTATCTTTGAGCTCTCATCTAAGTACAATGATCTCATTTTTGTTGATTCCATCTCAATATGATAGTTTCATTTCCTTCGATTCCATTTAAGTACAATGGTCTCGTGTCTTCGATTCCATTTAAGTATAATGGTCTCGTATCTTTGAGTCTCTGTTTAAGTACAACGGTCCTTCATCTTTTTGCATATTCGTTTAATTACAGCGGTCTCGTTTTGATTCCATTTCAGTACAATGGTCTCATCTTTCTGATTCCGTCTAAGTACGATGGTCTCGTTTCTTGTGGTTTATCATATAAGTACGATGAGCTCGACCCCTTTTGATTTTGTCCGAGGTCAGCTTCATGTTTTGAATAGTCATTCAAGAATGGAGTTTTTCCTAATATATTTCATTTCTCATAGAGTACAAATTTTTCGGTCTATTCGGGTATTCAAACCCTCCATACCTTGAAAGTCTGAAAGCCATTGCTATCATCCCTTTAGGTCTGCAGTTGATTGAATAAGGGAAGCTGTAACACCCCAAAATTTGACCTCTCATTTTCTTGGCATTTATCATATCATATTTCATACATAATTCCACATCATGGCATAAGGAATTGAATCACAATAGTCATAGCTGAGGCATGAGGCTTGTGATCAATGAATGAGGAAATTGATGATCATCCAAAAGAAATAAAAGGGTCACATGGTTTCTCCACATTTTTTAAAGGTTTCACAACATCCCACAAGATCTCTTTTGGTACCCCAAGTCTTAAAAAGAGGTGGATTAATCAAAGAATTCAAGCAGTGCAACACCTCCTAGCAAAAAGGGGTGAAATTAAGGTTTCTGATTAAAGGGACTTCTCAGTAATATTTTGGTTCAAACTTGATCTCATTGTTTTCCACATGATATTAAGTGTCTAAGTATGAAACATCATCCATTGAATCATTTTAGAGGGTCTTCAATTGGTCAGTTACTTGAAAATCAAGAAATTGGGGGAAAGTCAACTATGCTGAGGGAAAAAGTCAACTCATGACTTTTTGAGGTCAAATTCATGAAATTGAGGATACAAGGAGTCCATGGACCAAATTTTATCAAGAAATTATTGAGGGATCATTAAAAATCAAGAAAATCAAGACTTACCATTTTTGGAAAATTAGGGTTTCCAAAAATGGCAACTTTTGGCCATTTTTCAACCAAGTTCAAGAGAGACTTTCTCCCAAAATAAAAGTAAAATAAAAATTCCACTTTGGCTGTTTGGAAGAGGGCATCCTAAGCTTCAAATCCATAGGTGGAACATGTTCATGGTGTTAAAATTGAAGAAGTTATGATCATTCAAAGTTTGATCAAACTAGGGCAAAAATCAAGTCATGGGCCAGCCATGACAAGTCATGCGCGCATGTCTTGCAAGGAATTCTATCAAACAATTGGTATGCTAGATGTATGGACATTTTTCTTCATCAAGATGACTTTAAATGAAATTTTTACCAACATCAAAGTTGTTCATTGATGCATTCTCTACGACTTTCATGTTGAAGAAATTTTCATTTGATCAAAGGTCTGAGAGTTAAGGAGGTTCAAAGTTAAGGTCTCACATTGGTCCATCATAAGAACAATTTGCCAAGTCATGCCAAGTTCATGCAGGGCAAAGAGGCAGCTATGTGACATGATTTTCAAAGGTTCATTTGAGGTACTTAGAGGTTCTATCCCATCATGAACCAAACTCCAAACTTGTTCTATGCATCATCCTCTTCAACTTGAGCCCAAGAAATTATCCATTTGATGCCTTGATCTTGAAGATTCACCTCATCAAAAATCATGAATCTCATCTGGTTTTCTTGGATGCTAATGTATTGGTTATTGGCTGCAGTATGATCAAATTTTATGCAGTTCAAGTTTGTGAATCTCACTCATCATGTATTGATCACCAAGGTTCATAATTAGAGTGCAAGTCATCCCATGTATGCACATACACCTCATGTTTTCATGCATATTCTTGAGAATTAAGCAAAGATGAGAAACTTACATTATATTTAATCTGCATTGATCAATTTTATTCCATCACATTAAACCTCATCATATCTATCATGTCCTTCTCCACACATTGGATCAAGCTCCAATTAAACAAACTTCTCACTCACCATAACTAACATAACTCAGTTGTAACAAACATGACTCAGTTAACCAAGGATCTAACTGTTAACTAAATTTGAGTTAAGAGCTTAACCAACCATATATAAAGCATCACCATAGCTGAATCAGAGAAACACATTCATTTTTGCTCGAAACACCACATTCATTCTCTCTGAAATTTTTCTCTGGTTTTTTGAAGACTCATCACTCCATTTTGTTGGAATTCTCATTTTTCTCCATCAATCACATTGCACTCTTCATCAATTCATCTTCATTATCATCTTCTGATCATCATTCAAGGAGAAACCAGTTTGAATGCTCAAGAACATGTGCATCTACAATCTCTTCATTTTCTTCAATTAAGCTAGGATTCAAGCACTTTGAGTGTTTATTTCACTCAATCAAGGATCAAGGACAAGTATAGAGTACAAGTGGAACCTCCTCTCTGGTTTTCTTCAACCTTTGAACCTCTGCATTTTCAGGTTCTCTCTTGAATTCCACTTGCACGAATTTGATTATTTTTGCTTGATTTGTATTAGAGCTTGATAGTAACTATGATTGATCTGGCTAGTTGATAGGCATTGTAGATGCATAGATTCATATTTTTAGGTTGAAATTCATGGCTTCGATTTGGCCTGTTATTGAGTGATAAATGCAAACTAAACATGGATTTGAGGTGTACTCAGTGAGAGGAATAGGATGATGGTCTTAGATTTTGTTTTCATGGAGTTTTCAGGTTTGCCCTAATCAGAGGTCACCGGAGAAGATGACCGGAGGTCAGCTCCGGTGACCTGAATAGTAACCCTAATTTTATGCCAACTTTAAAACGTGACCATTGATATCTTTCAATCCAATGCTTATGATGATGCCAGTGAATAAATGAGGCATGCGTGAGTCACGTGGCTTCATAAGTGGATGAGTGTATTAAGTGTGTTTCATCCACCCCCATATCATGTGCCTCTCAATCTGGTCCATTAAATGTGTGTACTTTGACTCCATTAGTGCGCGTCAGATTAATCCTTGGGTCCTGGTTAAATTCAATGGTTGACCAGAGTCCACCATAAACTTTGTGAATTCATCGTATTTGGGTTTGGGCCTCAGATTTCTATTGACACCTCACGCATACCAAGCCCATGAAATCTGAACTGAGTTTGATTCATTTTTACACCCCTTGTTATTTCTATTTCTTTCTTTATTTCCATTTCTTTTTCAGTACAATTTCCATTTTATTAAAATACCAAATGACACCTAAAAATCATGAAATAATTCACCCATTATCTTCGACATTTTCCCAAAATTTTCACATTTTTTATTAATTTCTAACTCAGAATTAATTTTCCAATTAATTTCTTCTTGTTTTCTCATTTCTTGACCAATAGCTCTGCTCCATTTTATTTCTTCCAAACAAGAAATAGTCTTAGTATCATTCCTTTTACTCTAATTAGAGGATACATTAAGGTCCTTAAAAATATTTTTCTCACATTTTTAGGTCATGTTTGGACTATTTTTGAGCTCATTCTTTGAGCTTTATTCTTCAAAACCCTAGTTCACCTTATGTATTTTTTATTGAGTTAAATTCCAAATTCGTGTGAGAGCTTTTGAAGGTTTGTTACCCTCTGGTTAGTGACTCTAAATCCCAAGTTTCTTATTTTTGTTCCATGTCCCTAGGTATTTTTCCTTTACCTTGTTTCACAAGTCATTTTTTGGCCCTCATTTCTTCATCCTTCAAATGTTATTTTGAGGAAGCATTCATGCCATGTCTTAGAACCTCTTCCATTGAGTTTATTTACTTCCTTTGAACCTTTATAAGTCATGTGTATCCATCATAAGTCTTTTCCTTTGAAATTTTGGATTATTTGGTCCTTAATTTCTATATGAGTCCATGTATGCTTATTTGCCCAAATTCCAATTTCTTTCTTCATCTTAACACTTCAAAATAACTTTGTGAGTATGATATTCATGTTATAACTTTCTTTTACACCTTATAAGTGTTCCACATCAATTGTTGTATTTTAGGTCCTTTTGCTTCATTTGGCATCCTTTTGTACTTAGAAACCTCAAAACCAAACTCCTTTGTCCCTTAACCTTAAGACACTTCATAATAGTTCATTTATGGTTAATTTTTGAGTTTAAACTTCATCTTAAATTTTCATCAAGCCCTTGGTTTTGTATGAGAAGGTCACTTTTGTTTGTTTATGTTTGACTTTTTCTTCTAAGTCTTTTTCTTTTTTTGAAATCACATGTTCATTTCTTCTTATCCTTTCATCATTCTAGCTTATATGTGAACCTATTTCACTTGAATCTCTTTGTTCCTATTTTGGTTCACCAATTGAGGAACTTTCATTTAGTGTTAGGTTATGGTTTTAACATTCACCTTTGACTTCATTCAAGTTAGCTTGCATAGTCATTCCACTTCTCCATCTAATATCACCTTGATTTCCTTTAGGGTTGACACCTCATTAAGACATAGTTTGTGGTTGTTTGGTCTTAGAACATTATAACAATTTAATATGGTTTATATATTGAATTTAGAATCATTTTATCATTTAGGATCCTTATCTTTTAGGGTTTAGTCTTAGGGAACCCTTAGTGCTTTTCCTTAACTAGTTTGACCATTACTTTAGCTTTTGCTTTGTTTATGCTTTCAATATGCATTGTTAAGCTAACCTTTGTTTTGTAGGGAGGTTGAGGTAAGCTTTGTTTATACAAATTCTTCCTTCATATTTTATGCTTTCAAGTTGTGGTTTCCTTAGCACTTGGTGCTTTGTTTGATTAACTTCATTAATTCCCATCTTTAGAAACAACTTAGTTTCTTTAGAGAAGTAATTTGATTTCTAATTCCTTTCTTTTCTTTCCTTTTTCTTTATTAGGATAGAATGTAAAATACACTAACCTAGGTTCATCCATGCATGAAAACACTTAGGATTACTAGTCTCCCTTTATACTTTCACCTTTGGTTCCCCTTTGTTTCTCTTCTCTCATCTCAATGAAAAACAAAACACCTAATAAAGGTTGAACTTTCTCGTGCGTCAGGAGACTTTGCCGCAGGGTACTTGCACACGACCTATTTCGGGGAAAGGTGTAAGGAATCTACCATGATGAACAAGTCTTAGCATGAGGATGTCTCACAAACAACAAAAATCAAAAACACTTTTCTAAAAGACAGTTAACAAACAACACACGTCTTTTCTTGTGGGTATTCTCTTCTCGCCTCACTCACTCTCAACGAAAGAACTTGCTCCTACTTACCTCATTTGCAAGATGGTAATGCACTCGTACTAGACGAGCCTGCAACACCTGAGCATAGGCATAAGCAGTTCAGTTCATAAAATATACAAGCAAGTTCCCGCCTTAGTTAGGCGAACTACGTCGACTCTGATCCTCATTTTTCCGATGAGGTACGTAGGTAGTAGGGTAGGTCCCGTTCGAGCACACTCTTTATTTTCCCTACATTTCCCCCTTTCTTTTCATTCTCTTTTTCCAGTTCTCTTTCTCATTTCAATTCCAGTTCCAGTTAGTAGTTCTTTTGTTCATCAGCATCTTATTTCTCACCCTTTGAAGCAGACTAACAAGCGTGGATCCAGTCGGGTACGGCGGATGATCTGGGGTGCTAATACCTTCCCAGGTCATAACCGACTCCCGAACCCAGTTCTTTGGTTCGCAGGACCTTGTCCTTTCCTTTTCTCTTAGGTTTGTGCAACATTACCTTTCCCTTTCATTCGGGATAAAAATGTCTGGCTGGCGACTCTACCTTTTCCACACAACTTTCGCGTTTGTACTAGGATGAAAATCCCGGAAGAGACAAGCCCCAACCCCTCAAGTCAAATAACCCACGTTCAAACCAAGTGGCGAAGTCCCAAAGTACATGTGGGTCAAGCCTGACGAGTTAGGAAAAAAGGGAAGCCATAAATGGAAAAAAATTGATGTCGAAAGAGGCCCCTCAATGGGATATAGCAATGAGTTCAAGACATCTAATAAGGTTGTGTACGTGTTCGAAAACTATAAGGGTAAGGACCCTATGTCCAGGTCACAATTGCGCAGGAAACAACGCAGAAGGAAGGCTCATAGAGAAGCCTGCACAAATGATCTTGCTGAATTAAGCATAAATATGCTTGGTGAAGGTGGAAGGAACCATAAGGCGAAAACAACGAACAAGGTGCCTGTGGGGCATAAGTTATTTCCATATAGGAACAAAGAGGCTGAAATCAAAGCTGAGATAAGGGTTGAACTAAAAGCAGTCGAAGACGAAGATATGACAGATAACTTCGACTGTGAGTATGAGGCCTCTCTAGATATCATAGTGAATGTAGTTTCAGTAATGCCTAGAGAATACGATCGAATTACTAAAGTGGAAAATCTAGACGCCAATACTGAGGTAGAGATGGCATCACATCAACCAGTGTGCTACTATGTATGAATAATGGGTACGTCGAAGAGCAAAATGCTTTCTTTGAGAGACCCTATGAGGCCATGAGGGGGGATCTGAAGCCCCTATACATCACTGGAAAAGTGGAAAATGTGGTTATCAACAAAATCCTTGTTGATTGCGGCGCAATAGTGAATTTAGTGCCACATTTCTTGCTAGCCAAAATTGGCAAGTTCAACACAGACCTTAATCCTCATAACATGGTCTTGTCGAATTATGAAGGCAAGACTGGGGCAACACTAGGAGTCCTACAAGTTGATCTGACTATCAGAACTGTCACCAGGCCCACTCTATTTATGGTTGTCGAAAGTAAGGCCAACTATTATCTTCTATTGGGAAGAGAATTGATATATGGAATATCTGCAGTGCCATCTTCGATGCATCAAAGGGTTACCATTTGGAGGCCAGGTGGTATTGTGGAGAATATTGAATCTGATCAAGGTTACTTCAAGATGCCAGTTAATCACGTTGAAGGCGTGGAGTTCGACAAGAACTTGGCGGTGTATGCATAGGAATTTCGACATCATGAGTTTTAGTACACAAAAGCTTTAATAGCTTTTATAAAGATCTTTTGACAAGTTGATCACTCTTTCTTCCAAACATGTCCAGAATCTCGAGAAGGTTTGTAATTATTTGGTTTATAATTCAAAAGTGGCTTGTCGAAAGAGACGCTAGATTGTTGACTGGAAGTTCTTCACATCACTATGGATAAAGTTTTTTGTTGTTACTTCGACAATGAGGAATTCGACAAAGGAAAATCTGATAGAAGGACTTTGGATTTGAATTTTAAATCAACTTGATATAACAAAGAGACGCACTGTTTCGTCAGCTGAAGAGAAGTTTTGTATGAATAACTGTTTCGTTTAATAAAGGGGGTGTGGATGGTTTTCAGAAGACATTAGCATGCACAATGTCAAGTGGCATTTGTCTAGGATTTGACCGTTGTTCGACGGTTATGATATTTGTATATAAATAGGATAGTTTGCTTTGTGAAAAGTGTGTGAAAAATATTGTACAAATTCCTGTAAAATTACTCAAGTACTCGTGTATAAAGAGAAAAGGGAGATTATTTTGGAAATGTACGTATCAACACCAAATTTATTTCAAGTTATAAAAGCTTTAAGTTTTTTTCTTTAAATCTTTGTTCTTTGTTTCTCTTTTACATTCCATTCATGTTTCCATCAACTTTATATTCCAGTCAATTTATATTCAAGTAATTCTTTACCTTCATGTCAAACTTTAGTTTTCTTTTATTAAGCCTTTAAACGCTGTTACACCCTAATTTTTGTCCTAAGATTTCTTCGCATATCATCTGCATTTTCGCATACAAACAAGATCACGCCTGGTTCGTTTATCCGTCTCGATTGCGGGTCTATACCTCACAGGGGATCACCGTGTTCTTACTTACTTTTATTTGCTTATATTTACTAACCTCTAACCAAAATACAAAAAAAAATATGTGGCAGTTTGCTTCTTCTTCTTCTCTGTGTTGCAGGATTTCAAAGATAAGACAATACTTTCAATTCAGAGGCAGTTGTTCAATTATGATTCAATTCAGATGGATGTTTGACCTAATCATGGTCAAACTATCCAAGATTGATTCAACCGCAAATTATTTGTGCCATTGGTTTATTTCTCAGATAGTGCGTGTTCAAAGTTCAAGCTGTTTTGTGTGTGAAATTCATGAGTGATTCATCTGTGGATTTATTTTCCTCAGCATGAATTCAAGTAATCAAAGCAATTTCCAGACGAGGGTTGTGACTTGAGTTGCGAGTTATTTAGTGGCTCCGTGTTGGCTGTATTCATCATTATCAGTGGTTTGTGAAAGAAAAATCAAAAGTTGGTTGCGGGCTTAAGACCAAGTTTCATCCATTATCCATTTTTTCCCAATTAAACAATTTGTTATCTTTTCCAATTTCTAATATCCATTTTATTCAATAACCTTTGTTTCCCTTTGTTTCCCTTTTTTTTCTCGATTTATCCATTTATCCACCCGTATCTCATTTTCCATAATCATTTTTCACTATCCATTCTTTTTCGATTTTTTTTAATCCAATCATACTATTCAAATATTATCCATCATTTTTTTATCCATATCCAATTATTTATATAATTCATTTTTTTTAGTCCCATTTTTATTTCTATTTTTCTACCAATATTCAAGACTATCACAAAATTATTCCAAAAATAATAATAATAATTTTTAGATCCATTCTCCATTTTTTAGTCCATTTGATTAAAGCCTATGTTTTTCTAAAGCCCTTTTTTTTTCCTTCTTAAAACAATATACATTAAAAAAAAGGCCATTTATCTCAGCCAAACATCAGCACGTGACCTCTTCAGCTTACAACTTTCCCAGCTTTATCAAGCCATGAATACGCATCACTCCCTACATACAACATAAAACACACTGCAAGCCAAGCCAACACCAAAACGCAAACCGAAACTCACCTGCAAAACACAAGTCCTTACAACACAAAACGCAGAAATTTCCAGCACCGAAAAAATGCAGCAAACACGCAAAAACCATGACTCCAAAACGCAATTGGTAGGCGAGTTTTACAAACAAGACGCAGAAGAAAAATTCAGGATTGAACACGAGCAATTCATGAGCTTCAAAACGCGGATAAAATCCCCAAAACGGCATCCAATTTCCATCTCCTTCCATCTATAAACTGAACCCTCTCCTCTTCCAAATCCTAAGCTTTCATAGCCTCTCAATACCCTGCAAAAATTAAATCCCAATTCAAGTTTCAATTCAAAATTTCTCATAATTTCAAATCTGATAAAAATACGAAAATCCAACTATTCAAGCTTCAAATTCATTCATCAATCCTACGTTGAAGAGGCCGCGGCGTTTTTTCTTTCTGAAGCTACAGTCCTGCGGCGATTTTTTTGAGAAAAGAAGAAGAAGGTACCGCGGCTGCCACATGAAGAAGATGGAATCCTGTTTATTTTTTCTTTTTTCATTATAATTATTATTTTTATTTGTTTTGTTAAATAAAAGATATGGTGTGTATGTTTGGGCCTTTGGTACTGGATCATATTTCTATCCACACCTCACTATCCTGCGATCTTCCCCCCCCCCCCCCTCTTTTGAATTCTTTTGTTTTTTTATTATCATGTCCTTTATTATTAGTTTTGCTTATTAAAAAAAATATGTTTTCAAACTTTATTTTTGATATAAAATCCAAAAGTATTTTAAAAAATAGAAAAATATTTTAATTTCTTTATGGATTTTTTAATCCATATTTCTTTTCCATCCTTTTTTCTTTTTGGTCGATGAAAATCTCCGATTCGTAGATTGTTGACTTCCGAATATGTTTAACCTTCATTATTTCAAATCTGTGGATGAATGATCATTTGGATCATTCTACATACTTTGGGATCGTGATAGGTTGCATTCGATAATTCAATAAAAATCTCGATTAAGATTAGACCGTTAATTTTTCTTTTCGTGCGACATGTTTTCGGAGAATGATCAATAATATCATTTCTCTAACATGTATTAGCACAAATATTTTACACCTTAATTGGTGGTGGCCGGCCTCATTTGTAGGGTAATTACTTCGTAAATTACTCGGCGATTGCTTAACATAGACCTAAATTTGTCCCGAATTCGAAATAAGATCCATTTTGATCCGGTTGCCTCTCGATTTTTTTTCGGTTATCTTTTGTGGTTGTGTTTGATTAAGTTCATCATACCATTTCTATGTAAATATTATAATATTATTAATATACTAACCATTTAAATTCATTCTCGCACCTTATCCTCTTTATTTCAATCTCTCGCTCCTTATCTCTTTTATTATGCTATTATCATATTATATCATCTATCATATTGTTTATATTTATATTGTTATGCTTGTGATTTTTCTTTTGTCCATTTGGACACAAAAAAACATTAATAATGGATCAAACATCTAAAAAAGGACTTGTGACTTTAATTCTTGGACTATGGGCACTATCCTTAGCATTGGACTTGGAGTTGGACTTAGATTTTAGGATCTCTCCCTTTGCTCAAGTTGTTATCGATTGAAGACCTTGGCCTCGATTTAGTTTCATTTGTCTATGAAGATGGAAATCCGTTTGCTTTGAAGGATGTTCATTATATGGTTTGATCGCTCTTCTCTTAACTTTTTCATTCAAGTCTTAGGATAGTCCCTTCATCTCCTCCCACTTCTTAAATTTTAAAATCTTCTCCCTATTTTCAAATCTTCTTTGTTTTCAAACTTCAAATGCTTTCGCAATCAAACCTTGACCTAGGTCAAGCGATTTTACCCTTTCACTTTATCTTCTTAATAAATGTTAATCCATGTAAGCATATCGAAATTCTCTTCTCAAAGACTTTAAAAAATCCAAAACTCACTCAATTGTTTTTGTGCCTTTGTGCATTTTTTTCTTTTCATATGTTTATATAT
Organism: Lathyrus aphaca; assembly: GCA_963966055.1. NCBI lineage: Eukaryota > Viridiplantae > Streptophyta > Magnoliopsida > Fabales > Fabaceae > Lathyrus > Lathyrus aphaca. The sequence continues at coordinate 377,127,435 of OZ014524.1, read as the reverse complement.
GATTCATTCTTTCTAGAGGAATTATTCGCTAAAGAATGACGACTTATCTCTACATTTTAAAATTAATTCAACTCATTGTTTCTTTTCAAATTTTGTACCACGAACTACGAGGTTTTGATCTCGCATTGCACTTTGTGGGTACGTAGGCATGAGGCGTTAAACCTCTTCAAACACAAAAATATTAAAAAACGTTTCTCTTCTCATCTCTTCAATCTCTTTCAAACAAACCATTTTCAAACCAAAAGCGGTAAATTTTTCAAAGGGCTCCCGTGGAGTACCATAGACATTTTGGGTGCGTAAAACCTTCCCATCGTGTAACATATCCCCTTACCGGTTTCTCTGATTTGTTTCTTTAGCTTTCTTGCTTTTAGATTCATTAGGTTTTATTCGCTCTTTTCCCCCTTTCCTTTTGGAATAAAATAAAAGCGCGGTGGTGACTCTGTTTACCTTGAGTTAAGTTAGCTAATAGCTTACACTCATGATTTTACCGCTACAGAAAAGTGGCGACTCTGCTGGGGACTAATATCTAAGTGGATTCGGCCTACTTTGATTTATTTACTGCTTTGGTTTGATTTGTTTGTTATTTGTTTGTTCTGTTTTGGTTTTGGTGACCCTCTGTGTGAGATAGATTCTAACCCGGATCTGAGATGAACTTATGATAGGACGGAGATATTCGAAGCGATAAGCGATGGAGTAGTCCAAAGCTATATCAATTTGATAATCTCCACTTGGTTAGGCTCTCTTGGATTATCAATGTCATGATAAGTAATCATACGTGGCATTATTTTCCGACCTTGAGCTGATCATACTGAGGACCGTAGAACCCTTAACCCATCCAAGCCAATTTAGGAACGTAGTGCGGAAACTGTCTGGGTGTAAACCTAAGGTGGTTGTCACGCGATACTACACTCGGACAAGGTCTATTTTAAGAATGTTATCGGTTGGGGAGTAATCCAACGTACCGATGATATTCTAAAGATGGCTGTTAACTCCGGGCACCTCTGTTAGCACCCTTTTGGTTTTCTGCAGGTACAATGAAGATAAAACCATAATACTTACCTGTGTGGGTTGGTGTTCTGTTACCTTGACTTCATGCTCGTGACTCGGAACCTAAACCCATGTGCTTTGTGTGATCTTGTTTGTGGTTGTTGCATACATGCCATCATGCATTCATGAGCACTGTTTTTGAGATTTCAAGGGACTCATAAGGAACTTTTGCAAAATTTTCAGATGTCTATGGTTGTGAATTTTTAAAGGAGGAACACAAAGAAGTACACCTTCAATAATCCTAATATAGTAGAGTTGAGAAGGCTAGGAGCATTGGTGGTTGATACCCAGGAGTTTCGGAAATGTTATGGGAAGCTCTTGTTTATGTTGGATACCGATGTACCAGAGGGGATTCTCCCTACCTTAGCTCAGTTCTAGGGGATTCTCCCAGGAGTTTCCTGATTATCAGCTTGTGCCGACTTTGGAGGAGTACTCTCATTGGATAGGTTTACCTATTTTGGATAAGGAATTTCTTTTCAGTGGTTTAGAGAAGGAGCTTACTATCAAAGTCATCGCCAAAGCCCTTTTTCTTAAGGAGTCCGATCTTAATGGGAAGTTTCTTCCAAAAGGGAATGTTCGTGGTATTAATGCTAAGTTCTTGATGGGTAAAGCTTCTACTTCACTTACTTTGGGTCATAAGGATGCATTTGAGGCTATTCTTGCTTTGCTCATTTATGGGATTGTCTTGTTTCTTAACTTAGATGGTATTGTGGATGAGAATGCTATTCATATTTTCTTGAAGAAGAATCCGGTACCTACTTTGCTTGGAGACATGTATCATGCTTTTCATTATAGGACCTCCAAAGGTGATGGAGAGATTGTGTGTTGTGCGCCTCTTCTCTACAGGTGGTTTATTTTGCACCTACCAAAGTCCGATGTCTTCAAGGACAATAGAGAGAATCGAAGATGGTCTCAAAGGATTATGTCACTTTCTCGTAAGGATATGACATGGTATTGTTCTCATTATGATACAGGAGTGCTTATTGATAGTTGTGGAGAATTTCCTAATGTACCTCTTCTTGGTACACGTGGGGGAATTAGTTACAACCCTATTCTTTCTAGGCAACAGTTGGGATATTGTTTGAAGGACATACCAAACAATTTGTCCTTATCCCGTTTCTTCTTTCTTAATGGTGCAGATCATGTAGAAATGAAGAAAAGGATTGCTCATTCTTGACATGCGGTTCATCGGAAAGAGAAGGGTCAATTGGGAAGACAACACCTTGCTCCTTCCGAGTGTTACATTCAGTGGGTTCGATCTAGGGCTTCCAAGCTCAAGATGCCTTATCCACCTGAGGAGCCTTTGTTTCCTATATTACCATTGTCCGCTTTTCTTCCTCCCGTTGATGAGAAGGTTGCTCTTCAAGAAGAGTTGGACAAGATGAAGAAAGAGAAAGAAGAATGGCTACTTGAGAAGACTACGATGCAAGAGCAACTGAAGGAGAAGGATGATCTCATTGAGTTACTTGAGCGGCGTGTTACGAAGAGGCCAAGAGAGGATTTATTTTCCTCTAGTACTCCATCTACCATTCCTCTTACATCCGGTGCTTGGAAGGCCATTGTTGACAAGTTGGTGAAGGATAAGGAAGACATGGAAGATCGGTACAATAAAGAGATTAAGAGGATTTGCATGAAGTATCAGCCAGGATTCGGATCTTCTTCGGATATGATTCCCTAGGCCTAGTTTACTTTTTTCTCTCATGTATTAGGATTATTGAGGCTTGTACTTCACTTGTAATCCTTACTTTGATTTTAATGAGAATGAGTTTTTAAGTACTTCAAAAAATGTTTCTTTATAAATATTGCAAGTTATCTTATAGTCCTTTGAAATCTTTGCATTTGCATACGCATACCATGCATCATACCCGCATTTGTATTGCTTTTTTAGTGTTCTCTAGGGATCTTATGTTGTTTCTTGGTCTTCATTCAGTTCTCCTGTCAAGCTGACTCACCGATTTGATACTCGAGCTAATCGGAAGAAGATGATGGAAGACCTACAACAAGAGAATCGTGAGCTGCGCGAGGAGGTTACATATCTGAAGAAAAGCTTGGAAAGATTTTATGCCATGATGGAAAGTTTGGTGGCTGCTCAGAATCAGCCACCTCCTCCTAATTCTCCTGTTCAGAATACCATCATATCCGAGATTGTTACTGCATCAATCCCTGTTGAAACTGTCATTTTTCCTCGTTATCGCATGCCTTCTAGCACCCCTTGGGGAATGCCTGTTGATTTCATTCCTGCTGGTTATCATCCTCCTCCTCCTGAGACTGCTGCATTTAATACTCTCCCGCCAGTGATGACTACTCGTCCTCCAGTTATGACTACTGCACCGCCTGTGATGCACACTATTCCGCACCATGATGAAATGATTTACCATGCTGAGCCCAGTGAAGGCGCTGGAGTGATTGAAAGACTTGATGATTTCCAAGGACGCTTTGCTGAGATGCAGAAGGAGATAAGAGCCTTGAAGCATAAGGATTTGTTTGGAAAAGATGCTTATGATCTTTGTCTGGTCCCTAATGTTAGAGTTCCGTACAAATTCAAGTTGCCTGAGTTTGAGAAGTATAAAGGCAACACTTGTCCTTTGAGTCATTTGACTATGTATGCTAGAAAGATGTCTTCTCAGACAGACAATGATAAGCTGCTGATTCACTATTTCCAGGATAGTTTGACTGGTGCAGCTATGAGGTGGTATATGAGTTTGGATAATAGCCAAATCAATACTTTCAATGATTTAGGATAGGCTTTTGTGAGGCAATACAAGTATAACGTTGATATGGCACTAGATAGAGATCAACTTCGTGCTATGTCCCAGAAGGACAAAGAGACTTTCAAATAATATGCACAGAGATGGCGCGAGCTAGCAGCTCAGATTGTTCCTCCTCTGGAAGAGAAAGAAATGACAAAGATCTTCTTGAAGACTTTAGGTTCTTTCTACTATGAGAGGATGATAGCAAGTGCTCCTTCTGATTTCACTGAAATGGTGAGTATGGGGATGCGTTTAGAAGAAGGTGTCCGTGAGGGACGATTGAGTCAAGAGAATAGTAATGGCTTAAGCTCTAGAAGGTTCATTTTTGGAAAAAAGAAAGAAGGTGAGACTAATGTTGTGTCTCGTGAAAGTTACAAAAGACCTCAAGGTCGTGGGAATTTCCATCCGCAGCATGTAGCTTCTGTAACTCTGATGATTAATGTGGCTCCAACTGCGCCAACAGTTCCAAAGTACCAGTCTCGTTATCAACAACCTTCTGTGCAACAAGGTGGTAATCAACAGGTTTGGGCTAAGCCAAGTTTTGATCCTATTCCGATGTTGTATGCGGACTTGCTTCATCCTTTGATTGCAAAGAATCTTGTGCAAACACGTTCTCCACCTCCAGTTCCAGAGACTATCCCATGGTGGTATAAGCCAGAGGCTCACTGTGCTTTTCATCAAGGTGCCCCGGGGCACGATGTTGAGAATTGTTATCCATTGAAGTTTGAAGTACAGAAATTGATGAGGAACAATGTTCTGTTTTTTAATGATGTTAATCCAAATGTGAAGACAAATCCGCTGCCGAAGCATGGTAATACATATGTGAATATGGTTGATGGTTGTCCTGGTTTGTTCAAGATTTATGAGGTCTGCCATATTCAAAGGTCTTTGATTGAGATGCATGCTTTCTTAAGTGAATATCATGATATTGATCACGATTATGCTGGATGTTGCATCTGCTCGGTGAACCCTCGTGGTTGCGTGATTGTTAAGAGAGACATTCAAAAGATGATGGATGATAAGTTGATTGAAGTGACAGCAAAAAGAGATGAGTATGAAAATGAAGTGAATGTTATTATGCCTCAGTTCAATATTCCTGAGAAGGTTGTTCCTGAAAGGGTGGTTATTTCTTTTGATAGCCGCAAATATGCTGTTACTCCATTGGTGATTAATTTGCCTGGTCCAATGCCATATGAGTCTGATAAAACTGTTTCGTATCGGTATAATGCTACGATGATAGAAAATGGGAGGGAGGTTCCTATTCCTTCTCCAAAGTCTGTGGTTAGTATTGCTGATGTGACAAAGGTTACTCGAAGTGGTAGAGTGTATGCTTCAGATCCTCCGAAGAGAGTTGAAGATACAAGTGCAAGTAAACAGATTATGGATGCTGTTGCCCAACCAGGCCAATCTGGTGATATTGAGGATGATGTGTTAAAATTGATAAAGAAAAGTGAGTACAAAGTTACTGAGCAGTTGTTGCATACTCCGTCGAAGATATCAGTTTTATCACTCTTGATGTGCTCTGAGGCTCATAGGCAGTCTTTGCAAAAGATTCTTGATCAAGCTTATGTTGACCATGATGTGACTGTGGATCAGTTTGATAGTATTGTGGCTAATATCACATCGTGCAACAATTTAAGTTTCTGTGATGATGATTTTCCTGAAGAAAGGAGGAATCATAACTTGGCTCTGCATATTTCAATGAACTGTCAGGAAGATGCTATGTCTAAGGTGCTAGTTGATACCGGGTCTTCTCTGAACGTGATGCCGAAGTTGACTTTGTCAAAGCTTGCGTATCAAGGTGCTCCCATGAGGCATAGTGGGATTATTGTGAAAGCTTTTGACGGATCGAAGAAGACAGTGATTGGTGAAGTGGATCTTCCTATTCTTATTGGACCGTTTATATTCCAAATTACTTTTCAAGTAATGGATATACGTCCCGCTTACAGTCGTCTCCTCGGAAGACCCTAGATTCATGAGGCAGGAGCTGTGACATCCACTCTTCATCAGAAGTTGAAGTTTGTGAAAGAAGGGAAATTAGTGACCATTGGCGGTGAAAGGGCGATGCTTGTGAGCAATTTGTCATCTTTCTCCTATATTGATGCTGAAGAAGAGGTGGGAACTTCATTTCAAGCTCTTTCTATTGTGGATAATGTTGCTAAGAAGAATGCCATGCCTATGTCTTCTTTCAAGGATGCTCTACGCGTGCTTGAAACTGGTCAATCTGATGGTTGGGGATGAGTTATTGATGTTGTCGACAACAAGGAAGGATTTGGTATCGGCTTTGCACCAGGTGTGGTTCTCAATGACCCAAAGACTATTCAGGAAGGTTTCCGAAGTGCTGGGTTTATCAACGATCATTCCGGTGCTGCCATCATTGAAGATGATGAAGATGAAGAAATGCCTAACTTTGTTACACACAGAAAGATTTGCAAGAATTGGATTGCTGTTGATGTTCCTTTTATTGTTCATGCTTCAAAGTAATTTGTTTTATTTTCTTTCAAAAAAATCCTTTCACTCTGCCCAAGGTGAAAGTGATGTTTGTCGGGTTTTGTTTCAAATTTTATCATCATCAATAAAATGCTATTTTGATTTCCATATGTATTTTTCCTTTTTGCTTTATTCTGAAAAATGGTAACATAAAAAACCTAAATAAGAATAATAATTGTTTATCTGCATAATGTTTTCACTTTTGTTCATACTCTAAAATAAAAATAAAATCATTGTGCAGATTGATTGATAAACCCATTGAAAACAATGATCCTATACCCTCTCCCAACTTTGAATTCCCTGTGTTTGAAGCTGAGGAAGAGGATGCTGAAGAGATTCCTGACGGGATTTCTCGATTGCTTGAGCACGAGGAGAAGGTTATTCAGCCTCATGGAGAGTCTATAGAGATGGTCAACTTGGGTTCTGAAGATGATAAGAAAGAAGTCAAAGTTGGAGCATTGCTTGGTCCTGATGTTAAGAAGAGGATTGTAGAGCTTCTTAGAGAGTATGTTGATGTATTTGCTTGGTCTTATCAAGACATGCTTGGTCTTATCAAGACATGCCAGGTCTTGATACTGATATTATGGAGCATAGATTGCCGCTGAAGCCTGAGTGTCCACCTGTAAAACAAAAGTTGAGAAGAACTCATCCTGACATGGCAGTAAAGATCAAAGAGGAGGTTCAAAAGCAGATTGATGCAGGTTTTCTTGTGACGTCAAATTATCCTCAATGGGTGGCCAATATTGTGCATGTTCCAAAGAAAGACGGAAAAGTCCAAATGTGCGTTGATTACAGAGATTTGAACAAAGCCAGTCCAAAAGATGATTTTCCATTGCCACACATTGATATGTTGGTAGATAATACGGCTAAGTTTGATGTGTTCTCTTTTATGGACGGATTTTCTGGTTATAATCAAATAAAGATGGCACCCGAGGACATGGAAAAGACCACATTTATTACACCATGGGGAACATTCTGCTACAGAGTGATGCCCTTTGGATTGAAGAATACTGGTGCGACATACCAAAGAGCTATGGCCACACTTTTCCATGATATGATGCACAAAGAAATCGAGGTATATGTTGATGATATAATCGCTAAGTCGAGAACTGAAGAGGATCATGTTGAACATTTGCTGAAGTTGTTTCAGAGGTTAAGGAAGTTTAAGCTTCGTTTGAATCCGAACAAGTGCACCTTTGGTGTATGTTCTGGAAAGTTATTAGGTTTCATTGTAAGCCAAAGAGGCATTAAAGTTGATCCTGATAAAGTGAAAGCTATTCAGGAAATGCCCGCTCCAAGAACTGAAAAGCAAGTAAGAGGATTCTTGGGCCGTTTGAATTAGATTTCGAGGTTTATCTCTCACATGACTGCCACATGTGCTCCGATCTTTAAGTTGCTTCGGAAAGACAAAGGTTGTGTCTGGACGGATGATTGCCAGAAGGCATTTGAAAGTATCAAAGAATATCTGCTTGAGCCTCCTATTTTGTCTCCTCCAGTGGAAGGTAGACTGATGATCATGTACTTAACTGTGTTAGAAGATTCCATGGGTTGTATGCTTGGTCAGCAAGATGAATCTGGAAGAAAAGAATATGCAATTTACTACTTGAGTAAGAAATTCACTGATTGTGAGTCTCGGTACTCCATGCTTGAAAAAACTTGTTGTGCCTTAGCTTGGGCTGCAAAGCGTCTTCGCCAGTATATGCTGAATCATACAACTTGGTTGATCTCTAAAATGGATCTAATCGAGTATATTTTTGAAAAGCCTGCTTTGACTGGGAGGATTGCTTATTGGCAAATGTTATTGTCAGAATATGATATTGAGTACCGAGCTCAAAAAGCTATAAAAGGTAGTATCTTGGCTGACCATTTGGCACATCAACCGATTGATGATTACCAGCCTATCAAGTTTGATTTTCCAGATGAGGATGTGATGTACTTGAAAATGAAAGATTGTGATGAACCTTTGATTGAGGAAGGGCCGAAGCCTGGATCTCGATGGGGTTTAGTTTTTGATGGTGCTGTAAATGCACGCGGAAGAGGAATTGGGGCAATGATCATTACTCCCCATGGTTCACATATTCCTTTTTCCGCGAGGTTGACTTTTCCTTGTACCAATAATGAAGCTGAGTATGAAGCCTGCATTATGGGTCTTGAGGAAGCTATTGATCTGAGGATTAAGTATCTTGATGTGTATGGAGATTCTGCCTTGGTAATCAATCAGATCTAGGGTACGTGGGTAACTCATCAACCCCATTTGATCCCTTATAGAGATTATGCCAGGAAGATATCAACTTTCTTCACTAATGTTGAGTTTCATTATATTCCTCGTGATGAGAATCAGATGGCAGATGCTTTAGCAACTATAGCTTCTATGATAAAGGTGCACCAGTGGAATGATGTTCCCATGATCAGAGTGGTGCAACTTGAAAGACCAGCTCATGTGTTTGCAGTTGAAGAGGTCCATGACAACAAGCCTTGGTATCATGATATTAAATGTTTTCTCCAGAGACAGGAATACCCACTTGGGGCATCCGACAAAGATAAGAGGACTTTGAGGAGATTGACATGCAATTTCTTCCTGAATGGAAATGTGCTTTATAAGAGAAATTTTGACATGGTTTTGCTCAGATGCGTGGATAGACACGAAGCAGACATGTTAATGAAAGAAATTCATGAAGGATCTTTTGGCACTCATGCTAATGGGCATGCAATGGCTAAAAAGATGTTGAGAGCAGGTTACTATTGGATGACAATGGAATCTGATTGTTGCAAGTATGTGAAAAAGTGCCATAATTGTCAAGTGTATGCTGATAAGATTCATGTGCCACCAGCTTATCTCAATGTGATTTCTTCCCCGTGGCCTTTCTCTATGTGGGGAATTGATATGATTGGTATGATTGAACCCAAGGCTTCGAATGGACATCGTTTTATTCTTGTGGCAATTGACTACTTCACCAAGTGGGTGGAAGCGGCATCATATGTTAATGTGACCAAGCAAGTTGTGGTTCGATTTATCAAGAATAACATTATCTGCAGATATGGTGTTCCGAATAGAATCATTACTGATAATGGTTCGAACTTGAATAATAAGATGATGAAAGAGCTTTGTGAAGAATTCAAGATTCAACACCATGATTCTTCTCCTTATAGACCGAAGATGAATGAGGCTGTTGAAGTTGCGAATAAGAACATTAAGAAGATCATTCAGAAGATGGTTGTGACATACAAGGACTGGCATGAGATGCTCCCTTTTGCTTTGCACGGGTATCGTACATCTGTCCGCACTTCAACAGGGGCAACCCCTTTCTCACTTGTTTATGGTACAGAAGCAGTGCTCCCCGTCGAAGTCGAGATCCCATCAATGAGAGTTCTGATGGAAGCCAAGTTGACTGAGGCTGAATGGTGTCAGAGTAGATTTAATCAGTTGAATTTGATTGAGGAAAAGAGAATAACAGCTTTGTGTCATGGTAGGTTGTACCAGCAAAGAATGAAGAAAGCTTTTGACAAAAAGGTCAAATCTCGTGTATTCAGAGAAGGCGACCTCGTGCTCAAAAAGATTCAGTCTTTCATTAAAGATTCTCGGGGCAAGTGGACTCCGAACTATGATGGCCCATATGTTGTCAAGAAAGCCTTCTCTGGCGGTTCATTAATTCTTGCAACTATGGATGGTGAGGAGATCACTCGCATTGTGAATGCGGATGCAGTCAAGAAATACTTCGCCTAAAAAATAAAAGAACAGCTCGCTAAGTTGAAAACCCGAAAGGGCAGCTTAGGCAAAAATGAGCGTCTCGGTGGATTGAAAACCCGAAAGGGCGGTCCACGAAAAAATTAGAGACATAAACAGAAATAGTTATCCCGGTAGATTGAAAACCCGAAAGGGAAATCTAGGCAAAAGTTAGGGATCATGACAAGTAACTGCGTCGACAGACTGGATCACTTGTAAAGACATATTCTATCCCTCAGAAGAATTTCCCATCAAAGATTCTTATTCACTCATCCTTGACTGAAGTTTTGGACACAATGGAGTTCAAAGTTGATAGGAAGAATAGTGATCATTGTATTTCAATGTAGCCCTTTTCCATGTATTTACCATTTTTCAAACTTGTAATGATCCATGGAGTCATGCCATTTGCTGACTACCATTCTATCAATGAATTTGAGCTTTTATTCAAGTGTTTTCAATTCTTTATAATGTTTCTGTTTACAAAATTTCAATTTATTGTTGATGATGATTTTTGAAACAAATTTAATAAATTTAATCTTTGAAGATTATAAAAACATTTTTCTTTTGATATGTGAACAAGGAAAGGATATCAATAGTGATTCCAAGGATGGTAAAGTCTGGATATATGTAACTTGTCTCTCCCAAAGCAGGGTTTGATTCGGTTGTGTCCATGCGAAGTTCCAGAATAGTCTTGACAGGTTGATGTTAATGGTGTTTTGTTCCCCAACAATAAGCATGAACGGAGATTGTATTTGAGTTCCAATGTCTTACCCAGAAGAATTATTGGAAGGGATGTTCTTAGGAATTCCCAGCTGAGTTTTGATTCTTCCTCAACAGGTTATCTTTAACTTGAGAAGCATTAGGAATCCTCAGCCGAGCTCTTGTTCCTCAGCTTGAGTTGTTTGCATCCTTGAATAGAAGTATTGATATAGCAGTCAGTTTAGAGGTTTTCTTTTACCTGATGGTGGGTATTGATTTAAAATCCCTTGTAACTGTGTTTTGGCTATGATGTTAACTTCTAATATCCCCATACGGATCCCCAGTAGGTCTGCGTGTGTTGGTTTCTAGTAGGTTCCTATGTGATTTTCAGCAGGTCTTGCACTATATCCCCAAGTGGAGTAGGAGTGGTATGACAGTTATTCCTCGCAAGAATTCTTCTGTCCCTAGAGAAGATTATGGAAGCTTTTCCCCATCCTCGGCAGATTATTACCCTTCCTCAGCAGGATGATATCCCTATGCAGAGTTGATGATTGATGTTTAATACTTTGAGACATTTCCATATTTCCCCAAAGAATGGAAGATTTTGTGTTGTTGGTGTCTCTCCAATATGTTTTTCCTCTCAGAGGGAATTTCTGATTTTATCCTTCATGGATTCTTGAAGTCTGCTTTGTGGATTGGATCTATAGCAAATGTTTCTCATCATGAGTTAAGCCTTGTAGTAGGATTTTATTCCTTTGATGGATTTTGATATTCCCCTGCAGGATGTCAAATTGAATCTCCAGCATGATTCCCTGCATTGTTGCCTTGGGATTAGCCGAGTATCTGGTTGTTGTGGTGTTCATGTCACCCGTTACTTATCTTTATGTCTGTTTAGTCAACATATTCATAAGCATATTCATACGCATAAGCATAGCATCATTTTCTTGCATTCTTTCATTTATCATTGTTCCCTGCTCTTTGGTGTGGATTTTCCCTACAGAGTGTGTGTGTTGTCTTCCTCTCAAGTTTAGAGTGTCAACCATTAAGCAGAATGTGTTAATCCTTTCTAATTCCCCACTGAGCTTGTTTCTCGTGGATGATTTCGATTCAATTTCCTCCCAGCTTATTATCTGGATGGAATTTCCCCAATTGAGATATTTCCTCCTCGGGATGAGTCTTGTTTGATCGTTTCTCTCCAACTTGTTCTTGGATTGAACTTTGGTCCCCTTTTGTGAGTAATATTGCTTTGAAATTAAGCTATCATTGTTTGATAGTGGGCAACATTTTCTCCAGCTTGAGTATATTACTTTGGAATTAAACTATCATTTAATCGATAGTGGGTAATATTACCAAATTGATCAAGTTCTTTTACTTGTACTCCTACCCAGTAAATCCGGTAGTCAAGATTTCTTCTTCTTACCCAGTAAAAAGGTAGTAGAAGTTGTTTCCATTTGCTTAAGCTCCTACCCAGTAAATCAGGTAGTCGAGATTTTTTTCTGCCCAGTAAAAGGCAGTGGAGCCTATCCCTCTTTGTTTCGCTCCTATCCAGTAAATCGATAGTCGAGTCCTTTGTTTTCCTACCCAGTAAACCGGTAGTTGATAATTCGTTTCCAACTTGGTATTCCTCCATTTTTGGACTCGAATACTTTGTTTGGTTGATATTTCCTGGCAGGGTGTTTACTTTCCCTTGTTGAATCTTGTACCGTGATTTTATTATATCTTTCCCCAAGTTGAGTCAGCCATCCAGTGATTTATTTTCCTGGTAAACTCTTTTGTTGTCTGTTGTTTCCCCAACGGGATTTTCTTCTGTGTCCCCAAGTTTTAGCTTTTCTCTGGTGGTCATTTTCCCCCCACGGAGATCTTGGGCTTGCATATCATATTCATATCATATCATGTTCTCTTAGGACAAAAAATTGGGTTTTTTGTATTTAAGTCTCTCCCATCTTGTAGAGACGAAGATGTCAATCTTCATATCTCCGGATTGAAGAAACTTAAATAGGGGCAGCTGTAACACCCTAATTTTTGCCCTAAGATTTCTTCGCATATCATCTGCATTTTCGCATACAAACAAGATTACGCCTGGTTCGTTTATCCGTCTCGGTTGCGGGTCTATACCTCACAGGGGATCACCGTGTTCTTACTTACTTTTATTTGCTTATATTTACTAACCTCTAACCAAAATACAAAAAAAAATGTGGCAGTTTGCTTCTTCTTCTTCTCTGTGTTGCAGGATTTCAAAGATAAGACAATACTTTCAATTCAGAGGCAGTTGTTCAATTATGATTCGATTTAGATGGATGTTTGACCTAATCATGTTCAAACTATCAAAGATTGATTCAACCACAAATTATTTGTGCCATTGGTTTATTTCTCAAATAGTGCATGTTAAAAGTTCAAGCTGTTTTGTGTGTGAAATTCATCAGTGATTCATCTGTGGATTTATTTTCCTCAGCATAAATTCAAGTAATCAAAGCAATTTCCAGACGAGGGTTGTGGCTTGAGTTGCGAGTTATTTAGTGGCTCCGTGTTGGCTGTATTCATCATTATCAGTGGTTTGTGAAAGAAAAATCAAAAGTTGGTTGCGGGCTTAAGACCAAGTTTCATCCATTATCCATTTTTTCCCGATTAAACAATTTGTTATCTTTTCCAATTTCTAATATCCATTTTATTCAATAACCTTTGTTTCCCTTTTTTTTCTCGATTTATCCATTTATCCACCCGTATCTCATTTTCCATAATCATTTTTCACTATCCATTCTCTTTCGATTTTTTTTAATCCAATCATACTATTCAAATATTATCCATCATTTTTTTTATACATATCCAATTATTTATATAATTCATTTTTTTAGTCCCATTTTTATTTCTATTTTTCTACCAATATTCAAGACTATCACAAAATTATTCCAAAAATAATAATAATAATTTTTAGATCCATTCTCCATTTTTTAGTCCATTTGATTAAAGCCTATGTTTTTCTAAAGCCCTTTTTTTCTTCTTAAAACAAAATACATTAAAAAAAAGGCCATTTATCTCAGTCAAACATCAGCATGTGACCTCTTCAGCTTACAACTTTCCCAGCTTCATCAAGCCATGAATACGCATCACGCCCTACATACAACATAAAACACACTGCAAGCCAAGCCAACACCAAAACGCAAACCGAAACTCACCTGCAAAACGCAAGTCCTTACAACACAAAACGCAGAAACTTCCAGCACCTAAAAAATACAGCAAACACGCAAAAACCATGACTCCAAAACGCAATTGGTAGGCGAGTTTTACAAACAAAACGCAGTAGAAAAATTCAGGATTGAACACGAGCAATTCATGAGCTTCAAAACATGGATAAAATCCCCAAAATGGCATCCAATTTCCATCTCCTTCCATCTATAAATTGAACCCTCTCCTCTTCCAAATCCTAAGCTTTCATAGCCTCTCAATACCCTGCAAAAATTAAATCTCAATTCAAGTTTCAATTCAAAATTTCTCATAATTTCAAATCTGATAAAAATACGAAAATCCAACTATTCAAGCTTAAAATTCATTCATCAATCCTACGTTGAAGAGGCCGTGGCGTTTTTTCTTTCTGAAGCTACAGTCCTGCGGCGATTTTTTTGAGAAAAGAAGAAGAAGGTACCGCGGCTGCCACATGAAGAAGATGGAATCCTGTTTATTTTTTCTTTTTTCATTATAATTATTTTTTTATTTGTTTTGTTAAATAAAAGATATGGTGTGTATGTTTGGGCCTTTGGTACTGGATCAGATTTCTATCCACACCTCACTATCCTGCGATCTTTCCCCCCCCCCCTCTTTTGAATTCTTTTGTTTTTTTATTATCATGTCCTTTATTATTAGTTTTACTTATTAAAAAAAAATATGTTTTCAAACTTTATTTTTGATATAAAATCTAAAAGTAGTTTAAAAAATAGAAAAATATTTTAATTTCTTTATGGATTTTTTTAATCCATATTTCTTTTCCATCTTTTTTTCTTTTTGGTCGATGAAAATCTCTGATTCGTAGATTGTTGATTTCCGAATATGTTTAACCTTCATTATTTCAAATCTGTGGATGAATGATCATTTGGATCATTCTCCATACTTTGGGATCGTGATAGGTTGCATTCGATAATTCAATAAAAATCTCGATTAAGATTAGACCGTTCCTTTATATTTTCGTGCGACATGTTTTCGGATAATGATCAATAATATCATTTCTATAACATGTATTAGCACAAATATTTTACACCTTAATTGGTGGTGGTCGGCCTCATTTGTAGGGTAATTACTTCGTAAATTACTCGGCGATTGCTTAACATAGACCTAAATTTGTCCCGAATTCAGAATAAGATCCATCTGGATCCGGTTGCCTCTCGATTTTTTTTTGGTTATCTTTTGTGGTTGTGTTTGATTAAGTTCATCATACCATTTCTATGTAAATATTATAAAACTATTAATATACTAACCATTTAAATTCATTCTCGCACCTTATCCTCTTTATTTCAATCTCTCGCTCCTTATCTCTTTTATTATGCTATTATCATATTATATCATCTATCATATTGTTTATGTTTATATTTTTATGCTTGTGATTTTTCTTTTGTCCATTTGGACACAAAAAAACATTAATAATGGATCAAACATCTAAAAAAGGACTTGTGACTTTAATTCTTGGACTATGGCCACTATCCTTAGCATTGGACTTGGAGTTTGACTTAGATTTTAGGATCTCTCCCTTTGCTCAAGTTGTTATCGATTGAAGACCTTGGCCTCGATTTAGTTTCATTTGTCTATGAAGATGGAAATCCGTTTGCTTTGAAGGATGTTCATCATATGGTTTGATCACTCTTTTCTTAACTTTTTCATTCAAGTATTAGGATAGTCCCTTCATCTCCTCCCACGTCTTAAATTTTCAAATCTTCTCCATATTTTCAAATCTTCTTTGTTTTCAAACTTCAAACGCTTTTGCAATCAAACCTTGACCTAGGTTAAGCGATTTTACCCTTTCACTTTATCTTCTTAATAAATGTTAATCCATGTAAGCATATCGAAATTCTCTTCTCAAAGACTTTAAAAAATCCAAAACTCACTCAATTGTTTTTGTGCCTTTGTGCATTTTTTTCTTTTCATATGTTTAGATATGATTCATTCTTTCTAGCTGAATTATTCGCTAAAGAAAGACGACTTATCTCTACATTTTAAAATTAATTTAACTCATTGTTTCTTTTCAAATTTTGTACCACGAACTATGAGGTTTTGATCTCGCATTTCACTTTGTGGGTACGTAGGCATGAGGCGTTAAACCTATTCAAACACAAAAATATTAAAAAACGTTTCTCTTCTCATCTCTTCAATCTCTTTCAAACAAACCATTTTCAAACCAAAAGCGGTAAATTTTTCAAAGGGCTCCCGTGGAGTACCACGGACATTTTGGGTGCGTAAAACCTTCCCATCGTGTAACCTATCCCCTTACCTGTTTCTCTGATGTGTTTCTTTAGCTTTCTTGCTTTTAGATTCATTAGGTTTTATTTGCTCTTTTTCCCTTTTCCTTTTGGAATAAAATAAAAGCGCGGTGGCGACTCTGTTTACCTTGAGTTAAGTTAGCTAATAGCTTACACTCATGATTTTACCGCTACAAACGCGTTAGTTGATTCAAATATACAAACACCTTCAACTCCAATATAAATAACAATAATTGTTTTACTCTAGAACATTTCGACAGAAACATATAAACACTAAGTTTAGATTATTCTTCATTTGATTCTTAGCACGCGACGTCCTAGGACTTGTTTGGTTGGTCCTGTAAGTCACCCTTTTCTAAGAGATTTTGTTAACCAGAGGTTGTTTAACTGAAACACTAGCGAACAAATTGGCACGCCCAGTGGGACCTGTGCTTTAAGAACAGATTATGTGTGTTTGTAACATTATATGTTTCTGCGTAGCGGAAACGTAACTGTAAATAACGTAGAAAGACATAGGCGAACTAGAGTAAGGAAAATGGCTATCCCACCACCAGTAAATAATGAAGAAATTCTTGTTTCCACTGCCATTCCTTCGACAGGAGGGAATGTGGAGACACTCCATGTTTCAGAAGGAGGAAATCCCTCAATATCTGGATCGATACCAGGAATGTCGTTGTCTCAAAGAGGACCCAATTCCTCCAACATAGGGCATTCGATACCTATGAGTACTCATCCCCTTGGGGGAAATAACTTTAGGCCTTATCAAATGAATTTTTCCACACCTATGTTTGGAAAGGAACAACCTTATGAAATGCCAACTTCAATGATGGCTAGTTTACATAACGCAACACCATTATATTCTAATATCGTGGCCCACATGTCTTCGCCACTACAAGGATCCGATTATGGTGGGAACGTTAGTAGACCAAACCAACCCCCACCAGGATTCCACATGCCAGCAATTACGACTAATTATGCGCAGGAAATCCGTCAACAAATGGACGAAAGTAACCATGAGATGGTCCATAGGTTGACTCAACAAATGGGGGAAGTGTTTAAACCTTTAATACAAAGCACCACTCAAACAAACCAAATATTGGCAACACAAATGATGCGTATTGCTGAATTCTTTGGAGTACCCCAAATTCGACAGAGAGAGCCGGTGGTCCATAATCCAGTAATCAATGTCGAAGAGGAACCAACAATAAATCAAAGACCTGTGGGAAACCCTTAGGCAAATCATAGGATCCAAGAAGAGGTTATCGAACAGCCTCGCGTCGAAGTCCCCATGCCACAAGAGCCGAGGAGAGTGGTAGTCCAGAGAGGTCAAGATAATGATGACATCTTGCAACAAAGAATGCGTTATAATAATCCACCTGTCGAAAATAATTTAGCAGCCATGGTCAAAAGGATAATGGCGCAAAATGGGGTAAATATGGGGTTACAAAGGCCTAATTATATTTCCCCACTATCTGAATATATCCTACAACAGGAATTGCCCCCAAGGTGGAAAATTCCCAAGTTTACTAAATTTTCAGGGGATACTAGTGAGTCCACCATAGAGCACATAGCGCGTTATTTGATAGAGGCAGGCGAAATAGCGCAAAATGAGAATTTGAGGATAAAATATTTCCCAAGTTCCTTAACAAAAAATGCTTTTACTTGGTTTACATCCCTACCAGCAAATTCCATTCATACATGGACTCAATTGGAGAGGTTGTTCCATGAACAATTCTACACGGGACAAACTAAAATAAGTCTAAAGGAATTAGCTAGTGTAAAAAGAAAATTCTCAGAGCCCATTGATGATTATCTCAATAGATTCAGATTGTTAAAGGCAAGATGTTTCACATAGGTGCCAGAGCAAGAACTTATCGAAATGGCTGCAGGTGGTTTAGATTATTCCATAAGGAAGAAACTAGACACCCAGTACTTAAGAGATATGGCACAACTAGCAGATAGGGTAAGGAAAATTGAAAGGCTGAAAGCTGAGAAATATAGGGATAACAAAAGTAAGAAAGAAAGGGTATCCTATGTAGGAATGTGTCAAGATGATGACTATGACGAAGATGAATCAATCATTTTCGACGAACAAGAAATTGACCTGGCAGAATTAAAACAAGGTCCCCCATATTCTTGCAAGGTGTTAGCTCCATCAAATGGGAAGAATCCTGTTGAAACAGATAAGAACAATAAATTCCCTAAAAGAACGTACAAGTTCGACGTCACCAAGTGTGACGAAATATTTGATCTGTAGGTAAAAGATGGTCAGCTAATAAAACCACCGAGTATAAAAGAACCCCCTATTGACCAACAGAAAAAGAGAGGTTTTTGTAAGTACCATAATTTTCTAGGTCATAAAACTTCACAATGTTTCCTATTCAGGGACCTAGTTCAAAATGCAATCCAAGACGAAAGGCTGATGTTTGGAGAGAAACCAAAGCAGCAAACAAGGGTTGAAGTTACCCATGTGCAAGTAGTGGAAGAAAATTATGTTGAGCCTTTCAACGTGAATATGGTCGAGATGGAGAAAATGTCAGATGACAGTTTCGAATTGATTGAAGCCATTGAAGGCTTCGACAATGCTGTCAACATGGTGGGAGTTACTGAAGATTCCCTATTCGCCACAATGTAGAGGAAGTATCAGGAGATGAATTGACTATGTCTGTTCTGATCAAGGTCACTAAGGATCTTGGAGAGAAAACCAATGTCAAGGTGGCTGAAGATTCCAACAACCAAAATAAGGTTTCGACCACTGAAGGTTTTGACCACCAAGATGAACCCAGGATCACTGAAGATGCTAAGCATCTGAGGAAGGAAGTTACTGAAAGCTTCCACAAAAGAGTCAACAAATTGGCTGGAGATGGGGTAGTCTGGGATACCTTGGGAGAGCCCAGTGGTAAATTCAACTACTTGGTAAAATATAGTTCGCCTGCTAGTGCCAAGATCAACATTAACGAAATCCAGCCAATAGGCTGGGGTGATACTTTTGACAACAATGACGAGAAAGTTAAGGCTTTCCCCAACACTGATGAGAAGGCCACTAAAGGCCTCAATAATGAAAATGAAGTCATTGGGGGAAATGTTCCTATCCAGTCGAAGGAGGTTACTGAAGGCCTTAACAATGATACTAGCAACCTCACAAATGCTAGTGAGATTGCAAATGAAGACAATTTGGAAATCAAAGTTGAGACTGTTGAAGGCCCTCCACCAAAACTCACTTATGGGATACTTCGCAGAACCATGGAAGATCCTAAAGAGAAAGCAGTCCAAACCAAGAGTGTCCCAGCATCAAAGGGGTCATGAAAAGTCGGAGAGGCTCTCATAAAGAAAATGGACAAAATGAGTCTTGCTGATAGGCAAGGGTTAGATATCAACATGGTCGAAGCTTCGCAAAAGAACAAAGGAAAGAATGAGGTGGAATGTTATTGAGAGGAGCATCAAAAGACAGCCTATCCAAAGGAAGATGAAAATTTGGCAGAATTCATCCAAAGGTGCCAAAATAAGAATACTGAAGTGACGCTATGTCCGCGCTGTAACGCCATTTTCGACAGAAAGGCGGCAGCAAATTTGGAGGAAGTGGAGAAGTCAATGGCAAGGAGTAATTGGTTTCAAAGGCCAACAGTAGAAGTCGATAGATATGATCTGAGGAGAAGCAAATATCACTTCCAGAACCCTGGGGGCAGGTACTACAATACCTACAAGCCATCGGGAAAAGTACCTGATGACGGATGGGTACAGCCTATTAGAGATGCCTAGAGGCCTAGAGAATAGAAAAGCTTTGAAGTTCAAAGGGGATCCTCAGTCGAAATAAGGAAGGAAGCTGAGAAGCAAAGGCACAGGACATATCCTTCAGGGAACTACAAAGGGAAGAACCCCATGTCGAAATCTCAATGGAGGAGATTCCAGAGGAAAAAATGGACTGAGAAAGAAGCAACGAACGAACTAAATGCCAAGGAGAAAAATGCTGGCGAAAATAAAGTAGAATCCAACAGAAACACTCGAGTGGTAGAAAGTGACAAGCTTCACAAAGGAAAAGACACCATCAACCGGCTATCATTGTCAAAGGTTACCAACGCAGTGGCAGAAGCTGACGAAGCTACTGATAGCTTTGAATCTGACGAAGAGAGCTTATTCGACGTGATTTGTAATGTAGTCTTAGTACTTCCTAGGGACTACGACAGAGTAATGGAAGTAGAGGATGAAGAGGATACCATGATAGATGGTACAGTGGGGCCAAGACCCGTATGCTACTATATCATGAATAACGGTTGTGTCGAAGAACAAAATGCTTTCTTCAAAAAACCAGATGAATTAATGAGGGGACATCTGAAACCCTTTTTCATAAAAGGAAAGGTCGAAGACACAGGCGTCAACAAAATCCTAGTAGATGGAGGGGCTGCTATAAACCTAATGCCCTACTATATGCTGAAGAAAATTGGCAAAAATGACTCTGATGCAAAACCACACAACATGGTTTTGTCGAACTATGAAGGAAAAGTAGGCAACACCATGGGTGTCATTCAAGTAGATTTAACAGTTGGCACTATCACCAGGCCAACAATGTTCATAGTCATTGCGTCAAGGGCGAACTACAACCTGCTGCTAGGTAGGGAGTGGATCCATGGAGTAGGAGCAGTACCCTCGTTGATGCATCAAAGGATAGTCATATGGCGTCCTGATGGGATCATCGAAAATATTGAGGCATATCAAATTTATTTCATGGCTGAAGTAAACAGCGTAACTAGTCGAAGCTTCGACAGAAACATGGCCCATATAGCTCCTTGCAACCCAGCTGACTTCGACCTGACAGCGTCGGACAAAGCCTATTGCTCTATATACTTACATCCGACACAGGGATTTCAATGGGACAAAGAGGTAATTGGCAAACCAATCCATGTATGGGGAACTACTGATATAGAACTAACTGGTTGGGATAGCGAATTTGACGGCAACTATGAGTGAAGCTACAACACTAACGAGACTGACGACCTATATGGCCGAAAATAAACTAAAAGTGGCTCTTGAAGCCGAAGCAAAGTATATGGTTGTCGAAGCCAAAGAAGAAAGTTCAGATTCACCATGCCCTCACAAGGGATTTGATGAAGAAAATAAAAATAAGCAGATAGGCGAATGGCGGAATCAGAAGTTGGACGCCATCTAGGACGACGAACCATTGGGGTTCAAAAAAGACCCAACTTCAACTAGCTTGAAGATGGTGGCACAAGATCCTTTGGAAGAAATCAATCTGGCACTGGGGGAAGAAAGAAGGCCAACCTATAAAAGTGCAACTATGGACCCCCATTTCAGAATCGAATTAGTTCAGTTGCTGAAAGAGTTCAAGGACTATTTCGCATAGGACTATGACGAAATGACATGCCTCGACAGGCGCTTGGTCGAACTGAAACTTCCTATAATTGAAGGGAAGAAGCCTATGAAGCAAGCTCCAAGGAGTTTCGCACCAGAGGTTTTATCAAAGATAAAAGAGGAGGTCGAAAGGCTTCTCAAATGTAAATTCATTCGTCCGACCAGGTATGTCGAATGGATTGCAAATATTGTACCTGTAATAAAGAAAAATTGCTCATTGAGGGTGTGCATTGATTTTCAAGACTTAAATTCTGCCACCCTAAAGGATGAATATCCTATGCTAGTAGCAAAAATGCTAGTAGACTCTGCAGCATGGCACGAGTACCTAAGTATGCTAGATGGATATTCTGGCTACAATCAAATCTTCATTGTAGAGGAAGACGTTGCAAAAACAGCCTTTCGGTGTCCCGGAGCAATAGGGACGTACAAATGGGTAGTTATGCCCTTTGGTATGAAAAACGCTAGGGCTACATACCAAAGGGCTATGAATTCCATATTTCATGATTTCATTGAAACAATCATGCAAGTATACATTGAAGATATTGTAATAAAGTCTGTTTTAGAAAAACATCATTTAAACCATCTTCGACAATCCTTTGAGAGGATGAGAAAACATGGTTTAAAGATGAACCCCCTTAAATGTGCGTTTGGTGTACAGGCTGGAGATTTCCTAGGTTTTGTGGTCCACAAAAAGGGAATCAAAATAAACGCCAACAAAGCTAAAGCAATAATGGAGGCGAAAGCACCTACGACAAAGAAAGAGTTATAATCACTGCTGGGGAAGATTAATTTCCTTAGAAGATTTATTACAAACCTCAGTGGGAAAACGCAAGCTTTCCCCCCTGCTTCGACTCAAGAAAGAAGATTTCACATGGTGGCAAGAACAACAAGAAGCCTTTGACAAGATCAAAGGATATCTGGTAAGCCCTCCAGTCTTGACGTCACCTAATAGACGAAGAAGCATGAGGTTATACATCTCAGCATCCGACAAGACCCTTGGAAGCATGCTTTGTCAGGAGGATGAAAATGGCGTCGAAAGAGCCATCTATTATCTCAGCAGAGTCTTAAACGATGCTGAAACTAGATATAGTGTAGTAGAAAAGTTATGTCTTTGTGTATATTTCTCTTGTACAAAATTGAAACACTATATAAAAACCAGTTGATGTATTTGTATCATCTCATTTCGACGTGATAAAATATATGCTTTCTAAATCTATTTTGCATTTTCGAATTGGGAAATAGGCTTTAGCATTAACTGAATACTCCTTAAAATACCTGCCTTTAAAAGCTGTAAAAGGTCAAGTAGTGGTTGATTTCATAGTTGACCATTCCATAGATGATAGTGAAATAAAGTACGTCAAATTACAACCTTGGAAATTATATTTCGACGGTTCCAGCCACAAGAATGGTGCAGGTATAGGAATATTGATTATTTCTCCTGATAAAATTCCAACAAAATTCAAGTATAGGATCGAAGACCCTTGTTCAAACAATGAAACTGAGTACAGATGTGTTAAAGAAAATCTGATTATGTACTTCGTCATAGCCAACAGGCTCCTGAAAGAATTCGACACTGTGACCCTTAAACATATTCCTAGAATAAAAAATCAAGAGGCCAATGGTTTAGCTCAGATTGCATCGGGTTACAGAGTATCGAAAGAAAATATGGAGAACGCTATTGAAGTAAGGGGAAGGGTTATATCAACCAAATTATCCCCATCAGATTTAGAATCAATGAAACTTGGTTATGGGGATGACGAAAATTTCAAAATTTTCAACATAGATAATTCAGACGTGGATGACTGGAGAAAACCTATAAGAGGTTACCTACAAGACCCAAACCAAAGCGTAGAAAGAAAAATAAAATATAGAGCATTAAGCTACGTACTCTTTGGGAACGAATTGTTCAAAAAGACTGCAGAAGGAGTCTTACTAAAGTGCTTGGGCGAAGAAGAGGCGTATATTGCATTGTCGAATGTACATAGTAGCACATGTGGTGCACACCAAGTAGGGCATAAGATGAAATGGCTACTATTTAGGCAGGGTTTATATTGGCCAACTATGCTCAAGGATTGTGTCGAATTCGCAAAGGGTTTCCAAGAGTGCCAAGTCCATGCAGGAATACCACATGTCCCTGCAAGCGAATTACATTCGATCATAAAACCTTGGCCATTCAGAGGATGGGCTTTAGATCTAATTGGAGAAATTCGACCTACTTCATCAAAAGGGAAGAGATACATCTTAGTGGGAATGGATTACTTTACTAAATGGATCGAAGTCATACCACTAACCAATGTGGATCAAGAAGAAGTTATAGAATTTATCCAAAAGAACATAATCTATAGGCTTGGGATACCAGAAACAATAACCACTGACCAGGGGTCTGTGTTTACTGGTAAAAATATGCAAGCCTTTGCAAATGAAATGGGTTTTAAGTTATTAACGTCTACGCCCTATTATGCCCAAGCTAATAGACAAGTCGAAGCAGCAAATAAGGTAATAATAAATTTGATCAAAAAACATGTAGGTAAGAAGCCTAGAAATTGGCACAAAACTTTAGATCAAATTTTATGGGCATTTCGAACGTCACCTAAAGAAGCTACTAACTCTACCCCATTCAAATTAACATACGGACATGAGGCAGTGCTTCCAGTCAAAATCTATTTACAATCCATACACATCCAAAGTCATCATGAAATTCCTTCAGATGTATATTTGAGTATGATGATGGATGAGTTAGTAGATTTAGACGAAGAAAGGTTACGTGTGTTGGATTTTATTAAAAGACAGAAGGAAAGAGTTGAGAAATCTTATAATAAGAAAGTGAAGTCGAAAATCCTTTTTGAGGATGATTTAGTTTGGAAGGTAATACTTCCCATGGATCGAAAAGATAGAGTAATGGGAAAGTGGTCCCCTAAGATGAGAGAATAGTTAAAATAAATGGCAAGTACTTAAAGAAATATAAACCAATTTTGCAAGAAGTAAAGATAAAGATAGAATGATTACATTAATTACTTCGCCAAATAGTGGGTGGTAAAGTCATTACAAAGTTTGCCTTCTAAGGCTAATAAAGGAACTAAGGAAAACAATACATATACCACCCCCACCCTATTACAAATTCCTAGAGAAACGATTCCTTAAATTCTATGAATTTCTTCCTTTGAACAACAATTCGACATTCAAACAGACTTTTGTTTAGAGAGATTTCTTCAATCTCTTTGCCTAATTATTGGGCCATGTCTACATGATGAATTCCCACCCTTATTCCCTCTTTGATTTCTACAGCATTGTGCTGTTCAAGTTCTGCCACATGTTTCTGCTCCTGAGAAACTTTGGCTTGAAGTTCATCTATCTGTCTCTCAAAGTCCTGAATATTCTTTTCACATTCAGACACTTGTTGGGAGTAAGTGTCGGAGAGTTTTGATAGCTCAGAAACCTTGTCCGTCGAAGCCGCTACAGCATCCCACTCAGGATTTTGAGTGTTTGTTTTGATGGAAATCATTTTGATGTACTCTCTTCGACGGTTGAGATTTGCACAGTTTACATCAATGATTTGAACAAGATCCAACACCAGACGAGTTTCATCAGTGTTGGCTTCCAAAACATTGCTGAGTAGGGTCCTCCTCCAGAATTCTGAACAGATCGACACCAAGTACTTTGCTCTTGATTTCACCCATAAGAGCACTGAGGGTCTTCACTTCAGAAGTGGCTCCAGAGGTTTTTGAATTGCTGGAAGAATCATGGAAATTGTAACGTTGGCTAAGTATAGCCTTCAGATATCCCAAAGGTTTCCTTACCTTCAAGCTCTCAAGTTCCTCATGAGTAAAGGCAGTCGAACCTGAAAATGGAGGTTTGTTCTGAGTTTAATCAGGAAGGGTTTGAATGCTAGGCCCAGTGCCTTGTTTTGACTGGTCTTGTTTGGCTGCAGCCTTAGCTTCAAGTTTCTTCTCCTTAGCGTCTGAAGCTTTGGATGACTTTTCTTTTTCCTGAGTTATAGATCCAACATCAGTTTTTTCGCCCTTACCGTCTTCGGCAAGTTTTTCTTCATTGACTTTGGAGTTTGGATCATCAGGAGAATTATATGCAGAATGCTCATCCATTATGGTGTCGAATACAAAACTGGTATGGGGTTCCAATATATCGTCCTTTGAAATTTCTTTGTCTTGGACTTGTTTCTCCATATTTGTCTCACCAGCATCATGGGGAGGCTCACCAAGGTTGATTTCAACCTGGAAAAAAAATTAAGGATGAGAAGAAATAGACAATATGCATACAAAGGTCAATTTAAAAGTCAGTCGAAAATAAATACCTGAGGAATCTCAGTATGAAAACTAGAGTTCCCACTTTCCGCGTCCCGTGCAGATTTAATTATTGGACTGGTGGGAGGAGTTTTCTTCGATTTGACAAGTGACCTTTCAGAAGCAATTGTCCTTATGTTGCTGGATTTCTTCCTTTTCAGGGGCTGTTGATCTGGGGATTCGTCACCAGAATCTTTAGAAACCTCATTCACTATCTCTTTCTTTCTTTTTTGAGGGGTAGGTGGTTTTCGACTCACCTGAGAAACAACAAGATTCCAATAAGCCAAAGGCCAAAAACAATTTCATAATTGAGATAAGTCTCTTAAATATGAGGAAAGAATGAAACCTTTTTCACCGTCGAAGAAGTTTTCTTAGTAGGCTTGGCAGGTTGGTCTTCGACAGATGCCTTCTTGCTTGGAATCTTGACAGCTGAAAAGAGAAATTTGTTAAAAAGGAAGGAATAAAACATAAGAAATTAAACACAAAATAAATTCAAAAATGTGAAAACACCTTCAAGAATGGTAGATTCCACGCGCACGTGTTCTATTCCAATATGAAGGTGCTCAGGGAAATTGTCCAGATGATATTTGGTCGGAACCACACGTTCGACTAGCTTTTTTCGTGACTCTTTAAGAAGTTTTAAATCTTCTTCACATACGAACCAATCTGGAAAAGGTGGACTAAGACCCACACCAAAATCAGCAGATGGTAGAGGGGGAAACTTTGGTGGATAACTGGAATACACAAAGTTGTAACATGCCTCTGGTGGAATATACGAGGGTATTACCAATTTCCCCATCCTTTCAGTGAATTTATGCATTAGAGTCACAACTGCTTCACCTATGGTTCGCCTAAGATCATCTGGCATTTATGCTATTTCAAAATATTTTTGGAATTTTAGAATTTCCTTAACATGTTGTTCAATACCTTTTTTCGTTCTGTCCTACACAAAAGCAAAAGCGTTCGTCAGAAGTTGGTTGAAGGTAGCTACACCATAAAATCTTGTAAGATAGTACTCCTTCCACCAAACGTCGAATTCTGGAGTGCAGAAGAAGATGGGTCAGAAGACCACCGGTCGAACCTCCAGAGAAGTGTCATTCAATTTCTCCATAATCTCCATACTTTTAGCCTCAGTAAGGAACAAATTGTAAAAGAGAATGGAACCCTTTTTGGGGTAAATCGACCTAGGTTTCAGTTGTATCAACCCAAACTGTCGAGCGACTAAATTTGGTTGATAGACTAGTAAGGCTACCTTAGAATTACTCATGGTTGGGTAAAAAGGTAGGAGTCTTGGCATCAATATCATTTCCCAAATAGCCAAGAAGTTGTCTTCCTCCTTTTTATGTTCGACGGGGAGTTGTCTGGTAAACCACTTGGGCCCTACAGTCCTATTGGCAAAGGGGGCCATGTTCGCAGTAAAATTGTAGCTCTTGGTGAACATATTTATATAATTAATGAAAGAATGTTGAAGGCTTTGCCCTTCTTCAGAAGGAGTTAATTGAGCCATCCTTGCCCATTCGACGCGCCTTTCCTTGACGTACTCTTCATCCACCACGGCTTTGTCGAAGATTCTGGACTCAAAGGTGGCGTTGAGCCATAGTTGAAGAATCCAAAAGGGACCTTCCAGGCTGAGTTTGCCCTTATCCTTGATTTGTTTCAGGTTTTCGACTCCCTCACTCATGGATTCATAGAGGCTAGCCAATATCATTTCTCTCAGTCGAAGGTTTTTACCAGCATGAAGCTGATTGGCTATGGTGATGTATTTTTTGGCTACCTGGAGGGATCTTGTGCAAAACACAAATTTTGATAACCAAAGAGTCAAAAAGGCTATGTGTTCTGTGTCTGACACATTAGGGGAGTCTTTGTTATGGTAGTGAGCAATGAAGGGGGAGTATGAGGCAAAGCTAGTGTCGAAATCTATGGTACTTTTATCTAATACAGTTGGGTCGAAATCTATGCCTAGTGGGCTAAGACCTACTATAGCAGCTAGGTCGGAGAGAGTGGGTGTCACCATTCCACAAGGAAGGTGGAAGGTATTATAGGTGTTATCCCAAAAGTAAAGGGAAGCGAGAATCATGGTAGGGCAATAGTTTGGGCCTTCTTTCGACAGTTGAATTAGGTCATAAATGCCTATTTTCTTCCAAGTCTTACCCTTGACTACTTCGACCTTTTCCACTAGTTTAGGTATTCAGACGGGTCTTTCGACCAATGGAAGCTTCTAAAAATCCTAGGCTGATTTAAATAAGTTAAGTCTAGGGCATCAGTTTCAGTTTGTGTTTCTGGGGATTTGTCACTAGATGGGTTTATTTTCCCTACTCCTATGGGTTTTGAACATGCATAAGTGGGAAAGAACTCTTTAAGATGAGTTTGATCAATGTTTGGGTTAGGGAGAGGACCTAACATGGAATGGCATTTACCAGAAACAAGAGTGGGAATGAGTACCCGAGAATAGTAAATGCTCTCTTTTTCTCTTTGATTCGGAGGCTCTGGAATGTATTGTTGGTTATCCACCACCTTTGGGCCAAGGATTTTGTGCGTAGGAGGAAGATCTTCTGTGTTCTTCTTGTCTTTTTGAGAGCTTGAGGTCGCCATTGTTGACTTTGAAGGAGCTTGAAGAAAGATGAAGATTTGGGTTTGAGAGAAGAAGAAGTTTGGAAAATTTGAAGTCTGGAGCGTAAAAAGTTCTTTCAAGAGAGAAAATGGACTATTTATACTGAAGAAATGAAGGAAAACGTTTGGATCTTCAAGTTGTTTAGGGTACGTGTCTACGCACCAGTGGATATAAAAAAGGTGTGGAAGTTGAAAAGGGTACAGTAGACCTAGTCTCATAGAGTCATGGAGATCATGTCTGGTAACGTGGGTTGAAGTAGATCGGTTGAGGAAATCTAATGATTACTTAGATATGATTTGACAAAGTGAGATTTTGGGAATCAGCACATTTAATGCAAAAAAAAACATGGAGTCGAAATATAATTTGGCAGCAAAGATGCTTTCTCCAGAGAGTTAGTCGAAACACCTTTGCTGGGGGGCAATTTGTATGCATAGGAATTTCGCAGCATGAGTTTTAGTGCACAAAAGCTTTAATAGCTTTTATAAAGATCTTTTGACAAGTTGATCACTCTTTCTTCCAAACATGTCCAGAATCTCGAGAAGGTTTGTAATGATTTGGTTTATAAGTCGAAAGTGGCTTGTCGAAAGAGACGCTAGATTGATGACTGGAAGTTCTTCACATCACTACGGATAAAGTTTTTTGTTGTTACTTAGACAATGAGGAATTCGACAAAGGAAAATATGATAGAAGGACTTTGGATTTGAATTTTAAATCATCTTGATATAACAAAGAGACACACCATTTCGTCAATTGAAGAGCAGTTTTGTATGAATAACTATTTCGTTTTATAAAGGGGACGTGGAAGGTTTACAAAAGACATTAGCATGCACAATGTCAAGTGGCATTTGTCTAGGATTTACCATTGTTCGACGGTTATGATATTGTATATAAATTGGATAGTTTTCTTTGTGAAAAGTGTGTGAAAAATATTGTAAAAATTCCTGTAAAATTACTCAAGTACTCGTGTGTAAAGAGAAAGGGGAGATTATTTTGGAAATGTACGTATCAACACCAATTTTATTTCAAGTTATAAAAGCTTTAAGTTTTTTTCTTTAAATCTTTTTTCTTTGTTTCTCTTTTACATTCCATTCACGTTTCCAGCAAATTTATATTCCAGTCAATTTATATTCAAGTAATTCTTTACCTTCATGTCAAACTTTAGTTTTCTTTTATTAAACCTTTAAACGCATTAGTTGATTCAAATATACAAACACCTTCAACTCCAATATAAATAACAATAATTGTTTTACTCTAGAACATTTCTACAAAAACATATAAACACTAAGTTTAGATTATTCTTCATTTGATTCTTAGCATGCGACGTCCTAGGACTTGTTTGGTTGGTCCTGTAAGTCACCCTTTTCTAAGAGATTTGGCTAACCAGAGGTTGTTCGCCAGAAACACTAGCGAACAGGCGCATATTGTCCCATGCACACCAACAAATATTTATTTGACTCCAGATGATCATGCATTCTGCTCACTACACCTCCATCCTATCGAAGGTTTCCGTTGGGATAGGGAAGTTGTAGGAGAAGAGGGTAATTTCCCACCTTACTTTGTGGACCCTGTGATTCACCCCACATGATGGGGAAGTGAGGGAAGTAATAATGACTGACATCGACGCACTGAGAAGAATTTCGGCCTACGTGGATGAAACCAGACTACAAGCGGCCTTAGAGGCCGCAGGAAATCATATGGTTGTTGAGGCCATTACAGGGTTTACTGAAGAAAGTCCTATGAAGTATTTCGACCCAGAGCCTCTTGATAAGGCTCAAGAAGATTCATACCAGAGGCTTGATGCAATATATGAGAATGAGCCTTTGGGATTTGAAAAGGGACCTTCGTCAAGAAATATCAAAATGTTGGCTCAGGATCCTTTAGAAGAAATTGAACCAGGTGAAGGGGAGATGAAGAGGCCTACCTATGTTAGTGCCAATCTCAACCCAGAACTCAAGGTCGAAGTGGTCAAATTTCTGAAGGAATTCAAGGATTTATTTGCTTGGGACTATGATGAAATTCCTGGTTTGAAGAGAGAGCTTGTCGAACATAAGCTACCGATCAAGCCTGGGAAAAAACCAGTCAAACAAAATCCAAGATGGTTCGCCCTAGCAATCCTCACCAAAATTAAAGAGGAAATTGAAAGGTATCTTCGATGCTAGTTCATCCATACAACCAGGTATGTGAAATGGTTAGAAAACATTGTACCTGTTATTTAAAAGAATGGCTCTCTAAGGGTTTGCATAGATTTTAGAGATCTGAATTCAGCAACCCCTAAAGATGAGTATTCAATGCATGTGGAAGAGATGTTAATCGACTCTGTTGCAGGACATGAGTATCTAAGTATGCTAGTTGGATACTTTGGATATAACCAGATATTCATTGTTGAGGAAGATGTACCTAAAACTTCTTGTCGATGCCCAGGGGCCTTGGGCACCTATGAATGGGTAGTAATGCCTTTTGGTTTGAAAAATGCAGGGGCAACTTACCAAAGAGAAATGAATTCAATTTTTCATGATTTAATAGATATGTTTATGCAAATATATATCGATGACAATCATCTTCGACATTCTTTTGAAAGAATGAGAAAGCATGGTCTTATAATGAATCCTCTTAAGTGTGCTTTTTGTGTATAGGCTGGGAACTTTTTGGGATTTGTGGTCCACAATAAAGGGATCAAAATCAATCAAAATAAGACCAAAGTTATCATGGAAGCGAAAGCGCCATCGACAAAGAAGGAGTTGCAATCACAGTTAGGCAAAATAAACTTCTTGAGGAGGTTTATATCAAACCTAAGTGGCAAGACGCAAGCCTTCTCAACTTTTCTACAAATGGGCAAATAAGGATTTGAATGGGGGCAAGCTCAACAAGAAGCTTTCGACAAGTTCAAGAAATACTTGAGTCGTCCTCTAATTCTTTCCCTACATTGTAGTAAGAAAAGTATGAGATTGTACATTGTTGCTTCAGATAAAAATTTAGGGAGTATGTTAGCCCAAGAGGATGATGATAGTGTCGAAAGAGCCATTTATTACCTTAGTAGAGTTTTAAATGATGCAGAAACTAGGTATAGCATGATAGAGAAACTATGCCTATGCTTGTATTATTCTTGTACCAAATTAAAGCAATATATAAAACTAGTTGATGTTTATGTTTCTTCTCGTTTTGATGTTATAAAACATATTTTGTCCAAACCTATTTTGCATAGTCGAATTGGAAAATGGGCACTAGAATTAACTGAATATTCATTAACTTATAAACCCTTAAGAGCTGTTAAAAGGAAAGTGGTTGCAGACTTCATAGTTGACCACTCTATAAATGAAAGTCCTTTAAATTATCTGGAGATTGAGCCTTGGAAGTTATACTTTTATGGGTCTATTCATAAAGATGGGACTGGAATATGGGTAATTGTCATTCTCCTAATAAAATTCCAACAACACTTTAGTATAAAATTGAGGGTCATTGTTCTAACAACGAAGCTGAATATGAAGCTTTAATAGCTGAACTTGAAGTATTGTTGGAATTGGGGGAAACTCATGTCGAAATAATGGGAGATTCAGAGTTGGTAATAAAACAAGTCACCAAAGAGTACAAATGCATAAAAGAAAATTTAATTATGTATTTTGTAGTGGTAAACAGACTATTGAAAAAATTCAAAGCAATTAACTTTCGACACATTCCTAGACTAGAAAATCAAGTTACAAATGAATTGGCTCAAATTGCATCAGGGTATAAAATTTCAAAAGAAAAATTACAAAATGCAATTGAGGTCATAGGAAAAGTTTTGTTAGTAGGGTTGGCCCCATCAGATTTAGAAGAGACTAAGCTTGGATATTCTAATGAAGACAGTTTTGAAATATTGGTAGTCAATAGCATATGTGAAAAGGATTGGAGAAAGCCCATAGTGGACTACCTAGAGAATCCAACAGCTTCGACAGAAAGGAAGATCAAATACCATGCTTTAAGTTATGTTTTCTTGGGGAATGAATTATTTAAAAATACTCTTAAAGGACTATTACTTAAATTCCTTAGCAAAGAAGAGGCATATTTAGCCCTCTCAACTGTCTATAGTGGGGCATGTGGAGCACACCAAGTAGGCCATAAAATTAAGTGGTTGTTATTTCGGCAGGGTATGTATTGGCCTACTATGTTGAAATACTGCATTGAATTTTATAAATAATGTCAAGAATGTCAAGTGCATACTGACATTCAACATGTTCCTGCAAGTGAATTGCACTCCATAGTGAAACCTTGGCCCTTTAGAGGATGGGCTTTGGACCTGGTTGGAGAAATTCGACCAGCATCTTCAAATAATCATAAATACATTTTGGTAGGGATTGACTATTTTTCTAAATGGGTCGAAGCTATTCCATTGCCAAATGTTGATCAGGAAGATGTAATTGAGTTTGTTCATAAGCATATTATCTATAGATATTGGATCCCATAAACAATTACTACTGACCAAGGATTTGTTTTTACTGGTCGTAAAATGAAAGAGTTCGCCAAAGATATGGGTTTTACACTTTTGACATCTACGCCTTACTATTCCCAGGCTAATGGCCAGGTTAAAGCAACAAATGAAATAGTCATTTGTTATATTAAGAAACACATGGGTAAGAAGCCAAGAAATTGGCATAAGACATTGGACCAAATCCTTTGGTCATGTCAAACTTCACCTAAAGAAGCAACCAATACTACTCCGTTTTGACTTACTTATGGGCATGATGCAGTGTTGCCTCTTGAAATTTAATTTCAGTCCACACAAATTCAAAGGCATCATGATATTCCATCTGAGGTTTATTGGAATATGATGCTAGATGAATTGGTGGATTTAGACGAAGAAATACTCTGTGCCTTAGAATTACTAAAAAGGAAGAAGAGAAGAGTAGAAAAATCCTATAACAAGAGGTTAAGTTAAATACTTTTTCAATTGGGAAATTATTATTGAAGGTAATCTTTCCCATGGATCGAAAAATCAGATCTTTAAGGAAATGGCCACCCAAATGGGAGGGTCCCTTTCAGGTTGCTAAGATATTTAGTAACAATGCTTATGAGATACATGAGATTGAAGCTGATGCAAGGATCTTGAAAGTAAATGGGAAATATTTAAATAAATATAAGCCAATGCTTCAAGAGATTCAAATAAAAGCATACAATTTTCATCAATCATTAAGAGTCAAATCAGGCACAAAAGCGGCCACAGATGGCCTACAAATGTAGAAATCCAAAAACATGGTTCAATAACCAGGAAAAACTACACTACTCATAATCTTTCTAGTTAGTGGAGTTAAGAAAGGTGATGTAGTCTTCATCAGCTTCATCATCTAGATCAGGTCATTTTGGAGCTTCCTTCTTGGGAGTTTGTGACTTGACCTCTTTCGTTTTGGAGCGAGTAGTTACCCTAGTGGAAGTGCTAGAAGAGGCAACACCCTTGTCCTTAGAGTTATTTGCTTGCTTTACTGGTTGAGCATAACACACTTTCTTCGAATAAATGCTCATGTTTGGTGTTTTGTGGAGAAGATGGACGCAGTTTAGAAGTATTTATAGAGGAAATTTGCATACGTTGATTGGCCAGTCAAAAGGCAGCTAAAAAGCACGTGAATTCTTCCTTGGGAATAGAACCCTAAAGGTACGTTGCATGTATAGCCTTTAAATGGTAATTTGTGCCATACGGTTACACAAGGTATTAAAAGTTGTAGCATTGCCACAGTAACCAAGATCAAGGAAACATTGCTTTGGATCCAAGGTTAAAGTTGAATTTTCGGCAAAAATACTGTTCGACGGTCTTCTAAAATTTTACTTATGCAGAGAGATTTAAAAATGCAAATAGAAGAATAATAATTGGCTTGAAACAGGAAGTAAGAAAAAGGCCAAAATGGCGCCCAAATTGTCATTGCATGAAAGTCCTTGTTAGGGAAAAGAAATTAATACATAGAGAAAACAAGAGGTCTAAATATTACAACAAAAGCCATTAGAATCAGAAGGGGAACCTCTCTTGCAGCTGAATGAAGTTGACCTTTTAAGTTTGGAGGCAATTTTCACATAGAGCCTTGTCAAGCTTTGCTGTTGCAAGAACTTTGTTAAGGCGTTCACCAACATTAATAAGGTCTATGGTGCGCTTTAGCTTCTTCTCTAATTCAGTGTTGTTGGACTTGCTCAACTCAAGATTGCACTGTTCAGCTTCTGAGATTTTGCTTTGGAGCACTGTAACCTCTTTCTTCCATGATTTAAAGGCTAGTGTGTTAGTAGTTTTTTCTCATTCCTCTTTGGTCCTGATAAGCTCTAAGCTCTCGACATAAGTCTTAGCTTCCTGTGCTTAATCCCAGGCTGCATTTTTGAGCCAGTTTTCTCAATGATATCTTGGATTTTTGGAAGAGACCTAAAATCCTTAGACATTGGGTTTACTAGAGTAGTCAGTTCCACGAGGAAACTGGAAACCTTGGGATCAAGAGTCGAAAGATCTAGTCTTTGGAGGCTATCCTTCAGGAAGAGAGGGCTAGTTAGATCTGCACTTAAGATGCTATTGATGTCCCTTTTGAAGAATGTGTCCTTGATTTTCTTAAGGATATGACCAGTGGATTCATCTAAAGGTGAATTCTCAGGAGCTATCGGAGTGCTACTCCCAAAAGAGCCATATATCTTCCCAAGTTTCATTCTAGCGTACTCCAGAGGATTCGACCACCTTAGAGCCACCAAGCAGTCCTCAGTTGTGATTTCTCCTAGGATTGAAGTTTGAAAAGCTGAATTTTGTGGGAGATTTTTCTCAGCCACAGGCGAAGTTTGTTGAGTTTCTTTAGTCTCCTTCTCTTTGTTAACTTCGTCCTTGTCCTAATCATCCTCTTCTCCTTCTTCTTTTCCTTCTTCTTGATAATCCATAGGATCATCTTGAAGATCAGGTTGGGATTCTCCCATAGTCTTTGTCTCTTTATTTTTATTTGGATTGGAGGGATCAGGGTCCTGGATGTTCTTAGGTTATACCTTTTCTTCTTCCTCAACCATGGTTTCATTATCTCCTTGGAAATTTTTCTTGAATGGTCGAGAACTCGCTTGTTAAAAACATTGTCACTCTCATGATCAAAATCATCATTGTGGGATTGTCGAGTGATGGTTTTAGTAGGAGAAATTTTAGTTGCTTCGACCGTTGGGGAAGGAAGAGCAGTTGTAGTAACAGGCTGGTTAATCTCACTTAAATAACTATAACCAGAGCCAAAATCAGAAGTTAGATGATAAGTTGGCTCACCTTGGCTATTTAGAAGGGTCGTGGGTTTGAGAGTAGCAGTTGACGATGGTTGAGAACCACCTACCTCAGCCTGTCATAAGAAACGTTTAGGTCGAAGTTGGAAAAAAGGATTGAAAGATGTTAGGCAAAAATTCTAAAACCTTAGTCTCTCAAGCACCTAGGCTTTATTTGGCACTTTTAGGACGGTCACCAGTTGGTTTCACTAAAGGAGTTAGAGGTCGAGCTTCTACGTCACCCGTAGCAGGTGCCTTCTCAACAACTTTGGTTGCCTTTGAGGAAGGCTGGCCAGGAGTGCTTGGGGACTTCACAGGTTTCCTTTTCCATTTGAGGACGTTTTCCTCAAGAGATTGATCATCATGAGTTGATGATAATGGTTAAATCTTTCTTACCCTTCTTTTGGGGTGTTAGAGGTTTTCTGGTTGTCTGAAAGGGAATGAAAGCATTAGAAGGCAAGTAGGTAAAAGATGCATAAGTAAGGGGTGTAAAGTACCTTGGTTCCTTCGT
This sequence comes from Lathyrus aphaca, assembly GCA_963966055.1. Lineage (NCBI taxonomy): Eukaryota > Viridiplantae > Streptophyta > Magnoliopsida > Fabales > Fabaceae > Lathyrus > Lathyrus aphaca. The sequence goes on along the minus strand of OZ014524.1, from coordinate 377,091,249 downwards.
TGTTTTTCTCAGATTTTATCACCACAACTTTGGTGGTGTTGGGTTTCCTAGAGACAACTAGAAATGACAAAGACAATTGTTATGAGTTAATAATTGGTCAGTCAGTATGAAATATAAATGAAGGCCTCAAAGCTTCATATATTTTGGATTCGACGTGAATGTCTTTGATCCCTATATGAAGGTGTCCTCTAAAACTGTCCAGTGTATTCTTAGTTGCAACCACCTTTTTGGCTTTTAGCTGAGACTACTGTCGAAGGATTTTTATTGAATCCCCACAAACAAACCAATCTGGAAATGGAAGGGCAAGTGCCATTCCAAAATCAGCAGTAGGCAGTCGAGGAAATATTGGGGGAAAGAGTTCGAAAGCCATCTCATAACGCCTCTTAGGAGGAACGTTTGAAAGGATTTCCAACTTATCTATTTTTTGTAAAAATTTCTCCTTCAAAGTGACAGCAACCTCACGAACAGTTCGACTAAGATCACCTAGTCGATAGACAATTTCAAAGTACTTCTGAAAGGCCTGTATATCTTTGATGTGAGTAGACTTACTCTTCTTGACCTTGTCCTGCACATTAATAAAATCATGGTCAAGCAAGGAGGAGAATTCAACATCAGTGAGAAAATGATCACTATAGTATTTGCGCCACCAATCATTAAATGGGTGGGTGCACAAGAAAGTAGGTTGAAAAAAACACTGGAGACATAATTTCTCTTTAAGAATTCCATATGTCGAAATGAATAACAGCAGTGTGTTTGTTGAAGAGATGGGTATGGAAGACTATGTGGCCTTTCTTTTCATAAAGGCATTGGGGGAAGCTTTGACCTAGTCCAAACTGTCGAGAGACCAGATTTGGTTGGTAAGCAATTAGGACTGCAACTTCTTTCCCAACATTCAGCCTATGAACAATAAATTTGGGGATCTGAAAAGCCTCCCATATTGGAATGGATTGGTGAAGTCTCCTTGAGGGAGAGTTTGGAAACGACCTGGTAAACCATTTAGGATCATGCTTCCTCTCAACAAAGGGAGCCATTTGTGGGTTGAATTCATATTGATGTGCAAACATCATGATGTAACTAGAGAAGGACCCTTTTAGGTTTTCGCCTTCATCATTTGGTGTGAGCTTGGCTAGTTAAACACCTCTGGTGCTTCTGCATCTGATTTCTTCGGAGTCTTCATCAACTTTCCCTTTTCTTGGAAGGACAGTTTCAAAAGTGGCAGTCAGCCAAAGTTGAAGAAGCCAGAGAGGACCATTCAAGCTCATAGCACTAGAGGCCATTGTTGGATTCCAAATTCGAGACACCCCCTCGCTGATGGATTCATAGAGGTTGGCCAGAATAATCTCACTTAGGCAAACTCCTCTATTATAATGGATCTGGTTTTCTAGACTCAAGCACTTCTTCACCACCTGGAGAGGTTTGGTGTAGAAGATGTATCTCGACATCCAGGGGTAAGAAAAGCAATATGTTCCTTGTTAGAAACCTCTGTGTTGTCTTGGTCGAAATGGTGTTTGATGAAAAAAGTGTATGTCAGCTTGGATTCATTGAATCCAATGGTATCCTCAACATCATTTGAGGGGTCATAAGCTAAATCTCAGGTCGAAGCCCTGTGATAGTGAATTTATCAAAAAGTGTGAGAGTGATCATCCCACAAGGGAGATTAAAGCTATAATGTCTATTATCCTAGAAATAAAGGGAAGCAACTAGGAGGTTCAAGCAGTATGGGATGTTGGTCTTCGACAGCATGAGTGAATCATAGATCCCTATTATTTTCCAATGGTCAACTTTGACCTTTTCCATCTTGGTCATCCAGATATCAAAATCACTAAACTGGCTAACAGACCTGGCCATCCTGGTACCGTCATAAAGGTACTTACAATCCATTTGGGTGGAAGGAGGTTGGTTAGGTGAATAGTCGTCTGCCTTAGGGCTATTTTTGTGGCCTAAAGGGTGAGACTTGCGATAACAAGGGAAAAACTCACTAATTTTATCATCAGTGGTTTCAACTTCGGCCAAAGGGACAGAGAGAGCATAAGCATGTTCATTAATAATAAAAGGAACCATTACCTGAGATTTGGGTTATGGTACAAATTGACAGTTCTTGACCGTCTTATATTCAAAGAGATTAGTGAATAGAGAAAAAGTTTGTTTAAAAACAAAGGCCTTTCCTTTTTGGGTCTTCTTTTCTGAAGCAGTAGTTTGTGAAGACGCCATTATTGACGATAGAAAAATGGATGTTAGGGTTTCTTGGGAAGAAAGTGAAGACTATTGTGAGTAAGAAGAAGAAAGGGTTTGCAAGAGATCATAAAATATTTATTTAGATTGCTGATGAGGTTATTTATATGCGTGGGAGTGAGAAGTTTTGTAGTCTAACCATTAATACAAATATAAGGATGGTGGGACACGTGGCATGCTGGATTGAACTTGTTGGAGGTAGCAATTATCACGAGACGTCTTGGCGCTTTGTTTCAAGAAAAGAGTCATGATGGGTGTAAACACTCCAAATTTTCCCACACTAAGTTCACACCATGGCTTGTGATCTTTCATATTTGCATTAGTCTAGGCATACCATCTCATATTGCATATTTGTTTCACTGCATTAGTTCAAGTTCATATGCATCTAAGGTTTGTGATCTGAGCAATCCAAGGATCCATCTAAGCCACTCCAAAGGTCTTAAATCATTCCAAGAGGGTCCATGTATGTTCAAACATCATTTTATATCCCTCAAAGATCAAGAAAGTCAAAAAATCACAAGAACTTGCAAAGCATGGAAGCAGAGCTAGGGTTTCACTGCACAGATGACCTGAAATTAGGGTTTTGGTTTCAGAGGCCATAACTCCAATTTTTTTGGTCATTCTTGTTTCTAATAGTCTCAATATGTTATAAGGATCATGTCTACCAAGTTTGATGAAGAAATTCATTGTGGAAGTCATCTGTTCACTGGGTAACTTCTTGAGCAAGTCAGAGCAAAATCAGGGCATCTGAGTCCCCCAACAATGGAACCAAAGTGGATTTTTCATCAAATTGAAGTTATATGATCTTTATTTGATCATTGAAGTGTTTGGAAGTTCACAAAATTGAAGAAAATTGAGCTAAGCCAAAAGTTGCCAAAAATGGAAATGACTTATAATGGAAACTTTCCATTTTGGAAAAGTATTTCAACCTCCTCTTTCTCAACCAAAAAATGCTTCAAATGAAATTTTGTTGGTCATGAAAGTTGTAGATTGGATCATTCCCTTTTCAAAAAGTACAAGAACAAATTCTAATTCATTATGGAACTCAAGTTATGATCCTTCAAAGTTGGCAAAAATCCTATAATTTTCAAGGATGCACCAAAGAGGAGTTTTTGCAAAACCACCTGCCAAGGCTTCTAATGACTTCTAATGTGCCCAAATACTTCATAGCATGATCAAGCAACTTCAAAAAATCAGAATTGGCCCAAGAATTGGATCATTTCATGCCTTGAATCACAAGTTACACTAAAGAGGGAAAATTTGCAAAACTCATAGAAACCCTAGCATCAAGTGATCCAGCTGCAATGTTTCAATCCTATTGCCTTCCTTGATCCATGCTGAGGCCAGACACCCCAAAATCTCAGGCCTGCACCATGCCCATACCTCAAGTACACATTCTTGACTTTTTGAAAAAATACCCATACCAATCACACTACGCCACACCAACTCCTCTGACCAATCATAGCATCATATGGAAGCATTATGGAACTCATAACACACATCACATAAGCCTGAATCATCCCATAGCTCAGATTGCCAAAAATCCTCTCAAAACTTCATCACTTCGAAACTTACAAACCAGCCATAAAAACTTCAAAATTCTTTCACCAATCATCTCCATATAACCCCTGGATCATTTCCCACCCCTTACATTGGCCTGAAACTACCTCAAACAAAAACACGATTTTGACATGCTCTGAACTGGAACTTCAAAAAAAGCCCATACAAACTTGTTTCAAGCTTTCCAGAAGCATCAAGGGGTTCATAGGAGTGGAAAAGCACCAAGGAAGTGGCCAGAAAGCTCCAGATAGCAAAGCTTCATCTCAGGTATACCTCAAGAACATTTTTTCCAGAAATGTGTTTTTAAGTTCTTAAATGAATCCTTATGCTTCACTGATCATGCTGATGTGTTTTGTTTTGAAAATGGTTGAGAAATGAGTATGTATTCGTGTTCTGAAAGTTTAACCTAAAAAATGTTTTGCTTCGATTCTCTTGATTCATGTGTTATAAATGTTGTTTGTTTGTTGATTTGAGTTCCATGATGTGTGGGGATCATTTCTGGGTAGTTAGTTTGAGTTTTAGTGAGCTATAGAAGAAGTTAGGATTTGGGGTCACCGGAGAAGATGACCGGAGCTTAGCTCCGGTCACCTGAAAATCATTAGGGTTAGCGTGCCCAGATTCAATGCCAGCCCTTGGATGAAGATTAGTTTAGTGCGTGAATGGTCAGGATTTTTCATTAAACCCTAATTGGAATTAATTAATTTAAATTAGATTAATTAACCCAGGATAGATCCCAGCCCTCCATCTGCGCGCGCAGTCAACCCCTTCCCCCTAGGTTGGAATCTCAACCTTTGGATCAGCATACTTTCCCTTTAATTCAATTTTTAATTCATTTTTTATCATTTTTCTTGCATAATTTATTTAAAATACCTAGAAAATCCCAAAAATATTTTCCTTCTTCATTTTGATTTCAAATAATTTTCTCCACCCAAAAATATTTTTATTTTTATTTTTTTCATTAAACAACCATTTTAAAAATATTTAAATGTTTATTTTAATTAATTAATGAAAATTAATTAATTAAAATATCATTTAGGTTTCTGAAAATTCCAAAAACATTCACATTTCATCTTAGGACATTTAGAAACATTGTCAAACCATTCATACAAATTTATTTTTGGTTTTGAATACTCTTTGACAATTTTCTTGAATTTAGGGTTCATAAAAATCCTATTTTTGAACCCTAACTTCAAGAATTCTTTTCTGCCTAACCATGAAGGGTTTGACATTGGTTCTTTTTGCATTGATCTTCATATACCATGTAGTATCTAGAATATTTTTTTCACAAATTTATCTTGCATTTTTTATTTGATTTGCATTTTCCCTCTTAAGGTACCCTAAAACCCTATATAACTTCGAAAAATCATAACTTTCTTTAGGTTAAGAGTTAGACCTTCTCCTTTGGGGTGTGATATCATATGGGGTTAGGGTTCCTTTGAGTTAATTTTCAATTTTTTATCTTATGCTTTGCTTCTATTTTTGGCTTTTGCATCTCATGTTGTATTAAAACCCTAATTTCTCATGTTCATTTGCATACATCTTGCATATGCATCCATACATGAACTTGCCATGACATTTCATGCATTCACATGTCATATTAGACATATTAGGACATATTAGAACCATGTTTGATCATTTCTCCATCCATTTGCCATGATGTGCATTCATTTCATTCCATGAACTTTCATGTGTTTTCATACTTCAAAGCATGCATCCTTTGCATTCCATCTCTTGTATGATCTTTCACAACACTTGACATGTCTTTGCATCATCTCATAGTATCATTTGCATCATGAATATGCTTCTGGGTTTGGTTTTCACCTTTGCATACATTTCATTTTCATGTCATTTCTTTCCTTTATGCTAACCTTTTCAGGTGGTAAGTAACATGAGAAGTGAATTTGTCTTCACTTCTCATATCTCTTCTCATCTCTCTTATGCATCCTTGCTGAATTTTCATTTTTCTTAGATTGATCTTGCTCATTCATGTTCATTCACTTTATTTCTTCAAGTAACTTATCTTCTTCAGTGAAGTAAGTTAACTTGTTTCTTCTGCTTCTCCTCCTTTCATCTGATTCCTCCATTGGTGGCTTCTCTGAAGATCTCTTGCAAGCCTCACAAACCATAGGAACATCCAAGCATGATAATAATTAGGGTTTGATTAGTCCCCCTTTAGTTTTACCTTTGTGTCTTCTTTGTGTCTCTCTCCTCATCTCATAATCAGAGACTAAACCTTTAAGGTTTTAAGACTTTGTGATTAAGGTTATGCCTGCATCCTTCTCTTAGGATGGAGTGTATAACTTTAATCCTAAGTGTTAAACCCTTAATTTGTCTAAACCTCTTAATCAATCCATCTTAATAATCACTAAGACATTAACTTGTAAATTGGGCCTTTCATTAGGGTTCTAATTCTTCCTTTATTAGCTAAGAAGGACTAACCCTAGTGTTAATGGACAAGTCCCCCTCAAGTTGTCTTACAAACCATAAAATCCACTTCTTAATCTCACCCTTAATTAAAATCCACTTTAATAAAGGTTTGTTTTGTCATGAGGTTAATCCCTAATCATGGATTAAGTTGAGGTATCTTCCTCAGCTTAAGTGTGCTCATATATTATCCTTCTATTAGGATGGTGTAATGAGTCCATTAAATCCTTGATTATGGCTTAAACTCATTACTTAACACTAAAAAAAATACCAAAAACATATAAATAATCACAAGTAGGTTAATGATCTTAATCTTACATCATCATGGTAATTAAGTGTGAGGTGTTTATCTCATACTTAAGGTATTCTCATTATCCCTAATTAAAGGGAGGATATGATGAGTTTACTAACCCTTGGTTTAGGCTTAAGCTCATTAACTTATGACAAACACAAAAAAGCAATAAAAGATTGAAAACACAAAAATAAGCAATAATCGTCTCCTTCGGGATTCTTTTCTCATCATTTTCACTCACAAACGAGAATTTGTTTCTTCCGTCTAATGCAAGACAGTTAGCACCTGAGCCAGACAGGTCATACACTTGAGCATAGACAAGCAAGCAATTCACAAGTCAATTTATCTTTCAGTCTCTTTGAGTCGAACTAAAGTGTTCTGACTTCCTCATTGCACGAGAGGATATGTAGGCATAACTTAACTGTTATTGAACAAAATTCTTTGTGTCTCCCCCCCTCTTCCAGCATTCTTTTAAGCCTCATTCCTGAGCACCTCACTTCATTTTCTTGCACTGACACTTGTATACTTCTTTTCCAGCTTTTGCACACAGATAGCACAAACACTACCCCTTTAAACACAATCTTTCAAGCGTGGATCTCGTCGAGTACGACAGAAAATCTGGGTGCTAATACCTTCCCATGTTGTAACCAACCCCCTTTCTCAGTTTCTCTGGTTCGCGACCGCCTTATCCATATCTTTCTAGGTTTATGCAGCATTACCTTTCCTTCGGGATAAAAATGCCTAGCTGGCGACTCTATTCAGTTCATCTTCATCTTCTCCTTTCGCCGACCGTTCGCGTCTGTACCCTATCTGACCCTGTGTCACTTAGCAGGAGCGACAGCTTGGTGACTCTGCTGGGGAGACCCTTGTATTGCAACCAGCGCTTCTGGTTCTTTTTGTGGGTTCCTCCTAGCGCTTGTTTGATTTGTGTTTACAGGGGTGTTATGTGCTACTTGTGTTCATTTATTTGCTTTATTTATTGCTTTCTGTACAACTTTATTTATTTCTTTCTTTTACAATTTTATGCATTTCATACTGTCATTATCATTGTGCTGGATCTCTTGTCTGTTTTGGTGGGTGGGGTTTCATTGAGTGATTAAGGTCCTATACCTGGGACCTGAGTGACACATAGGCTAGAGTGGCTTCATATTCTTTCCCATTCCATTTCGATCTGGTGCGAGAATATGAAACACGATTCAGACATGGGTTTCTTCTTGAGAACTCTGTGCTACAGATTTCCTGTAGTACTAGGGCTATCTGGGAAGCCTGCTAAGTCTGGATGACCTTTTTATGACCTTCAGCATCTGAGGTGAATTAGAGGAGGATCCTGTATGGTTATTGTAAACACTGTACCTCCGGGTTAGAAGTGTTTACACTTCTCATAACTGATCCAAGTCTGAGGATCCTTGTTCTAGAACATTACATGTGAGGGGTTTGGGATGTTTGCAGGTTTGCAGGAACCCTTGGCCTCATCATACCCTGTTACTAGATTTGTTAAGGTTGTACTATTTGGACAGTTCTTGTGATTACCCCGGATTTGTGACTCTTTATTTGAGTCCCCCACCGGGTTACTGGATTTCTGAGCCTCCATCTAGACTTATGAACATACATGGACTTTTACCAAAGGCAGATAAACAGATCCAGCACTTGGTCACAAACCCTTTGCATATCATTGGCATACATCATTTTTGCATCATTTAACATTTTCTTATTTGTTTTACAGGGTATCCATCATATCATCTTTGGTTTGGTTTTGACCCCTTCTGCTACTCAGACTGCTTCAGTTATCTTCTCCAGCACCTTCATCAGTTTGTCAGTGATTCTCCTCCAGCTATCTTCATCAAAGACTTATCTCCAGCATCTCCCTCAGTGATATTCATCAGCAGTTGTTCCCAGCTTCTTCACCAGCACCCATGGACACTTCAAGAAAAAGCAACATCACTTACCACTTCTTTGAGCCCACCCTAATTGGCATCAGGCAGATCCAGTCCCTCATTACACCTGACCATGTCCCACTATTCAGGGAGCATTATGGAGGCATATTGGACATGGTCATGGATCTAGATGCATCTCAGCGGATCATGATCCATACTTGCTTGCAGTTCTATGACCATCCACTCAGATGCTTCACATTCCCTGATTTCCAGTTGGGACCTTTGCTAGAAGTGTTTTCTTTGTTGTTAGGAGTTCCTATCAGGAAAGGGATTCCTTTCAACCCTGAGATGGTTGCTCCCAGAAATGAAGACATAGCCATGGCATTGCATTTGGATCATGTCCTCATTGATCAGAACATGACAACCAAATCTGGGGTTCCAGGCCTTCACCTAGACTTCTTGATCTCCCAGGCTACCCTGAAGGCTGCAGTAAGAGAATGGAAGGCTGTCTGTGCACTTTTAGCCCTCAATATATATGGGGTTATCTTGTTTGCAGATGAGCCAAAGCTTGTGAGCAAGAATGTCATTCACCTGTTCTTATTGAGGAACCCAGTTCCTACATTTCTAGGAGACTTCTACTACTCAGTACACTAAAGGAATGAGAAGCAAAGAGGAAGACTAGTCAGATGATGTGCCCCTCTCTATTACTCATGGCTGCTAAGACACTTGCCAATGTCAGATACCTTCCTGAACCCTCATCAGCAGAAGAATTGGGCTAAGAGATTTATTGCCTTGACATCAGATGACATTAGATGGTGCACTCAGAGCACCAAAGGCAAGGACATCATTACTAGTGTGGGAAATATCCTAATGTGCCTTTTATAGGAGTGAAAGGTTGCATCAACTACAACCCTTTACTGTTTAAGAGACAATTGGGATATGCTTTGGTTCATCCTCCCAAAGGACAAGATTTGGATGAGACTCTTTACTGTGTGTAAACACCCCAAATTTTCCCTAACTAAGTTCACACCATGGCTTGTGATCTTTCATACTTGCATTAGTTTAATCATACCATCTCATATTGCATTTTTGTTTCACTGCATTAGTTCAAGTTCATCTGCATCCAGGGTTTGTTATCTGAGAAATCCAAGGATCCATCTAAGCTACTACAAAGGTCTTAAATCATTCCAAGAGGGTCCATGTATGTTCAATCATCATATTATATCCCTCAAAGATCAAGGAAATCCAAGAATAACAAGAACTTGGAAAGCATGGAAGCAGAGCTAGGGTTTCACTGCATAGATGACCTGAAATTAGGGTTTTGGTTTCAGAGGCCATAACTCCAAATTTTTTGGTCATTATTGTTTCTAATGGTATCAATATGATATAAGGATCATGTGTACCAAGTTTGATGAAGAAATTCATTGTGGAAGTCATATGTTCACTAGGTAACTTCTTGAGCTAGTCAGAGCAAAATCAGGGCATCTGAGGCCCCCAACAATGGAACCAAAGTGGATTTTTAATCAAATTGAAGTTATATGATATTTATTTGATCATTGAAGTGCTTGGAAGTTCACAAAATTGAAGAAAAGTGAGCTAAACCAAAAGTTGCCAAAAATGGAAATGACTTGTAATGTAAACTTTCCATTTTGGGAAAGTATTTCAACCTCCTCTTTCTCAACCAAAAATGCTTCAAATGAAAAATTGTTGGTCATGAAAGTTGTAGATTGGATCATTCCCTTTTCAAAAAGTACAAGAACAAGTTCTATTTCATTATGGAACTCAAGTTATGATCTTTCAAAGTTGGCAAAAATCACATAATTTTCACTTTCATGCCAAAGAGGGATTTTTGCAAAACCACTTGCCAAGCTATTTTGTGACTTATAATACACTTTTAAGCATCATACCAACATAGTACATTGCCTAAAGATCAGAATTTCCTAAAGAACCATGTTATTTCATGCCTTGCACATGAAGAAATCACAAAAGGGCCAAACTTTGTCAAATTTGCAAAAAGGCACATAACTTCTCACAAACTTGTTGCAGCACCTCAATTTCAATTCTATGGCTCTCCTTGATCAAATCTGAGCAAGACACCCCATTGAACCACTTCTGTTCCAGCCCATGCTTATAGTACAAACTTTGTTGACTTTTTTGCAAGAAGCCCATACCAATCAGCTGCAGCCACCACCCACTCTCTGGCCTATCAGGACTTTACAAGCATGCTTCAAGGAGTGCATTTCATAACATACACAAGCCAAGAGCTCCAAGAACTCAGCATTCACCAAAATCACCCTATTTGCAAATTCCTTCGAAACACACAGCACACTCACTCAAACTCCAAACAAATTTCACCATTAATCTCAAAATCATCAATAGAACACAAAGCAACCATTAAAACAGCCAAAAACCCTCTATAGCTAAAACACGATTTCTGACCAGCAAGAGTGAAAACTCTCAAACCAGCCATAACAAACTCCTTCCAAGCCTCAAAGCTTCTTCATAAGGATCAATGGAGTGAGTTTGCACAAGAGAGGTGGCCAGAAAGCTCCAAACTGAGGAAGCTCAAGCTCAGGTAACCTCTTCAAACTTTTTTCTATAAATGCTATTTTAAGTTCTTAGAATGTTCCTTATGTTGTGCTGATCATGCTGATAATTTTAGTTTTGAAAATGGTTGCGTATTGAGCATGTACTGAACCTCTGAAACTTTTTTCAGTTTTTGAGTTTTGATTCGTATCATGAGTTTTAGCCATGGGAAATTTGTTTTGAGGTTAGATTCGAGTTAGGCAAGGTGAAAGGAGTTGATCTGGAGCTTTAGAGCTCCAGAAATGGCCTAGTGAAGATTTTGTTCTTGGGGTGCTGCCGGAGAAGATGACCGGAACACTGTTATGGTCACCTGAAGGGGATTAGGGCATAATTAGGGTTAGCAGAGTAATTAGGGTGAGTTTGAATCTTGGCCATTGGATCTTAGGGTTAGCGCGTTTTTGGATGGTTAAGATTAGTTCATTAACTTAATTTCAGGATTAATTAATTGAATAATTAAAATTAACAGAATTTGAATTCTGGCCGTTGAGATGCGCGCCAGGATTTCCCTCCACCCCAGATTTGAATCCTGTCCCTTGGATGCGCATACTTTCCATTAATTCAGTTTTTAATTCATTTTTTTATCATTTATTTTGCATCATTTATTAAAAATAGCTAGAAAATTCCAAAAAATATTTTCTTCTGCATTTTTAATTCAAATATTTTTCTCAACCAGAAAACATTTTTATTTTTTGCATTAAAAAATCATTTTAAAAATATTTAAATGTTTATTTTAATTAATTAATGGAAATTAATTAATTAAAATACCATTTAGGTTTCTAAAAATCCCAAAAAAATTCACATTGCATCTTAGGACATTTAGAAACATTGTCAAACCATTCATACAAATTTCTTTTTGGTTTTGAGTTAACTTTGACATTTTTCTTGAATTTAGGGTTCATAAAATTCCCATTTTTGAACCCTAACTTCAAGAATTCATTTCTGCCTAACCATGAATTGTATGACATTGATTCTTTTTGCATTGATCTTCATATAGCATGTAGTATCTAGCATATTTTTGCCATAAATTTATCTTGCATTTTTTATTTGATTTGCATTTTTCCTCTTAAGGTACCCAAAAACCCTAGATAACTTAGAAAAATCACAAATTTCTTTAGGTTAAGAGTTAGACCTTCTCCTTTGGGGTGTGATATCATATGGGGTTAGGGTTCCTTTGAGTTCATTTGCAATTTTTTAACTTGTGTTTTGCTTCTGTTTTTGACTTTTGCATCTCATGTTGAATTAAAACCCTAATTTTTCATGTTCATTTGCATCCATCTTGCATATGCATTCATTCATGAACTTGCCATGACATTTCATGCATTCACATGACATATAAGACATCTTAGGACACATTAGAATCATGCTTGATAATTTCTTCATCCATTTGCCATGATGTGCATTCATTTCACTCCATGAACTTTCGTGTGCTTTCATGCTTCCTACATTCTTCAAGTAACTTATCTTCTTCAGTGAAGTAAGTTAACTTGTTTCTTCTGCTTCTCCTCCTTTCATCTGCTTCTTCCATTGGTGGCTTCTCTGAAGATCTCTTGCAAGCCTCACAAACCATAGGAACATCCAAGCATGACAATAATTAGGGTTTTGATTAGTCCTCCTTTAGTTTACCTTTGTGTCTTATTTGTGTCTCTCTTCTCATCTCATAATCAGAGACTAAACCTTTAAGGTTTTAAGGCTTTGTGATTAAGGTTATGCATGCATCCTTCTCTTAGGATGGAGTGTATAACTTTAATCCTAAGTGTTAAACCCTTAATGTGTTTAAACCTCTTAATCAATCCATCTTAATAATCACTAAGACAATAGCTTGTAACTTGGTCCTTGCATTAGGGTTCAAAGTATCTTTTTGAGAGCTTTTGAGAAATATGATGCGTAACCGAAGATTGACGGTATGGTTGGAGGCGGAGTAACATGAAGTCACCTTCCTCAAAGGTTCAGTACACTCTATTTTGGTTACCTAGAGTTTCCATTCTCTGTTTGCTTCTGTTAAGATTATGCTTGAGTTTCTGTAACAGTTGTTCCCTTTATTGCAGTGATACCTCTAAAGGCAGGATGGTGGTAGATCCACGGTGGTAGTTAGGAAAGGAAGGAGGTGGACGCACATAAAGAGCCTCAAAAGGTGTCATGTCGATTGAAGAATGGTGTGCTGAGTTATGCCAGAACTCGGCCAAGTGTAAGTAGCAGAACCATTTCATTTGATCTTCGTTTGTAAAACACCTCAAATAACCTAAAAACCCCCTGAGTGTCGTGAGAGAACGAGTTGTGGGTCAATCTAGGATAGCTTGAATCTTAGCTGGACCTGGGGTTACACCATCACAAGAGATAATATGACCTAGATAATCAACATTAGGAACAACAAAAACACATTTGGATAATTTGGCATAAAATTGTTGGGATAAAATAAATTCTAAAATCAACTTTAAATGCTTAGCATGTTTGGAAATGCATGAACTATATATAAGAATGTCGTCAAAAAAAAATTAAAACAAACCATCATGGAAAAGGGATAAGTAGGTCATTCATTGCGGACTGAAAATAACTAGGAGCGTTAGTTAAGCCAAAAGGCATCACTAAAAACTCATAGTGTCCATCGAAAGTTCTGAAAGCAGTTTTATGAGTATCCTCCGGTGTTACCCTGATTTGATGATAACCAGATCGAAGATTGATCTTAGAAAAAATAGTTGCGGATCCCAATTCATCAAATATTTCATCTATTGTAGGTATAGGGAAAAAATCTCGCACAGTAACAACATTGAGGGCACAGTAGTCTACACAAAAACTCCAACTACCATCTTTCTTACGAACTAGTAGGACTGGTGAGGAGTATGGGTTATTGCTTGGTGATCTACCTGGAGATCAGGATCCAATATGGCTGGCGTCGAGCGTTGCTGAAGGACAGTTTGTGAGGAGAGGAGGGGGTGTACCTGCAAGGCACTCTGATGCTGAAGTAAGACACTAAGCAAAGAGTGTGCAAGTACGAGAATTAAGGTCAGAGAATTGAATACCTGGACCTCTCCTCTAAGAGGGTTTATATACTGTCGTTAGTGGATGATTATTGGTTAAAACCGTTTGGCGCGGATCGCGGAATCCACACGAATAGGTAACGATCAAAACTAGCCGTTGGGGGATTTCATCCTGGTCGGTATGGCTTTGGTCGATAAGGACCGTTATTCTTGGCGTGGTGCTCGACACCGAGTGTGTCATAATGCCACTTTGCTTGGCCCTATTCTGGGAGTTGGGCCTGCCCAGAACAGGAGCCCCCCAAGTTGTTGCTCCTGCAGAGGAGCGGTGACTTAGTGATGGTTTCATGTCTAAGGTGTATGCAGTGCGTCTGGTATCTTTCGTGCACGGACCAGGGAGTTATCGTCGATGACCCACGGCAGGCGGGCAGTTGTTTCGTCGCTCGACAAAGGGGGAATATGAAACGAAAAGTTGGCGTGTCTGGGAATTTGCGCCTATTTAATGTTCTGACGGCTAGCCTAGGGGCTAGAGAGTAGGTAATCATTGCCTAGGGGTAGGGATCACATGTTTCTGCATTTGTTCCCTTCCCTATAAATAGGAACCCAAGGCATTCTGTAAGCTTTTTCGTTTCGCCTTCTTCTCCACTGCACTGCTCGTAAGTCAGCCGCTGTTCTCAACCGTCGACCACCGTTTTCATCCGTCGACCACCGCCTTCCAAGCTAACTTCTTCTGCAATGGCCTCCCAAGCTCCAGGTACGGCTCTTATTTGCGTTTATATTAGTCATAGGCTTGATATTTAGCAATGCATGTGGCATAAGATAGATTTTCCGGTAGTTTAGGCTTAAAATAAGTAGATTAAAGATCTTCTATCACCGTTGCTTGTCGACTACGAACCCTAATTCGTGGTCGACGATGGCCCTGGTCGATTTTGACCTAGGACCTGGAAAGCATCTAGGTTTTGATCGTATCATCGCCGTTGTCGGGCGTTGGACATCGCCTTGAGCGGTGGCTAGCCGAGGGCTATGGCTTGGGATCTTATTCCTGGGCCGATACGCGCCCTTTCACTTGTTAAGCGGTGGAAGGGTGGATTTGATATTCTTAATCGAATTCACTAACGCCTTTCCTCTGCTTTACAGGTGAGAATTCGCTTATGGACCCGCTCGATATCTCCTCGGAGGAAGTATCCTCGGAAGACTCTGGTTCTTCCGCATCTGTTCCCTCTGACTCCGGAAGCTCGTCGGGAGAATCAGACGCGACCACAATGGAGGAAGGAGCCCCTGACTCGGGAAAGACGACAGATTCCCCTCGATGTCCGAAAAAAATAATCGCGCCCAAAGAATGGGTAGTGGAAGATCTACTCAATAAGGTGTCGTCATTCTCGAGGCCTCGCGCGGAGCCTTTGCCTACTGTTGGCGATCCGGAGGATTGGGTCGTCACCTGCCCAGGAGATGACGACCGGATATTTTCAGACTTCGGCGGTTGTAAGTTTTCAATGTACAAGTACGCGACATCGATCCTAGGGGTGACCTTGCCCTTTAGTGATCTGGTTTGTTCCGTGCTCGGGCACTTGGGTGTAGCCTCGTCTCAACTGCACCCCAACTCTTACGCGTTCTTGAGAGCGTTTGAGATAACGTGCGCCCATCTGGGTGTCGGGGCCACTCTTCCATTGTTCTTTCGCTTGTTCTCGCTGCATCACCAGGTAGGGCGGGGGACCGACCGAAAGGGATTTATCTCCTTCAAACAGCGGACCAAGATCTTTAAAGTTCACTCGGAATCTATTCGGGCTTTCAAGACAAATTATATTTTGGTAAAGCTGGAGAGCGCGGAAGCCGTGAGGGTATTAAGTTTCCTTAGGGTGGATACCGACGAAAATGACGAGCCCAGACTCGATGACCGAGGGCAGGTGATTCTGAGGAGGCTCTGGCTATTTCCCTTCTTGTGGAGTTATTCTCACTACGGACGCCCGGTTAGTGAGTTTGTCCAAGTAGGGGAGTCTCTTAACGAGGACGATGCCGCCAGCTTCGAGGCTTTTCGGAAGATGGTAGCCTCTTTTACTCCGACTCCTCTGCTGGACGGGGAGGGCAAGATAATGTTGGATCAGGACGGGGGAGAGGCTGTGGAGCGTCCTTTGATAGACGTCACAGACCTGCTGGCGTGTAACACCGGGCAAAAAGTGTATGAGTTCTTTGGTATTTGTTTTTATTTCTACTTGTTATTATGTTTTGATAATTTTGGGCGTTTGTGACTAATCTTGTATTCTTTTTCTTTGTAGGCTCCATGTCGAACCCCTTAGACAAAATTCAGGAGCGATTGCGCCAACAACAAAAGAAGAGGTTGCGGGTTGTCCAAACCAAGCTGACCGAAACGAGCGGTTCTGGGTCGGGCCCCCTAGTTCAAGGGTCTCCGAGCGCATCTACTGGCTTGCTAATGAAGAAGCATAAATCTACAGTGACCGTGGATTTGAAGGTCAATGCTCCCCCCAAGCCGAAACATGTGCTACCGCCTTGCTTTGTGAAGCGGAACTATTTTGAGGGAACGAGCATGAAGGTCGATCGAGCGAATTCTTTATTCGTTGAGGTAATGGATCGCCCTGTCCGGCGTCTGTCTCTGGCTCAGGACGCGAGCGCAGTCATGCGGGTCTTGTCTATGGCCTGGTGGCGGTCGAAGGAAACCCTGGGCAGGAAAGGGAGGTGGCAAAGCTGAAGGAGCTCTTGGCTGCTGCTGAAAGGAAGTTGGCTATGGCCTCTGAAGAAGCCGCTGCCTCTGCTAAGGAGCTGACCGATCGAAGGAACATCATTGCCAAGCTGGAGGTTGATAAGAGGAGGGCCTTGGACCAGAGCAAAAAGATGAAGGATGCCTTTTTCCCAAAGGAGGATTAGGATGCTGACACCAAGAGTTTGGTGATCAGGGCTCAGTTTCTTGCATGGATCGACCAGGACATGGAAGATCTGAACTCGTCGACTGAGCTTAGTTTCCAAAACACTGTGGACCAGATACGAGCTCTTCATCCTGAATTGGCTCTGGATACTGGCCGCATCAACTATCTCTACAAGGTCGAGGATGGTCAGATCGTGGTCCCTGCAGATTTGATCGTGGAGGACTCCCAGCCCGGGGTGACTACTCGGCCTGACCAACTAGAGGTTCAATCGCTTCAGAGCGAAGGTCAACCCGGTGCTCCAGAAGGGGAGGGGTATTAGTTTGGCCTGCGCGCCATTACTTTGTAATTTATTGTTCTTTTTGCTTTGCTCAGGGACGTGGCCCCCTTTGTGTGTAATTACGAACAAGTCGGCCCTTCGGGGTCACAATCTCTTAGTAAAATTACCCGACCTTGGTGGTCTTTTGTTATTCCATAGTGTTTTTATTTAACTGCGCGTCCGTCGGAGGACTTTCTTCCTTTTATGTTTCTATAAACGTTAAGTGTTTGACGTCTTTATGATGATTAGATGTGATTAGGCAAATACGGGGTGTGTGTTTGTGATCTGTTGATTTGGGGAACCAACCAGATGTTGGAGTCTGGCTCCTAGTCGGTATCCGGGCCAAGATAATGACTCGGGCTCTGAGGCTTGAACGTCCCATCGTGAGCTGGGGTTCTGCCTGGTCGTGGTACATAGGCGACGTCGGACTCGTTTATCCGCCCGTGCAACAATCACCTCCTTCCCTTGGAAGAAGATCCTGATAATCATGTTATTTGGGCTGCTGTGCTTGTACCTGGGCACGCAGGTCTAGTCGGACCTATTGCTCCTCGCTTGAGAGCCGAGCAAGGTGACTCTGTAATTAACTGTAATATTTCTTGAGCTTCTCGGTGTTCCATAGCCAAGCAAGTTCTTCCCCGTGAAGATTTTCTAAATAATAGGCCCCGTTTTCGGTCTTTGCCCGGACGTGATACGGGCCCTCCCAATTAGGCGTTAGTTTTCCTTCGCGGGTATCTCTGTGATTTCTTCTTAGAATGAGACTCCCACTTAGAATTCTCGTCTTATGACTTTAGAATCGTATCGAGCTGCTATTTTCCGTTTAAGAATGGTCTCTCGAAGAGCGGCTTCTGATCGGATTTCTTCGACCAGGTCAAGCTCGTCTCTTAAAGCTTCGGAGTTGGTGTCTTGGTCCATTGGGGACTCAGTCCGCCTGGATCGGATGTGCATTTCCACGGGAATTACCACTTTAGTCCCATATGCCAACCGGAACGGGGATTCACCGGTCGTTGAGTGGGGAATGGTTCTATATGCCCAAAGTACGTTGTGTAACTCCTCGACCCAGTGTTTCTTGTGCTCGTCCAGTCTCCGTTTCAGACCTCTTAGGATTACTCTATTTGCAGCTTCTACTTGTTCGTTGGTTTGGGGATGCTCCACCGAAGCGAAATGCTGTTTTGTTCCTACTGAAGCAACAAATTCTTTGAAATGTCTATCGGTGAATTGGGTACCGTTATCGGTTACAATGGCGAGCGGTACCCTGAACCGAGCGAGAATGCTCCTCTTGAAGAAGCATAGTATGTTGAGTGTCGTAATCTTGGCCAAGGCCTCAGCTTCTGTCCATTTGGTGAAATAATCGACGCCCACAATGAGGTATTTATTTTGGCCGGATCCGACGACGAATGGCCCTAAGATGTCCATCCCCCACCACGTGAATGGCCACGGGGAAGATAACGATTTTAGCTTGGTAGGGGGTGCTACGTGTACGTCCCCATGTCGTTGGCATTTGTCGCATCGTTTTACGTGTTCTTTCGCGTCGTGCTGGAGTGTCGACCAATAGTACCCTGCCCGGAGAATCTTTCGGGCTAACGATCGTTCGCCTGGGTGTTGTACGTTAATTCCTTCATGGACTTCTCTTAGTACGTGTGGGACATTCTCTTCCTCTACGCACCTGAGGAGTGGCGTTGAGAAACCTCGGCGATACATATGCCCATATGACCTTCGACGCACAGTGCTGGTCATTTTCGGGTCTGCTGGTAACTCACCCTTGGTCAGGTAGTTAAACACTGGGGTCATCCAGCAGTTGGCATCGCCTATGAAATTAATGTCTAGGTGGGTTGAAGATTGTCCAATTCTTGGTCGGGGGAGCACTTTTTGTAGAACGGACTTGTTGTTTCCTTTTCTTTTGGTGCTTGCCAACTTGGAAAGGATATTAGCTCGAGTATTATTCTCTCGTGGGACGTGTTTGACCTCTATGCTTGTGAATCGTTTTAGTTCGTCTTTTACAAGGGCCAGGTATTTGGCCATATTGTCGTTTTTGGCCTGGAAATCTCCTCGGACTTGGCTAGCGACCAGCTGGGAATCTGTGCAAATTGTGATTTCTTCTGCCTCCAGGTCGGTCGCGAGTCGTATGCCTGCCAGGAAGGCTTCGTATTCCTCCTGGTTGTTGGATGTGAGGAAGGATAAAGTTAAAGATACTTCGATGATGTTTCCCTCTTCGTTTTCTAGGATAACTCCAGCTCCACTACCCGCCGGGCCAGATGCTCCGTCTACGAAGATGGTCCATTTGGATGGAGATTTCGGCTCTTGCTCGGTCAAAGTGAGCTATGCTACAAAGTCGGCTAGTGCTTGAGCTTTGAGAGCTTGTCTCCCTTCGAATTTTATGTCGAATTTGGACAGTTCCAACGACCATTTTAACATTCGCCCGACCATATCTGGTCGACCGAGTAATTGTCTTATGAGCTGGTATGTTCTCACGATGATGGTGTGGGCTAAGAAATAATGTCGTAGTCTTCTGGCTGCAAAAAGGAGGGCCAGGGCCACCTTTTCTACCTGGAGGTATCGAAGTTTGGGGCCGTGGAGCGCCTTGCTCGTAAAGTAGATAGGTTTCTGTCCCTCGGGTAGGTCGCGTATGAGGGATGCGCTTACAGCCTCGTTTGCTACGGCGAGATAGAGGTAAAGCGTCTCCCCTTCTTTGGGCCTGGACAAAACTGGGGGTTCGGATAATGCCCTTTTCAAGTGGGACAAGGCTTGGTCGCACTCTTCCGTCCATTCAAAGGTGGCCTCTTTGCGGAGGAGTTTGTAAAAGGGGAGGGCGTGCTGAGCGGATTTTGCCAAAAATCGTGCGAGGGAAGCGAGGACCCCGTTCAATGATTGTATGGATTTGTTTAGAATTAGGAGTAGGAAGTTCTGTGAATGCCCGACATTTGTCAGGATTTGCTTCAATACCTCGTTCAGTTAAATAGAATCCGAGGAACTTCCCTGCTCGGACCCCAAACGTGCACTTCTCGGGATTGAAACGCATTTTGCATTTTCGGGCTTGATCGAATACCTTTCGTAAGTGGGAAGTGTGGTTCGTCTCTTGCTGAGACTTGACAATCATGTCGTCCATGTACACCTCAAGCATGTCCCCGATTTCTGCCCGGAATACCTTATTCATCATGCGCTGATATGTCGCGCCCGCGTTTTAACCGAAGGGCATAACTGTAACACGGTGGGAGAACTGACTTTAGTTAAATGTTGCGGATAGCAAGAGTCGCCACCGACTTTTATTTTATCCAAAAGGAAAGGGCATAAAAGAACAGGAAAGACCTTAAAAGATTTTTGGGTTCGGGGGGTAGGTTATGTAAAGGGAAGGTGTTAGCACCCTTTACATCCATGGTTATCCATGGGCTCTTAGTTACTTAGCTCACTTTAAAATGTTTTAAGAAGTGTAGTGTGTGTTTAGAAATTTTCTTAAGTACTTTATAATAATCCATGTACGGATATATATAAAGCCTTTGTTTTGAAAATTTCTTGAAAAATTTGAAGTGTTTTGAAATGTTTTTGAAAAGTGAGCAAGTACATAAGAGGAACCTACCCTAAGTTAAGTCTTTTCTGTTCTTAAATATCCTTTAAGTGGTAATATTATCCATATTATTAAGGAATAGGTAGTCATTACCTTGGATGTATGAGGGACAAATGAAGGGACAACTGTGATTAGGCAACTGTAAGGTGTATTTAGCAATTCGAAGGGACTTATCATCTTTATTCGAAAGGGACAAGATCATTTACGAAAGCAACCGTGAAGGGACTTGATCTTATTATCTGTTAAAGGACTAGATGATATGGATAAGTGAAGGGACTTTTCTTTATACACCTTACTTGACCTTTTGTTTAGGCAACATGAGAGGTATCCTTAAGAATGTGAGATGGCGATCCAAGATCGACTTATGTGTGTGCGTGTACAAATTCATATATTTATCTTAAGATTAATGATCTAAATTCAATTTTAAATACAAACATGTTTACACTCCCTATTTTACTAACCATGGCAATTTAAATAAATAATAAAAAATCTACCATTATTACATAATTTGCACAATTACATTATAATAATAATAAAATTATTTAAATAAATAAGCATATAATAAATAAATAAATAAATTGGTTAGTAATAATAAACAAAATAAATATAAGAAAAAGAAGTTAGCATAATTATATAATATAGAAAATAAATTAAAAGTTCAAATTTAAATAAACAATCATTTTTAAGAGTTTTAAGAAACAAAAAAAAAACAAATACATACTAATAAATATGATTAATGGTTTAATAAATTAATTATATATACATATTATAAATATTTAATAATTATAAATAAAAATAAGAAATTATAAAAGAAAATTAAAGTTTTAAAAATAAATTAGGGTTTTACAAAATAAATTTAGGGTTTATAAAAATATTAGGTTTTTTTAATTATTAATAACATAATTTATTTACACATTATGAATATATTTAATAATAAAACATATAATAAAATAAATATGCTAATTATATTTTTTTAGAAAAAAACAATATGCATTTTAAATTCAAGGTTTTATAAAAATACAATTTAATTATTATTTTAGAAAACTATTTTAATTAAATTAAAAAAAAATAAAACAAAACAAAGAAAATCGCAAAATAATGAAAAAACCTCAAAAAACAGGACCTGGGATTTGAACCCAGGTCCTTTACCTAGCCAAGCATACTCCAAAACCAGCTGAGCCACTGCGCACGTGTGATAATCATACAGCATATCATTGTTTTATTATAATCCTGCAAAACAAAAGAAATTAAAACCAAAATTGCTCCTGGCCGGATTCGAACCATGGTTCTCACCCTCATACGCACACCTGCCTTACCAACTGAGCTAATAGCGCGTTGTGATATATATGTGAAACAAATAAATAATAAAATAAGTGTAAAATTTGAATTTGAAATTCGCGCCATTCAGATCATCTTCTTCCTTGGAATTTCGCAGGTTTTCCTGCGAAAATTCCTACGAATTTTTCCATGAATTCTCTTACGTATTTTTCGCAGGAAATCAAAAACCTTGAGTACCTACAAAATAAGAAGCAATCATCCCAATTGAACACACCAATGGTTTACCCAGGTCCTATACAATTCAAATACATCAATCAAAGTCATTTATATGGTCTTAATCAAGAAACCCTAAAAGCTTGGCCGAAACCCTAACTATGGCATCTATCGAATCCGTCCATGGAAGCTTCATATCTTTGCCCAGAAACAATCTAAGCATCATCATTAACAAGAATATATGGTTTAGAAATCATTAATAATACACCAATAAATGAAATCGAAAAAAATAAAATGCAAGAAAGTTTGAATTCGGTTCATTGATATTAGCATGATTTGGATGCGAATGAGGATTGGTTTCGACTCAATGAAGCTTAATGAACATTCTTGTGTCCTCAAAATACCTTAAAACCTCTTGAAATATGGAAACAGAAAATTGAATTTTTATGGTTTTTGTGAAGTTTGAAAGTGGTGTAAGAGGCTGCAAAAATTCGTGTTTGAGGTTGTGATGAGTTCATGTATATGTAGTGAATCAGATTAGGTCAAAAAAAGGCTATCATTCTTTGGACTTTTGGGGTGTTTGAAGATTAAAAAAGATTTGTCATGAAATTTGATTTTTCTTTGATCTATCATTGCCATTTTGGGACAATCCTCATAACTTGTGTATCAATCTGATCCAAATATTATTTATGACTTTCTAGAAGCAAAATCCTTTTTTAAATAGATGATTTTATATTTTATTTCAATTTAAATTGTATTTTAATGAATAAAATTCAAATAAATATGAAATAAAAAATAAAAAATCAGAAAATAGGTGGGTTGGGTCGTGCTTGGTATTTTTGAAAAGATGGGATAGCAATTTGGTGGGCTCATTTAGCAAAAATTGGATTTAAAGCCTTATTTGCTTCATAAGTTTCCCTAAAATTTCCCAACTTTGCAAGAGTACAAATCCTTCAATTTTAATGCTACGAGGGTGTTCTTGGACATTTTGGAAAGCTTAAAGAGTCCTCTAACCAACCTCTTTGGTCTCATGTCCATATCCTTTACCATTCTCAAGTTATTCTCCTTTGAAGTTGTTGACTTTTTGTTGACTTTTAAAAGGACCTATAATGTCTTAGCTCATACCTTCCAAATGAAGCATTTTTGGGCTTGGCTTGTGAGACACAAAGTTGAAGATAATTAAATTTCCTTCAAAATTATCTTTGGATGGAAAATTCTTGATGAAGCATGTGAAAGTTATGGCTGGTCAAAATTTAGTTGACTTTTCCTGTGAAAACCCTAATTTAGAAACTCCTGATTCTTGATGATCTGAAATATCCTTGATAAAATGATGAATTTTACTTCATATACTTGATGTTGGCAAAAAATCATGAAGTTTGACTTTGGTTTGACCACAGTTAACCTCAGTTTGACTTTTTAACTACTTTGACTGATTTTGACCTATCTGATCATCTGACTGAGCAAATCTTTTGGGAAAGTCTTGAAACTTGACATGGGGATTATTAAACACATATAAGATGTTATGAAGCTCACTTGAAGTCTTGGAAGTCCATTTAGCCTGATTAAAGTCAAAACCCTAGTTTAGGATGCATTGCTTAGGAGGATGCATTGTCTGAGGGAATTGTCAAATCTTCTGACTAATTGTGAACTTTGTGAACCTTGTGAACCTCATGAGATGTCTTGTGAACATTGTGAACCTTGTGAGCCTTTTAGTACACAATGACTTGTCTTGTGGAGGGCAAATTTTGGGGTGCAACATCTTCCCCTGTTCAATTTTCTGAAACCTGAGGGGTTAGATTGGTATATGTGCCAGCCGTGACCTGGAAGGTTGAAGGGGATTGAACACAAAAGCCCAAAAATTTGCACTCACCAGTGCATAGAGTAATACTGATGATTAGCTGTATATTCTTGAGTGTGCTTAAAGATTCCACTTGGAAGAATTAGGGATGAGCTTAGAGATGCCATCAGGATGAACTGGAGATGGGCTTAGAGATGCCATCAGGATGAATTGGAGATGGGCTTAGAGATGCCATCTAAAATATCTGGATATGGTGATGTTTTTATGTTGATATTGGATATCAGTACTAGGTCTTTGTATAAGTCGTCTCTGAATCATTTATGCAACATGATTTGAATTGTTGGACCAGTAGAAATAAATCTTGTGATGATTATCTCTTCTGGAAGTATCTTGGATTAGGGAATAGATCTTTGTACAGACCGTTTGCCTACTCTCCAAGGGCCAAAAGAACGTCAGGATTTGTTCTTAAGGGTCAAAAGAACGTCAGGATTTGTTCTTCTAAAAAATGTCTTGAACCAGGGAATGGATCCTTTTACAGACCGTTTGCCTGCTATTCAAGGGCCAAAAGAACGTCAGGATTTGTTCTTAAGGGTCAAAAGAACGTCAGGATTTGTTCTTCTGAAAAATGTCTTGAACCAGGGAATGGATCCTTTTAATGACCGTTTGCCTGCTATTCAAAGGCCAAAAGAACGTCAATATTTGTTCTTAAGGGTCTAAAGAACGTCAGGATTTGTTCTTCTGAAAAATGTCTTGAACCAGGGAATGGATCTTTTTACAGACCGTTTGCTTGCTATTCAAGGGGCCAAAAGAACGTCAGGATTTGTTCTTAAGGGTCAAAAGAACGTCAGGATTTGTTCTTCTGAAAAATATCTTGAACCATGGAATGAATCTTTTTACAGACCGTTTGCCTGCTATTCAAGGGGCCAAAAGAACGTCAAGATTTGTTCTTAAGGGTCAAAAGAACGTCAGGATTTGTTCTTCTGAAAAATGTCTTGAACCAGGGAATGGATCTTTTTACAGACTGTTTTCCTGCTATTCAAAGACATCTTGAGCAAATGTATGGATCATTTCTGACCCGTTGTAAGTTGTTGATATTGTTTTATCTGCATATAACTATCCTGCAAGGAAAAAGTTAGTTTATGCAATATGTATGCATGTATAGTATGATGCACTTAAGTAATGTATTATGTACTTATGGTATGTATGTTATGGTATGATGCACTTAAGTAATGTATTATGTACTTATGGTATGTATGTTATGGTATGATGTAAATGATGTATGTATGAATCATGCAGCCTGAAGCGTCTGGATATCTTCGTATAACAACTGCTGGCCAGGGAAAATAAATCCTGATTCGTTGCTGAAGAATATGAGGAACTCGTTCCCGTCTCGTTTGATAGTATAGTATTCATAACTTCCCGTCTTGTTCATCGTACTTCTATTGAAGGAATAAGTTCCTGAGTATCCCGACTGAGGATAAAAGAGATGGACATAAATTCAAGGGGAGATGTAACTCGGAGTATCTATCAAGATAGATTTGCCCTTGCTGGGGATTTGTAGTTGTCTTGTGTGGATGAACCGGCGAAGCTTCGTTGAACTACTACCCTCGTTCGTCCTTAGTAAATACTATTACTGCATTTCATGCATTTCTGGTAAGCATCAATCATATTTAAAGCATATTTACATTCAAACATAACCAACAAACGTTTTTCGCTTTAGTAAAAGAGGAAAAGTAATCCTGAATACAGAGGGAAAAGTAAAGCTGAACTCGAAAATAGAATCGTTTCAACTTTGAGAGTGTATAACCAATTTGATTTAGAACTCCTGAGATTCTTAACTTTCCTGAATACCTTCCCAGAAATCCTCATAGCTGGATCTGAAGACATGATACTGACACCATCTGATACTACTGGCATAGACAATTAATTTCCATAATGGTTTCTGCTGAGAATCCAATATCAAGGTAATACAATGAGAGGAACGTGTCTTCAAATTGTGATGGACCATATACGCTCCGGGTATTAGATTTGAAAAGAGAGCATTGCCCCTTGGTTGAGGATGAATTGTCCCATAATGGAAGTATCTGAATGTAGTTACCTCAAGAGAAATAAGCAGAATGCCCCACAATAATATGCCCCTGACATCATAAACTTTGTAATGTTACCCTTGGTAATTCAAATATATGAGGAGAGCTGCCCCTGGCTATTAAGCATTGTTGAATCTGGACCTGATTGCCCCGAATGAATTGAACAGTAAGTTGGTATGCCCCTTGATTGGGAAGCAGTGATTATGCCCCTGGCATTATGAACTCTGTAATGTTACCCTTGGTAATTTAGATAGATGAGGAGATCTGCCACTGGCTACTTAAATATAATTGAATCCTGTCCTGATTTCCCCAAATGAGTTAGGAAGTATCATGGCATGCCCCCTTGATTGGGAGATAATGACTATGCCCCTTTGTATACATGGAATTTGATCCAGGAAGCAACTTTGTTTATCGGAAGGACTTTGGTTTATTGAACATTCATCCTGTAAGTTTCTCTATTTATCAAACACTCAGGTATATGCAAACAAATATATTCAAAATGCAATGCTTATGTCTGTCTTGAAGTTTTGAAAAAGAGTTATTTTAGAAAAACATTTTTTGTGAAAACTGTGATATTAACTCAAGTTTTATAATAAGCCCTAAAGGAGTCAGGATACCTTTTTGTAGCAGTACGCTTTCTAACTAACCATGCTTCAGTTAGGACTTTTAAAGGGTTGTAACGTGGCCTGGTTCACGGTTTAAGAAACAAAGGATAAAGGCTCAAATTTTATTTGTACCCAACCCAATCTCCATGATGTTCTTCAGTCCTATGCTCAGTTAACTTATGCATTAAGGCTTAAAAGAGTTTGGAATTGTAACACTGACATTTGTGATGGTTCAGAAACCAAAAATTTATTTGAACATTCAGTCATCTTTCTTTGTTGAGGATTCATAGTGACCTCTTTTTTCTTTTGACTTTGTTATCCCTTCTTTTTGCCTGAACTGTTTATTTCAAGGTTACAGTCAGCGGGATGTCTTAATTTTTTACTAAGTCTCCTTCATAGGTTTTGACTTAGTGAGTTTTTTCTTTTGCTAGATATTGACTTGTAGACTTTTGTGATTATAGGGAAACATCATTAGTTGTGTACAACACAAACAATTGGCATAGTTGAGTTAACCGAGTAACTACCCTGCCCCAGGTTATGAATAAGGGTTTTAATTTGCATGAGAATGAAAACTCCTACTTCATAGGCTCAAAAGGGTTGACTAGGGATTAACTTCCTTATATCTCCACTGTTTAGGAATTGAAATAATGCCTGTACATCGTCAGGATAGTCTGTTCAAAAGCATACTGCATAAGATTATGGTATTGTTTTCGTCATCCTCCCTCTACAGGCTTATAGCTTTATCAGGAGTTAAATATCACAAAATATAAATATGAAGCATAGTTCAAAATATAGTGAAACGAATGGATTAATTCAAGACAAACATATGCAATGCATTAATGAAAACAAAAGTTTAACATAATAGTAAGTGTTTAAACAGACAAAAGAAATTACAAATGAAAATTCAAATGTTCTCAAAGCCTCTTCCTCTAAACCCGTCACTCCAGTTATCTGGAAACTTTGATGCTTGATGGACGATAGAAGAACTCAACCTGGCCTTCTGGAGTAACCTCGAGTATTCCTTCGTCAATTAGGTCTTGAATCTTATTCTTCAATGCCCAACAATTATTAGTGCCATGTCCAGGACTGTCGGAGTGGTACATACACCTTGCTTTGGGATTATAGTGAGGAGAAGAGGTATTAGGATTTTTAGGAGAATTTTCCAAGGAAATTAGCTTCATTTCCAACAAGCATTGCAGCATTTGTGGCATTGGCGTGTTGAATTTGATGAACTGTCTTTTATATTCCTTGTGTCGAAGTGGATTAATCTTACAGGGTCTTCCTTTTTCCATTGAAGAACAATCAGTGGTAGCCTGCTATTTCCTTCTCTTATCCTTACTTTTCTTTTTGCCAAGTCGACTTGTTTCAACGGAGGTTGACTGATGATTAGATTCCCAACCCCATTATGTCGAAGCTTATTGACAAAGCTTCTCATCTCTTCTTGCCTCTGGGCCAAACTCTGGATAAGAGCCATTTGACCATTCATCTGGATCCCCATCTCAGCTTGTAGTTATTTCAGCTGATCATCCTTGTTGTCCTCAGGATTCTTCTTCTTCATGTCCTTAGAGAGGAGTGTTTTCAACTCTTCTTGCCCCTTGGACAAATTCATAATCACTTCTTGAAACTGAGCATTCTGAGCTTGAAGATCTTTGACAGATTGTTCGAGAGCCATTTCTGTTGAAATAAACATCGAGAAGAT
The DNA here is from genome assembly GCA_963966055.1 of Lathyrus aphaca. Lineage (NCBI taxonomy): Eukaryota > Viridiplantae > Streptophyta > Magnoliopsida > Fabales > Fabaceae > Lathyrus > Lathyrus aphaca. The sequence goes on along the minus strand of OZ014524.1, from coordinate 377,062,875 downwards.
AAGTTACTTGTTCATAAGAAACCTGTGATGCAATGATATGGTATGCATATGCAATGTTTTCAAGGACCGCAAGATTTAAATTTGTTTAAACAACCAGAAAGTAAACTTTTATTAGTAATCAATAAACTTGTTTGCCCCTTGGGCTTACAATAAAGATGAAATAAGTACAAAAAATGGGGTTTTAAGTCTCCCATGGACGTTTCCTCTTTGTGTTGAGGTATGAGTTGAGATTCCGCTCCTCATGAAGTTGTTTTGTTAGCTCTAGGATTCTTTCTTGACTATTTTTGAAATGAGTCTCAAAAGTATCCCTTTGATCCTTCAACTGGATCCAGGACCTCTGTAACTCTTCCATGTCAGTGGGCATGTCTGGATGAATAATGATATAAGGAGTATCTCCTTCAGCAACAGGCTCCATGGTAACTGGCAGGATGGCAGGATATGGCATCATAAGAGTTTGAGCACGTGCTCGTACCCATCTGAGATACGGTTCCATAGGAATGGAGTACTTTGGTTCCAGAGTCTTCCTGTCAACCTTGTTCACTTTACCCCAAGATCGTACAAACCTTTGACGGTAACCTTGAAGATCTTTGTCGTAGTCGAACATAATACCCTGAATAAGCACATCATGAGGACCATCACTCCGAGCGTAACCAAACTGACGTAAAGCTAAGGAAGGATTGTAGGTAATGCCCCCTCTTATGCCAAGGAGTGGCACATTAGGGAACTCCCCACAACGGTCAATGATAGTAACATTCTCCATAGATCTAGAGCACCAATGAATATCTGAATGAGAGAGTGACATGATCCTCTTGGACCACCTGAATCCTTGTTCATTCTTCATCACTGATCGAGGAAGGTGAGAAATAAACCACCTAGACAAGAGAGGTATACAACACATCAGAGTTCCTCGTGCCTTCGTAGTACGGGTATGAAGAGAGTGTAAGATGTCTCCAAGAAATGTAGGCACTAGATTGCGAGTCAGAAATATGTTAATGGCATGTACGTCTATGAACTAATCTGGATTGGGGAACAACATTAAGCCATAAATCAATAGGGCTAAGATTTCCTCAAAAGCATCATAACTCATAGCCTTCAGGAACACTTGAGCTTTCTCCATCAATACCTTAGCAAAACTACCCTTAACTCCACTCCTTGTTTCTAGGACAATGTCTGATTTCTTTAGATGTAGGGCTGCAGCAATGACTTCAGGTTTAGGCTCTTTCTTTAAGCCTGTGAAAGGTTTCTGATCAAGGATAGGTATACCCAGGAGTTTAGAGAACTCCTCCATTGTAGGAACCAGCTGATAGTCGGGGAATGTGAAGCAATGATATTTAGGGTCAAAGAACTGAAACATGACACTCATCATGTCTTCATTGAACCCTGAAGTGACTAGATCCAACAGGTGACCATGCCTCTTGATGAACTGGGAGTTTTCAGAAACTTGGGAGACCAATTCCTTAAGCTTAGGAGGTATTCCCACAAAGTTGATCCGGATAGTATTCCTACGAGCAGAAGCCATGACCTGCAACAAAGAACAAAGATAAATCTTTTGGTCCTTGAAATGGTTAGTGAAAATGATATGCTTATGATGCATGATGATGCTATGATGTTATGCTCAAACACAAACATGTGGCACACACAACCAAGTCACACAATAGCCCTAGGTTTGAAGGCTTGCATGAGGTTCAAAGGTAAGTACCCTCCCCTGAAGTTTGTTGGTTCATCCTGTCCTACAAAGTAACCAGGTTCTAAGGGATCTCAATATCATTGATCCTTCACAAGGGTGGTTGTTCAGTAGGCAACTTACTTGCCAACCAAAACCCTCCAAGTTTAGAATCTCAATGAGTGTAGCATCGAGTATCAACCAACTTCAGTCTTCACCAAAGCCGGTTATCTCACTACTTTCTAAAGGACAATATGGGATGACTAGGGTTCTAAAAGTCATTTAGTGTATTGACAACATATGGCAGCCTCATATTATCCTCAACTTTACTTAAGGAACATAAGCACCAACCAAGAAATCACACTAACTATGGCCACCAGATCAACCATATCGGTATACGCCGTACAGTTTCCTTGGTCTATTGCCATTTACCTATGGTACACTAGATCCGGGTTAGGATCTTTCACACATAAGAGCACCCAACAGATAAGTATAAAGCAAACAAGGCAAACAAGTTTAAAGTGATCTAATTCCTAAGGGTACCCCTCTTTAATATTAAATCCCCAGCAGAGTCGCCAGTTCTGTAACACGGTGGGAGAACTGACTTTAGTTAAATGTTGCGGATAGCAAGAGTCGCCACCGACTTTTATTTTATCCAAAAGGAAAGGGCATAAAAGAACAGGAAAGACCTTAAAAGATTTTTGGGTTCGGGGGTAGGTTATGTAAAGGGAAGGTGTTAGCACCCTTTACATCCATGGTTATCCATGGGCTCTTAGTTACTTAGCTCACTTTAAAATGTTTTAAGAAGTGTAGTGTGTGTTTAGAAATTTTCTTAAGTACTTTATAATGATCCATGTACGGATATATATAAAGCCTTTGTTTTGAAAATTTCTTGAAAAATGTGAAGTGTTTTGAAATGTTTTTGAAAAGTGAGCAAGTACATAAGAGGAACCTACCCTAAGTTAAGTCTTTTCTGTTCTTAAATATCCTTTAAGTGGTAAGACTATCCCTATTATTAAGGAATAGGTAGTAATTACCTTGGATGTATGAGGGACAAATGAAGGTACAACTGTGATTAGGCAACTGTAAGGTGTATTTAGCAATTCGAAGGGACTTATCATCTTTATTCGAAAGGGACAAGATCATTTACGAAAGCAACCGTGAAGGGACTTGATCTTATTATCTGTTAAGGGACTAGATGATATGGATAGGTGAAGGGACTTTGCTTTATACACCTTACTTGACCTTTTGTTTAGGCAATATGAGAGGTATCCTTAAGAATGTGAGATGGCGATCCAAGATCGACTAACGTGTGTGCGTGTACAAATTCATATATTTATCTTAAGATTAATGATCTAAATTCAATTTTAAATACAAACATGTTTACACTCCCTATTTTACTAACCATGGCAATTTAAATAAATAATAAAAATTCTACCACTATTACATAATTTGCACAATTACATTATAATAATAATAAAATAATTTAAATAAATAAGCATATAATAAATAAATAAATTGGTTAGTAATAATAAACAAAATAAATATAAGAAAAAGAAGTTAGCATAATTATATAATATAGAAAATAAATTAAAAGTTCAAATTTAAATAAACAATCATTTTTAAGAGTTTTAAGAAACAAAAAAAAAATAACAAATACATACTAATAAATATGATTAATGGTTTAATAAATTAATTATATATACATATTATAAATATTTAATAATTATAAATAAAAATAAGAAATTATAAAAGAAAATTAAAGTTTTAAAAATAAATTAGGGTTTTACAAAATAAATTTAGGGTTTATAAAAATATTAGGTTTTTTTTAATTATTAATAACATAATTTATTTACACATTATGAATATATTTAATAATAAAACATATAATAAAATAAATATGCTAATTAGATTTTTTTAGAAAAAAACAATATGCATTTTAAATGTAAGGTTTTATAAAAATACAATTTAATTATTATTTTAGAAAACTATTTTAATTAAATTAAAAAAAAATAAAACAAAACAAAGAAAATAACAAAATAATGAAAAAACCTCAAAAAACAGGACCTGGGATTTGAACCCAGGTCCTTTACCTGGCCAAGCATACTCCAAAACCAGCTGAGCCACTGCGCGCGTGTGATAATCATACAGCATATCATTGTTTTATTATAATCCTGCAAAACAAAAGAAATTAAAACCAAAATTGCTCCTGGCCAGATTCGAACCATGGTTCTCACCCTCATACGCACACCTGCCTTACCAACTGAGCTAATAGCGCGTTGTGATATATATGTGAAACAAATAAATAATAAAATAAGTGTAAAATTTGAATTTGAAATTCGCGCCATTCAGATCATCTTCTTCCTTGGAATTTCGCAGGTTTTCCTGCGAAAATTCCTACGAATTTTTCCATGAATTCTCTTACGTATTTTTTCGCAGGAAATCAAAAACCTTGAGTACCTACAAAATAAGTAGCAATCATCCCAATTGAACACACCAATGGTTTACCCAGGTCCTATACAATTCAAATACATCAATCAAAGTCATTTATATGGTCTTAATCAAGAAACCCTAAAAGCTTGGCCGAAACCCTAACTATGGCATCTATCGAATCCGTCCATGGAAGCTTCATATCTTTTCCCAAAAACAATCTAAGCATCATCATTAACAAGAATATATGGTTTAGAAATCATTAATAATACACCAATAAACAAAATCGAAAAAAATAAAATGCAAGAAAGTTTGAATTCAGTTCATTGATATTAGCATGATTTGGATGCGAATGAGGATTGGTTTCGACTCAATGAAGCTTAATGAACATTCTTGTGTCCTCAAAATACCTTAAAACCTCTTGAAATATGGAAACCGAAAATTGAATTTTTATGGTTTTTGTGAAGTTTGAAAGTGGTGTAAGAGGCTGCAAAAATTCGTGTTTGAGGTTGTGATAAGTTCATGTATATGTAGTGAATCAGATTAGGTCAAAAAAAGGCTATCATTCTTTGGAATTTTTGGGTGTTTGAAGATTAAAAAAGATTTGTCATGAAATTTGATTTTTCTTTGATCTATCATTGCCATTTTGGGACAATCCTCATAACTTGTGTATCAATCTGATCCAAATATTATTTATGACTTTCTAGAAGCAAAATCCTTTTTTAAATAGATGATTTTATATTTTATTTCAATTTAAATTGTATTTTAATGAATTAAATTCAAATAAATATGAAATAAAAAACAAAAAATCAGAAAATAGGTGGGTTGGGTCGTGCTTGGTGTTTTTGTAAAGATGGGATAGCAATTTGGTGGGCTCATTTAGCAAAAATTGGATTTAAAGCCGTATTTGCTTCATAAGTTTCCCTAAAATTTCCCAACTTTGCAAGAGTACAAATCCTTCAATTTTAATGATATGAGGGTGTTCTTGGACATTTTGTAAATCTTAAAGAGTCCTCTAACAAACCTCTTTGGTCTCATGTCCATATCTTTTACCATTCTCAAGTTATGCTCCTTTGAAGTTGTTGACTTTTAAAAGGACCTATAATGTCTTAGCTCATACCTTCCAAATGAAGCATTTTTGGGCTTGTCTTGTGAGACACAAAGTTGTAGAGAATTAAATTTTCTTCAAAATGAGCTTTGGATGGAAAATTTTTGATGAAGCATGTGAAAGTTATGGCTGGTCAAAATTTAGTTGACTTTTCCTGTGAAAACCCTAATTTAGAAACTCCTGATTCTTGATGATCTGAAATCTCCTTGATGAATCATGATCAAACCTTGATCAAATGATGAATTTTACTTTATATACTTTATGTTGGGAAAAAAATCATGAAGTTTGACTTTGGTTTGACCACAGTTAACCTCAGTTTGACTTTTTAACTACTTTGACTGATTTTGACCTATCTGATCATCTGACTGATCAAATCTTTTGGGAAAGTCTTGAAACTTGACATGGGGATTATTAAACACATATAAGATTTTATGAAGCTCACTTGAAGTCTTGGAAGTCCATTTAGCCTTATTAAAGTCAAAACCCTAGTTTAGGATGCATTGCTTAGGAGAATGCATTGTCTGAGGGAATTGTCAAATCTTCTGACTAATTGTGAACTTTGTGAACCTTGTGAACCTCATGAGATGTCTTGTGAACATTGTGAACCTTGTGAGCCTTTTAGTACACAATGACTTGTCTTGTGGACCCTAAACCCTAAACCTGATATGTCTCGCCCGCGTTTTAACCGAAGGGCATAACATTATAATAATAGTTACCCGATTCGGTCATGAAGGCCGTGTATTTTTTGTCGGACACAGCCATGGGTATTTGATTGTACCCCGAGTAGGCGTCCATGAAGGACAATAGCTTGAAACCGGACGAATTATCGACCAGTTTGTCGATGTTGGGCAAAGGATATGCGTCTTTCGGGCATGCCCGGTTAAGATCAGTATAGTCAACACACATTCTCCATTTTCCACTAGATTTTTTGACAAGTACAACATTTGAGAGCCAGGTTGTGTACCTGGCCTCAGTAACAAAATTTTCCTCTAGGAGGTCTTTAACAGAAGATTCGGCTGCTCTGGTTTTCTTGGTTGACTGCTTCCTCCTACGTTGGGCGACCGCTTTGTGTGTTGGGTCGATGGAGAGGTGATGACAAGCCGTCTCGGGGTCAAGCCCTGGCATTTCTACGACGCTCCAAGAGAACAGATCCGCGTTTCCCTTGAGGCATGCTTCTAACTGTTGTTTCTCCAAGTCGGGCAGATGTTCCCCGATCTTGACGCACCGAGACGGATCATCTCCCAAAGGAATCAGTTCGAATTCTCCGACACTCAGCTTCGACGTCACCGTGTAGCTTCGACGTCACCGTGTAGCGTAGCGACTTTGCCCGAAGTAGTATAATACTTCATTTTTAGGTGGACGGTGGATGGAACAGCGATCAGCTCGGCCAATGCCGGTCGTCCCAAAATGCATTGGTACAACGACGGGAAATCTACGACCAGGAATTGGACGCGAACAGTTCTGGCGGTTTCGGATGTCCCAAAGGTGACGAAGAGATCGACGTAGCCCCATGGTCGGGAGACTGCTCCGTTAAAACCTTGTAAGTCTGATCCGACGTACGGAGTCAGGTGTGTTTCATTCAACTGGAGTGTTGAAAATAATTGGGAGTACATGATAGGAGCTACCTTGGTCCACCAGGATTCTCCTCACATCAAAATTTGCCATTCGTGCACGGATGAGTAGTGGGATTATGGCATTTGGTTCTCCTCCTAAGAGTTCCTCCCGGTAAAAAGCAAGGGGTACTGAGCCTTCTCTTGGGGGGTCCAGGGTCGCGCTCTGGGCAGGACCTTTCGCGATCAGTTGGTCGAATTTCCTCTTTACGGATCCGACTGTGATTTTGTTAAAACCTCCCCCCTGAGATGACCATTGCAGATGGAAAGGTCTCCCACGGGCTGTGGGAGGAAAAATATCCTGGACTCCCCGTGTGATCGGGCAGGAAGAAATCTTTCGGGCGATAGATGCTCAGGGCAACCTGCATGTTCGCATCTGTTGGAATGGGCACATCCTCTTCGATCTTTTGAGTCTCCTTCACTTCTTGTTGAGGGGTGTCTCTAGATTTGGTAAACTGTTTGAGGTGCCCGTCTTTAATAAGTATCTCGATTGCGTCTTTGAGATGGATGCAGTCTTCGGTATTATGGCCGCGACTCTTGTGGAATCTGCAGTACTTCGTCTTGTCCGCGCCCGATTTGCTAGGAAGCTGCTTCGGAAAGCGTACTCCTGCTTGCCTGAATTTTGAGTTGGCACATTCGGACATGATCTTTTCCCTAGAGACCAGGAGGGGAGTATATTCATGAAATCGGCCGACGGGTCCTCTGTGCTCCCGCGGTTCACGGGGGGGCGATCATCCTTTCTTTTGTCTCCTCCCCGGCGATAAGTCGAGGGTTCATCGACCCGGTGGGGCTTCGCGTCCTCGCGACGCCGGGCGTCTCGGATGGAGCTAGCCGCCTGCTTTTCCTCATATTGGATGTAAGCTTGGGCTTTCAACAAGAAAGCGTCAAGGGTGGTCGGGGTCTCGATGCCAACAGCTCGGTGAAAATCGGTCGACGGGCGTTGTCCCTGTTCCAGCAAGTACTTCTTCATGCCGTCCATTGTGGATACCTGGACTGCTTCTTTGTTGAACCTCTCGATATAGGTTCGTAGAGGTTCGTCCTTCCCCTGGATGATCGCTTCGAGAGATGCTTCCGTCTTCGGATGTCGTCTAGAGGCGGTGAAGTGCTTGGAAAATGTGCGTCCGAGCTATTTCCAGGAACTGATGGACTCTGCTTCGAGGCTTTTGTACCACGTCATCGCTCCTTTCCTCAGAGTTGTAGGAAAGAGGCGACATTTGATCGCCCCTCGCACCCCTCGGTAGTCGAGCAAAGCATCAATATTCTCGATATGCTCGTCAGGATCTATGGTCCCATCATATGAGCCTAAGGGTGAAGGTTTTTCTAAACCCCTTGGGAGTTTAGCCGCCATGATTTCCGACGAGAGGGGGCCCTGGTGTCTTCATCGTCGCTGGAATTGAATGAAGGGGACCTGGGCGCGCCCTTCTTTGCTCGCCGGGGTGATGCGGATCTTGATCTGCTCCTTATTGATTTTCTTGGAGGGGAAGATTGAGGAGGAGATGGGCGGGACCGTTTGTCATTAGTAGATTCGTCGATGCGTCCTTTCCTCTTTCTCTTGGGAGGAGAGGGGATATGCCTTCTTTGCTGTCTCGCGGGAGACCGGGGTGGTCGACGGTTATTGTCTTCAAGACGGGAAATCTTCTCGCCATGGGCGAGGAGCAACAAATTTGTCTGATTCAGAATTTCAGCCAGCGCTGCGAAATCGGATCCTGAAGGAGTTGGGGGAAGAGGAACTTCCGAGCGACTTTCTAGAGGTTGGTCGCGATCGAGGGAAGGTGAGGTTGTCTTCCCGTCTGGGTGATCTTGCATGGTTTCTTCGTGCAGAGGATGATGAATGTTGCTCTCACGTTCCGTGAGGAGCATATCGTCGTTCGACCGGTTATCTGGATTGTTTTCTCGAGCAGCCATGGATCTTGGTAAAAACTTTGGTTCTTGAAGATTTTGAGAGAGAAGAAAGGGGAAATCAGTTTCCCACAGACGGCGCCACCTGATCGTACCTGGAGATCAGGATCCGATATGGCTAGCATCGAGCGTTGCCGAAGGACAGTTGGTGAGGAGAGGAGGGGGTGTACTTGCAAGGCACTCTGATGCTGAAGTAAGACATTGAGCAAAGAGTGTGCAAGTACGAGAATTAAGGTCATAGAATTGAATACCTGGCCCTCTCCTCTGAGAGGGTTTATATATTGTCGTTAGTGGATGATTATTGGTTCAAACCATTTGGCGTGGATCACAGAATCTGCACGAATAGGTAACAGTCAAAACTAGCCGTTGGGGGATTTCATCCTGGTCTGTATGGCTTTGGTCGACAAGGACCGTTATTCTTGGCGTGGTGCTCGACGCCGAGCGTGTCACAATGCCACTTTGCTTGGCCCAATTCTGGGAGTTGGGCCTGCCCAGAACACTTGGTTTTATAATTCCCTCATGCAACATGTCCTGAATTATGGTGGTCATAGAATCTTTTTGGGAGTGCAGGTAGTGATAAGGTCTTACATTAATAGGTGAAGTGTTTGGAAGAAGGGAATGTGATGGTCATGAGGGCGGGTGGTGGCAGGACTTGTGGTTTTTGGAATACTTTAGAAAAGTTTTTGATAATGGTGGAGATTTGACGTGGTAAAGAGGGTGGCAGGGAATTAAGAGATGTTGGAGCTGGTAGATTTGGGCTTAAGTCATTGGAAGACGAGGGCTGGTAAAGTAATAAGTGGATGGAAGCAATCGAGTCGGTATGAAGGAGGTGGAAAAGTTGGTTGTAAGAAGATGGTGAAGGTATGGTTTTTGGATCACCGGTAATGGTTATGTCATTATTTTGGTAGGTGAATGAAAGTTGAGGGATGGAAAAATAAGCTTGGAGCGGACTGAGTGTCTGTAACCACTTCATTCATAGAACAACGTCAATTCCTTCTATTGGTAATAAGTGAAAGGGAATGGTAAATTGGTTCTGTTTAAGTGTAAAAGGAACTTGAGTACAAAGGCCAGAGCATTTAGTTTTGAACCATTGCTAACCATAACAGAAAAGTTAGGAATGGTTGTGGTAGGAAGGCGAAGGTGGTGTGCAATGCGAGGTTATATAATATTGGGCGTGATGCCGGTGTCAATGAGGATCGTGACTGGTTGACCAAGGATAATGCCATTAAATTTGAGGGTTTTTGGGGAGAGTTAGCCACAAGCAGCTTGGTGTGACATTTGGAAATAAGTTTCTTCGGATGCAGTATGGAATTATGGTGTTTCAATGGCTTTTGTGAGGTCTGGTAGGGTAGTTTCCTCATCATTAACTAAAAGTGAGAGGAATTTTCCGGTTGCACATTTGTGTCCAGGAATGAATTTCTCATCACAATTAAAGCACAATCCTTGAGCTCGACGTTCTTGAAGTTGAGCGTTAGATAGCCAATGGATGGGTAATTTGGTGGGTGGATTATTTGGATATGGTTTCGGTTGGGTTGTGACAAGGGCAGTAGTGTGGGGTGTAGAGTTGGGCTTAATGTAGGTGGTGGAAAAAGGTTTTGAGAACTTGGGTTTTGATTCTCGTATCTTGGATTCAATCAATTTAGCAAGTCCAATGGCTTGCGAAATAGAGTTGGGTTTATGAATGGCTAATTCGTTATGAATTTTCGGAAGCAAACCGGAGATAAAACAATTCAGAATTGCATCAGGTGGTAAACCAACTACTTGATTTCCCAAATTTTCAAATGTTGTTTGGTATTCCACTACTAAGCTTGTTTGTTTAAGTTTAAATAAGTATGTTTGATGATTGGCAAACGTTGATGGGCCAAAGCGTAATTCCAAAGCACGAGTGAAAGATAACCAATCTGACAATAATTGATTTGTATACATCCATTTAAACCAACCTAAGGCTTCTCCTTTCATATAAAAGGACATCATGGGTAATCTATTTTCAGGAGCTAATTGGTAAAACTTGAAGAATTAATCGGCTTGAAATGACCACTCTAAAGGGTTGGAACAATCAAACAATGCTAGTTCTAACTTTGGGGTACGAAAAGGGGGAAGGGAAGTGTTATGATGAAATTGTGTAGTTGAAGGATGAGGGTATGGGAGTTATTGGGACAAGGGTTGAGTGTACGATGTGTTATGGGGAAAATGAAGAGGAAAAAATGGATAAGAGGTGTAGGGTGGTGGAATGTGGGAAATGGGAGAAGTGTAAGTTGTTGGTATTTGAGAAATGAATGCTGTATATAGCTGAGAAAATTGTGGGGTTGGAATGTTGGATATGGGGGTGGTGCTGGGTCTGACCGAGGGTTGTGAGAGAATAACATAATTTCTTAAAGGGGTTTGGGTTGGTGATAGAATAATAGGTATAGGTGTAGTTGTCATAGAACTAGAAAAAAGAGCTTGAGTAATACTTGATGAGTTTGTTGTAGCAGAAACAGCAGCTGTAGATTGGGGTTTTTGCTGAACAACCAATTTGTTGAGTGTTGTCATGATAGAATCATAACGAGTGTCAGCAAGTTGCTTGTCATTGTCCAATCTGTTCTTGATAGAGCCAATATTTTGTCGCGTTTTATCTAGATCTGAGCATACCAAGTCAAAACACTCATCCAAATCTGATTGGATATGATTGATAGCATTATCAATATGAATGTGGGAAGTTTGAACAACTTGTTCAACAATTTATATTGGGGTGGGTATGGGGGGTTTGGGAGGGGCCATGAGTCAGAATAATTTTTCTACCCTTTTTTCATTTCTCAAGATGTTTAAATACAAACAACATATAGCTGGATCAACAAATGGGATTGGCCTAACAAGACATAAACAAAACTAAATAGAAATGAGATAAAAAGATAATTTAACTGGACACATAATCATCAAGATGTTTGGGCTTTCTTATAGTCCGTTTGGGCCTGCTATCAGTAATTAAAAAATTTCAAAATAATATACAAATATAAATAAAAGTTTATATATAAAAAAAAAGTTTACTTACATTGCTTCTTCTAATGGGAAGTTTTCCATATTTTTCATAGTTACTAACAGCTTTTATGGAACGGACGGTAAAACATTTTGTTTTATGACGATAAGTCTGCAATACAAAATAATTAATTAAATATTTATCATATAATTATGAATAAAAAATATTGTAATAACAATAGATCATAATGTTAAAATGGTTATGAAGGAGCCGAGTACCATTCAAAACTGAATTTTTTTTTAATATAATATATTTTATTAAATAATTTTCCAAAATAACATATATTTGAAAAAAATTACCAAACTAACATAGTTTGGTAATGCATTCGCCAATCCATATGAAGAACATGTGAAATTCTGGTGCAATTCGCCAAATGGATTGTAGAACATGTGTATTTTTGCATGGATTCGCCATACCATTTGGCGAATGAGTGTACTTTCATGTACCAATTCGCCAAATGGATTGATGAATGTGTATATGTTGTTTTTTGAATTTTTGGATTTAAGGTTTTTGATATTTTTGTGTTATATATATTTACTTATATATATATATATATAAATATATATATATATATATATATATATATATATATATATATATATATATATATATATATATATATATATATATATATAAAAAAGTAAATATATATATATATATATATATATATATATATATATATATATAAGTAAATATATATACTTATATATATTTACTTTTATATATATATATATATATATATATATATATATATATATATATATATATTTACTTATACATATATATAT